>SJYV01005777.1:1475645-1567185 GCA_006410875.1 Neotragus pygmaeus | reverse complement strand
CATCCACAAAAGACACTTTGTGTTTCTCTTTCATTTCTAGCTACTCCCATTGTAATGATCTACAAAACACAGCAGCGTAGTAGATGTCACAGCAAGATAGCCACAGGTCAAGAGTGTGCAGAGGGACGCCAGGGGGCCCAGTGTCCCTCACCTTCCCACCCCGTGCACCTGCTACAATACCTTATTCTATATGTGTGGTTACATGGTTTTGTAATCCCATTTATGTAACTTAACATTTGTTCTCCATTTCTCTTCTTACATAAAAGATGTGGGTGGGACAAAGGCCATATATTTTACTTCTGAAACCTAAAGCGTTCCTATTTTACTCTGGGCACAATAACTGCTCCAAAATGAAAACAGATAATTTGGAAAACACCGCCAGTTGGCCAGGGAATGAAAAACAAATCAGAGATTCACCTGATCAAGAAGTTCCATTTGCATCACTAAAGAAGGTGACATGATCTGTGAAAGAGGACAGAGCTGAGGAATATATAGTCCCAGCTTCATATTCTAGAGTAACCTGACCTCTTAGATGACACTGATTAAACTCTATGAGTCTCAGAAATTTCCAAGATAAAATGTGGATAATCCAAGCTGAGGGGAGTACAAATTTGATAGAATAATGTATACCTTAAGGACTAGCAGAATGTAGGTATGTGAGAAAAGTTTCCTTCTTAAAATTACTTTATATTCTGATTTATAAAAATATTTCTACACTTCATTTTTTAAAGATGTGGTCAAGCCATTAATGGAGGGCATATAAAACAAAAAATGTTAAGAGACAACAAGCAACCATGAGTTACAATAGAGATAAGGACTCAGAAAGAAATCTGAGAGGTAGATTTCACCAGTGCTTTAAGAAATAGTATGAATTATCAAAACACTAACGCCTATGTCACAGTATTAATTAAATTATTCGGTATTTGCTTAAAAAACAGCTTTGCAAGAAAAAGGAAACTCAGCTGTAAATAAAGACAATCTAAGGTGGTAGGTAATGAAAACCTCTTTTGTATTTATGATGAATACTCTGAATTACATCACGACAACTCATAAGCACCTAAAGACATTCTGCACTGATCCTACAGAGAAGCTGTGTGAAAATACTGGAGGAAATCTGAGAGGAAGGGGAGACTAACTATTAAGCATTTTGTAAAATGTAAATGCTACGTCTGTTCATTTAAATCATGTTTATCTAAAATATAATATAGTCAACATGAACAAGAAACTGTACTTCAATACAAATTAAGTTTTTTGTCAAGTAATTGAAAGAACTCTCTAGTCACTCTTAGAAATATAACTTTTTCTAAATAACAACTGAAATTTGGTTTTGAATGGAACATTTTCTGCTCTTTGTGTGAAAAGGTCCTAGGATTTCTTAGTATAGGAAGTCTAGGATATGCCTGTTTAAGATTCTTTTAGAAAACCTATTTTTAAAGAGAGGAATTGAAAAAGAAAGTGTGGTAGCCCTTTTTCCATCCATCAGACAAAACAACCCATGTTAATAAAACATCTAAATCTAAATCCCATTGAATGAATTATCTGTGTAACCTCATTTGAAGCCGAAGAAGAGCTTAACATAATTTCTGTGACCTGCTTTCCCTTTATTAATTAATGTCAGATAATCATTTCTGATACAGTATACAATTTAGCAACTCCGTGGGCTCACAGAGCATAAGTGGGAGAGGGGAACAGCCAATAAAATGCTAAGCCTTGTCACATTTTCCCCCAAACTTAGAAGGTTAGCTTGAAACTTTATTTATTTTGAAATTATTATCTTTTGTGTGTATTTGAATGGTCTGTTTATTTGTTCTCTATTTTTTAAGAGAATAAACTCTCATAGGCAAAACACTACCAACTTCAGACTGGAGCCCCAATTCTGCATCTAGCTAGCTAGCTAGTCTAGGCACACATCACTGGATAGGTCGCTGGACTTCCCAGTGCCTTCTCCCCTCATCTCTAGAGAGAGACTGTAGCTGCAGCTATTTCCTAGGCTTCACTTGAGGGTTGTGTGGACTATTACAGGAAGACCTTAGAAAACACTATCTGGCACATGATGAAAACAATATATAAGTGAGGAATCATAAACGGTTTTTCACTTCTAAGAACTTTCTATTACATTTGCACTAGGATTTAAAGAGGATCTGTGTTGACAATACCTGGTTCCACATTTATGTCTCTGTGCTGAAATCACATTGCGGAATGGCAGATAAACTGTGACATTTCATCAAATATAAGTAAACTATACATTTAATTACAGATGACTTAACACTTACGTCTTCATTTGTGTTCATGGCCTACGTTCTACCTGTTTGGGGTCGCCTCATAATTATCAATCTTCAGTAATATGAGTTCCTGAGTGAATGAAAGTCACTCAGTCGTCTCGGATTCTTTGCGACCCCATGGACTGTAGCCTGCCAGGATCTTCTGTCCAAGGAATTCTCCAGACAAGAATACTGGAGGGGGTTGCCATTCCCTTCTCCAGAGGATCTTCCCGACCCAGATATCAAATCCAGATCTCCCAAATTACAGGCAAATTCTTTACCATCTGAGCCACCAGGGAAATCCCTTGGTAATATAGTAATGCTCTTTTTAAATAAAATGAATTTATCTATCTAGTGACACACTGACAGAAAGTTATATGCACATATATGGGCAGCAGTAATGTTAAAAGTGTTCTGTGAACAAAACAGTGAAAAAAACAAAACAAAACACTAACATGTTGCTCTATACAATGAAAAAAATTCTAATGAAGTAGGATGCTTCCAACTCAATTTCCTTCACATTCTTGATCCACATCTTCTGAGTGCTTCTGATGAAATTCATTTTGTAGTATCTGACAGGATCAGTTAATCAAGTTTCCTCTTCTGAGATAAGAATCATTTTCCTCAACTAATATAGAAGGTAGCATAAAATGTCTCTGCAATTGTTACAAGATTCAATTAAAAGCAGGTGAGTTGAAAGACACCAAGTTCTGTTTTACTACAGACATTAAGGCCCATTTGAAAGCTTTGAAAATCAAAGTGGTTCAGTCTCAAATTCAATCAAAGAGAGTTTAGACGTGATCAGAACATACTTCAATTCCTGACACAAAGAATTATCCAGAGTTGAAACTCATACAAAACACGTAAAGGTCAAGAACCATATCTTGCCAAAAATAATAGTAAATGTTTGTTTTTCCTTTTCTCTCTACCCCTCAAGGTAACCTACATTTCTCTCTACTTCAAAACACTGTGAAAACTTTAACTCATGAAACCTCACTGTAGCATATAAACAAATGATCAGGTATGCTATTTTCATAATCAGCCCTTGAAATTTAGTATGAAACAGGACCCTTTAATCAACAGAGACCTCAGTAAAAGTAATGACAAAAACACTGAAGGAGAAGTACCATAATAAGCCAAAGATATCAAATTTGTGGAAATAAATACATAATAATAAACAAATGCCTCTAGGGTCAAGGATGGTCAATTAGGTAAGCGTATAGCTCCTGGTGTGGCATTCCTGGACTCCTTAGGGCCAGAGGAGAGCCACCAGGTAAGAATACCCGTGGGGACTGTGGCCAATGCTGCAGACATCATTTGGCTCTGGCGTTGAACAGTTTTGATGATAGTCACTGTGCTGTCAAAGAAGAAAAGTTTTGTCTTTTTCCTTCCTTTTAGAAATAAGGAAGAAAAAAATTAAAAGATGGGAAATAGATAAAGTGAGCACACATTATGGTTTAGAGCAATATGGACTGGAATTTAGGATATGTTAAAATCACAATATACTTAATATATTTAAAAGATAACAGCAGTATGTTACAAAGACTAAGATTTAATATTTTCTCTTTAATGAAAAAGTTTGAGACGGATCTTGACTTATATATCATATATCATCAGTCAACAAGTTCAAAGAAGTAATAACTTACCTCTTGGGCAGTAAAGATTTTATGAAACTTTGGGAATATTCTGAAGGAGTAACAACAATAAACATCTAACTTCTACATTAGGGGATAATTTTAATGTTCCAAAGCATCTAGCTTCAAAGAAAAAAAATCAAGATTCCACTGGGTTCATGCACAAAATCTACTATTGTATATAAGTAAAACTCATAAAACCAACTTAATTTGTCTAACAGATGTTTAATTCAAATCAAAGGAAATTTCCATTTTCATTTCCTTCAAATATAATAGCATCAGTAACCACCATACAGTTTTCAAACTTTATCTTATAACCTAGCAAATAGTTTATTTTCTGGACTGTAATAAAACTGCCATCTAAAAGGAAGAATTAGAAATCTAGACCAAACAGCCTTTTTAGTGACAAAGAACTCAAAGAAACTGCAAGGTAAACTGTTTCCTCCAGCCTTGATTTTCTCTATTCTAACTTAAGCCACCAATTCAATAATTACAACATAGTTGTTTCTTCAAAGGTATTCTTTCATAGTTTAGGTTAAGAAGTCAAAGTCTTGGTATTCATACAAGCACGGGAAAGTCTTTTACAAGCTCACCCATTCATCTGTCTGATGAAATTTACCCCAGCTCATCACACTCATGCTTTTTAGTCCTTTGCTCTTCTCAAGGAGGTACAATAAAACTGGGCTCCAACGCCGTGATATTGACAGCTAACAGACTACCCATCCTTCAAGGTGAAGACCACAAAATTTCAAATGTATGATTTCTGCTCATGTTAGAATTTTATCTAACTGGCACCAAAAAGGCTAAAATTGTTGTTTAAAGAAAGCAAAGGCCTCAAATTATCAATTCTAAATCAATTCAGTATTTTTGAATACTTCCAAAAGCAATAAAGGTAAATAAATAAGTCTAGAGACTATGGCACAACAATCTCTCAACCTTGCCTGGAGACATGTACTTAAGAGATCCTCCAAAACTGGACTGCATACATCTATAGTATATGGTTTAAAAGCCATTATTAAATGCTTCATATTTCTTCCTTCCCCTTGGCTCTTTTTGGATGGGAAGGCAGAACTGTAGCTGTGACTAGAACAAAAAAATATATTTCCACTGACTGAAGAAACCAATGATTCATTCATGAAGTAGCACACAAGGCTTTGACAAACCAAATGTGCAAAACTGGGTTAAAATCACAAGTTTCAAAATTCACTGTTAACGTCTCAGGTTATGTCCAGTTTTTCTGAGTCTCAAGCTAGCAATGGAAGTCTCAACAGAAATTTCTATATCCCAACAGCAAAGAAACACAGAAAAAAAGAAAGGGAGGGAGGGATGGAGGGAAGGAGGATGGAAGGCAAGTGTTATGTAATCATTATGGATATGGATAATTTTATAAATAAACATTTAATTTATCCCTTACATTTAGATGCTATGAACAGTGGAAAACAACATGCATGATTTGTGCTTCAAAAATAAACTATGAGGTGTTTAATGGAAGCAGCCTGATTTTATTTGCTATTTTTTCTTTAAGGAAATTCTGGCAAGGTCAGCTGACTCAAATTCAACACCTGTCCAGAAAATAACATACATCTGTCACTTCTTCCAAAATGAAAGTGAACGGCATAGCTAAAATTCCTTGTGTGTGTGTGTGTGTGTGTGTGTGTGTGTGTTCAGTTGCTAAGTTATGTCTGACTCTTTATGACCCCATGGACTGTAGTCCACCAGGCTCCTCTGTCCACAGAATTTTCCAGGCAAGAATACTGGAGTGGGTTGCCATTTCCTTCTCCAGGGGATCTTCCCGATCCAGGGACCGAACCCGTCTCTTGTGTCTCCTGCATCGGTAGGCAGATTCTTTACCCTAGTAACTGACCCACATCAGATGCCATGCACTTGTTACTATGGTGGCACAAATGTGCAATTCTGCTTATCACAGACTTTCTCGCTAAAGCTAACAACTCTATTATTCAGGTTAAGTAGAACATACAACTTTGAACTGAAATCTAAAGGCCAGTAACCAAAAAAGGCAAGAGAATGTAAGTTTTATTAACATAAACAAGCTGCAACCACTTCTCCCCACTCTCAGGCATACATGCACCTAAACCTCTGCTTCTTTCTCAGAAGATTCTAGCTCTAGTGCTACTTCCTCTAAGACATGCTAATTCAAAAGATCAACACAAGGTATAGATTGGCAATACTTTTGCATTAGCCATCTAATCCCACAAGGCTGAGAGTAGCTTTGAAGAGGAACCTGAAGTGTCATGCTATGCATGCTAAGTCGCTTCAGTTGTATCTGACTCTTTGCGATCCTATTGACTGTCGCCCATCAGGCTCCTCTGTCCATTAGATGCTCCAGGCAAGAATACTGGAGTGGGTGGTCATGCCCTTCTCCAGGACACCTTCCAGACCCAGGGATCAATACACCTCCTGCACTGGCAAGCAGGTTCTTTACCACTAGCACCATCTGGGAAGCCCTAGACTGGCCGTACTTTTAATTTTAATTATTTTCAAAGAATATCAGTAATGCCAGTAGAAGTCACACTTAGAATTTATCAATTAAAAAAACACAGTGCTCTCCCAGTGAAATCTCTCTACACTGAAATTCAACTTACAGCCCAAGAAACATCCTGATGAATTTTATAAAAAGTCATGTTTTTAAATTGCAGCAACTCTAAATTTTGCTATTCTAGTATTTGAATGAACCATAAAAACCAGATTCTGCTCTATTTCTGGTAAGTCTTTCAACAATGCACTGAGCTGACATCACTTTGCTTGTCTGGACCCCTGCTCTACACGCAGACAGCCTGGACTCTCCGACTGTCTCAACTTGATCAAGCACAACACACCTACCTCCCAGAATGTGCACCTTCCGAGGCGCACACTTTGCAAGCACTGTGCCCCCATGTAAACAGGACATTTGTTTATGAGGGACAGCTTTTGCTGTTGTAGCTGTTGCCTTGATCTCTACCATAGATTAAGACTTTCAGCAGAAGCAGACATATAATTCAGAAATCAAGACTCAGTTTTCTTCTTTAAGAGAAAGACCAGAGAGCCAATTCAATGGGGAAAGAACCTGCAAGGAAATATGCAGTTAAATATTCAGCAGTACTCCTTTTCCAGTTTAACACATTGGGGTAGGTATTCTTTATATTTCCCATAGCACTTAGCATAGACTAACAGGAAATAAATAATTAATATTCTGAAAGACAAGAGAGTGAGAAGTAAGGAGGGATGGCCTGAAGGTGAAGGGAGGGAGGGAAGAGAGAAAGGAAAGTTAATGGTGCTGAATGAATGCAGTTTCATGGGGAAAAACTAAACCAAGCTGTTTATATGAATGTGTGCATAAAAAAGGAAGAAAATGGAAGACGAAAAATGCTTTAAAAACTGGCATGTCACACAAATAGTTTCCAACTGGGCTTTGTGTCAATAACACCCACTGGAAGATAATTTCAACTGACCAATAAGCCTGTTTTTCCCTGGGTCCATTCTATGTACAAGGAGCAGAGGGTTCTACCCAGGAGAGTGGGGGTGGGCTCAGGATTCCAGTTTGAATAGCTAAATGGCTGAGGCATTTTATCAACTGTCAAAATATTTATTTTTCCAAATCACAGTGCCTATACTGACATCTGAAGGAAATACCACCAAAATAGCAATACAATTAAATGCTGGCAGATTTTTGCCTAAAGCATTTAAATATTAATATACTACATTTCTGTTTAGAATAATACTGATTTTCTCAGATATGCAGTCAAATCAAGCTGCCTGTCTTCATGGGAATTTACACACCTCTCAGTTAAATCTGACACCTAATCACAAATCTTTTCTTGCCTATGAACAAAGAAGGAATTCAAAATCCAAGAAATACTCATTTCAAATGTATTTTCAACTAGTGGGGACATAATTTCTTTTATGTCTTGATACACTTAATATACTGTTTAGTGTTTAGCACTGAGTATACAACATACCACAAGAGGTATATCATGCTTTACCGTACTTTGGAGAACTCTCTCTCCGTGTTGGTATTGAAGAGTTGAGATCTAACCTAGCATGCATGAACAACCTTCAGCCACCCATCCCATTTTGTTCCCACCCCAGATATCTCTGTAGTAGAGAAAATAAACTTATAAATAAATACACAATATATATGACTCCACAGTGAGCCCAGGTTTCCACAGCAAAGGGAATATTACACTTCAAGGCTACATTGTTAAAATAGATTTAGCTAACGTTCCTGTTTTGACTATCAATTCTGAGAAATTTTTATTGGCCAACCTTAAAAATGCTTAAAATGTGAGATTGCAATGACAACACTCATGAAGCTATAGATCAGGAAGCACAGTCCAGGCAACTAAAAAAGTTCTTTTTAAATTCAAACTACAGAATTCTCTTCCACTATTCAAACCTAGAATTTGCATTTACACTCAGAGACAGAATCCTTTAGGAAAATGTGAAGAAGTATACTTAATCATGTTTTAAAATCAAAATTTTAAGGTACATTCATGTACAGTATCTTATAGGGCTTCTCTGGTGGCTCAGTGGTAAGGGAAGCTGCCAGCCAGTGCAGGAAACGCGGGTTCTATCCCTACATCGGGAAGATCCCCTGGAGGAGGGCATGGCAATCCACTCCAGTATTTCTTTCCTGGAGAATCCCACGGACAGAGGATCCTGGCGGGCTACAATCCATGGGGTCACAAAAGAGTCAGACATGACAGAGTGACTAAACAACAACAGTATATTATATATCTGAGACTCAAAATATTTCTGTATTATATATCCTACTCAACCTTGAAAATTAAATAAGGAAAGCTGAAGTTCTTTTCTGGAACGATAAAGAAGGAAAGATAAAGTTCTGATTTATCTCAAAGTTATGTCACTTCATTTCTTAAAGAATTAAAATAAATCTCGATAGAGACATAAATTATGACACCATCCAAGATAAGGGTTCTAAGTAATTTTATAGTCACAATATTTCACACAACCTGTTCTCTGTAAAAGTGATTTATCCAACAAATTATAGATGCCACTCATAACATAGTATTTCTAACATTGCAAGGAATAAAGAATTCTGATTCATAGGATACCTTATTTTTTTTAACAACAACAACAAAATGAATCCAAATAGCTTTTCCCCATGCACCTGCCCCCCAAAAGTGAGTACGAAATTAAAGTGCCAGAGTGGGACTTTAAATTGTTTAGGGCATCTTTAAATTTCAAATGAGTTGTCATGTTAGAAATAAAGGTTAAAAGACCTACTAATGAAATATAAGCAAAATATTCCACAATATTTTACTTTAAAATTAATTTTAAGTCCTCAAATATGAATACTGTGTTCCTATATTACATTTACTGCCACAAATATGCTTGTATTTAAGGCTACTTAGGCAGAAAAATGGACCTCAGGGGTTAAGATCAAAGTCTTTGGAGTGGCAAACTGCCACTTACTTGATATGACCTTGAAAAAGTCACTTAACCTCTCTCAGCTTCAATTTCCTTATCTGTTATTCTGAAGATAATGAAAAGCACTTACATAATGCCTGGCACACAGTGAGGGAGCTATAAGTAATAACTGCTGTTATTTAGTATTATCAAAGGAGTTCTTAGATATAAATAAGAAATGGCTGTGTAATTCCCAAAATTTAACTTAAAAAAAAAAAAAGCTTAGAGGTTAGACTTATTCCTTTCTATAAATGAAAAATCATGATGGCAGAAGGAGAGACCAGTACTTAAAAAGGGTCAAACAGATCAAAAAACAATGCATACAAAAAATGAAAGGTAACAAACCAATAGTAGTGACTAACATCCTGGGACATTTAAGGAATAACTGCCAAGCACACAAGGTAGCAGCTGTGTCAACTTATGCATATAGCTACCTTCAATAATGAATTCAAATATCAACATAGAGGGCAGAAAAATGGCCCCAAATTTCCCTCAGTCTACAAAGAGCACAACTTAACTAAATTACATTTTGTATGCACTGACAGGTAGTGGGAAAATTGTAACTTGTTTGGTTTTCAGAGATTAAAATTGGACAGCTGAGGTCAAATAAACTTTGTTCTCCATAAAGGTATCATAAAACATTTCCATCATAGTAGGGTGATGGAGTAAGGAGGCGAGACGCTCCCACACCTGCGTCAGATTTATACGTCACTTAATCCTAAGAATCTACTAGGATGCTGACAAAATACAGAATTGGAAGCATTATCCTTTGACTTCTACCCTGATTAATCATACTTGAGTAACACAGGTAATTTCTCTGAGCATTTAAGAGCTCTATACTTAAAAAGTATGTGATAGAAATTAATTTCATATTTAGAGAAAAGTATGAAGAACTATTTCTAGTTTGTATTTACAGATGCAGAGTTCAATGACTCTGAATACAAATCAATTCTTAATATCTATTACCCAATAATTATTGTAACAAACATTTATTCAGTCTTTCCTATTCAAAGAGCACTATTCTAAGGGCTACAGATACTGTTTTTAACAAGACAAAAGTGGCCCCAATGTTCATGGAATTTATATTCTAGTAGGAGAGACTAAAAATAAAAATATATCACATGATCATAAACATTATGATAAAAATAAATCAGAGTTGTGTGATAAGGAGTGATTGAGAAGCTATTTCAGACTGGTTGGACCAGAAGAGCCTGCTTGTTAAATCTACCTGTATAAGACTGAAATTTGTTGCCAAAATCTATAGCAACCATTCTTTTATTTACATATAAAAATAAATATACACATTTTGCCAGGCTATGAAATTATAATTCACCTCATCCAATGGGTAAATGTAAACTCTTCCCAAATATACACAACAAACACTGATACACAGCTATGGTCCTTTTACCTTCAAATATCATTTCTAACACATGCATGCTGAATCTTCATAATAAAACAAATGTAGACAAATGTATGACATTTAAAAATTCACATTAATTTTATTTATATACTATATTGCTCAATTATAAATAACTTTAAATGTTTGATTATACTTAAAAATCAGAATATACCAACAGGAAAGCTTACTTTTAACTCACCTGTGACTGTACACAGTGCAGAAGATCTATAAATGTGTAGCCAAATCCAAGAGAAATCTGCAATAAAAAGAAATGAACAAATATGAACAAAAAATGCAGAATCCCGTCAGACTCATTAGATTCAGTATGATTTTTCATAACCAATGTAAGTAATACTCATTAATAACATCTCTCTACTCAGTAACTCACTGACACCATGTAAATCAAGAAGCAGACTCGCTGCACAACTTTTATTTGTCCACACTAATATAAGACACAAGGCCACATTTCAGTATCTCCCAATTCAGTGAATTATGAGGTGTCTACCCATCAAGTTTTGAGTTCTCGACATAAAACATATTACATTTTCTGGCAGCTGCTTGTCTAATCACTAGCACTTCACTGAATAAAAGCAGAGGAGGCCCGAGCTACCCATTTTTACATAGCACTCCTGGTCTAAAGACCACCCCACAGTAACACGGTGCAGAAGAGATGTTTGCCAAATGAATGAATGAATGATTTAATTAAATGATTAATTAAGCTCGCACACTAATCTTACTTTGCTGTGATTTACAGTTTGTTTCTATGGAAGAGAATGGCTTGAAATTACTGAAATAAAAATCTGTCACAACTGCTTAAACAAAGACATTCAAAAATGAATAACTTTAAAAAGTCTAGAGTATAATGATGCAATAGGGAATGCCCTGGAGGGTCAGTGGTTAGGACTTGGCTCTCACTGTCAAGGGCCCTAGGTTTGATTTCCTGGTCAGGAATTAAGATCTTGCATGCCGCACGGCAGAGCCAAAACAAATTTTTAAATAATCATAAAAATGATGCTATCTATGGCAATTTGCAGAAGAATGGATAAGAAAGTAAGAATTGAAGATTTTCAGTAATGAGGGCGACATCTCCTCAAGTTTCTTCTGGGCCTGTACCTTTGAGAAGAAAGAACTTAGCAATGAAGGACCACACACTTCCTCTGACCCACACAAGGGTCACTTACACTGCACCTAAGAAGTTTCCTTCAAGAAATACAAACAGCCCAGAATACAAACACGGCAAATATGTGCCTATGAGATTTTATGTGTATGAATGTTTACCACTCTTGTGTACATTACAGATCAAAGAAAAACTGCACAACGCTACTACACGACTGCTGGTAGTATGTTTTCATTTTAACTATTATGGGCTACTGGATTTAATCAGCTTCAAGGAATATTTTTACAAACTGAGCTACTGTACTTTTTTTCCCTTCAGGTGACACCAATCTGTAATAATTCATACTCTGAATCATTATCAGGCTTGAGTATTAACTTTCTTCTGAGCCCTTTATTCTTTAGAACCTAATAGTTAAAAAAAAAAAAAAAACCCTAATGTTAATACTCAAACTGCCATTGTTCTAGGGCACTAGAAATATCTGATTTCATAACCTGAGAGGTCTAAAGGGGAAAGAAATGGGGGAAAATGCACTTTCATTTTTACCAGGAACTGCTCAGGCTGGAGACCATCATATATAAAGAAATGCAGCTAGAGAATCAGGTGGAGATGATTCATGAAAAACAAAAGGAAGTCTATATGCAAATAAGAAGTTATCATAGTAAATAAAACGAATAGATTCTCAAGTGGTAGTCCATGAGCAGTGTGCAATAAACTGTTACATAATAGGGGTCATCAATTCTATACAGTGCTCCTGGGGTAAATATACTCATTATGCTGACCTACTTAAGCCCATTCTAATTCTATACCAACAACTAATTTGCTCAAGGACATCACACTATACAACAGTCAAGAGTTAAAACTTGTGATATGAGTAGAAATGATGACATTAAACAATTACAGCTTGATCTATACCATTCAGAAAGGCTTTTCTGAATGTGCTAATATAAGGAGGAAAAAGTGCTAATGAATCCAAGCTAAACAAAAATACATAAAAACATGAAGACAGACGATGCATAAAAACATGAAGACATTATGATAACTTGGTGTGACACTTTAAATAAGAACAAATAAAATACTTATAAACATAGAGTTACAAAATGTTTTCTAAGTCACCATCTCTGTGTCTGTGTGCATGCTTGGTTGTGTCTGACTCTTTGTGAGCCCACCAGACTCCTCTGCCCATGGAAATAATAGCTATTTAAAGTGACAGTTCAAACAATGACAAGCCTATAAGAAACTGACACCTTCCTACTCTTCTGTGAGCCCTGACAGTTTTTAGGAAGCTCCTTCAGGAGTTTCGAGGGAAGAGGAGCAGAAGAAGTACCCTGAGCCTGGCAGAGTGACAGAGAGGAACCCTGCAGGAAATGACAGAGGGATACACATGTCCTCTCTCTTACAACCACTACTATTTCCACTGTATAAACCAAAAAGGTAAACCTCCTCCTCATAGAAAAAAAAAAAAAGCTGCCTGGAGCAGATAAAAGAACCTGGGGCTAAGATGATCAAACAGGTGAGGTTTCAAAACCTGGCTCTCTCACGTGAATACTGCTGCTGTTAATATTTCCATCACAAGCCAACTGCTTAGGCGTGTGACCTCAAAAATGTTATTGTGGACTCAACTATCAAATGAGGATAATGTCCTCTCTGCACCACCCTGAAAGTATTAAATGAGATAATTACACAAAGCACTTGGTACATGGCAGGCATCACACATAATTATGATTCTGCCAAGTGTGATTTTGCTAAATGCTGCTACTGTGACAAGTAGCTCAGCACAATGACAAGCCTAGCCCAAGTAAAGCTGATCTTTCCTGAGACGCCTTAACAGCTCTCTCTGCCCATAATCGCCCAGACAGATGCACACACACGGAGTCTGATGGGATTTTTTCCCACCTTGGCCATGCTGTGTAGCACGCAGGATCTTCAATCCTTGACCAAGGATTGAACCATTGCCCCTGCAGTAGAAGTGCAGTCTTAACACCTGCACCACCGGGGAAATCCCCTGCTGAGACTTTTTTTGAATGAGGACTGGCTTTAAAACTAAAAGCAGAAAGATAATATTAATACCTGATTTCAAATTTTATAATAAAGTTATAATAATCAAAGAGGTAGGGACTGAACAGAGTCCAAAACAGGTTCACACATTTATATCAATCCCTATTCAAAAAAGGTGACATGGCAATTCAGCGAAGAAAGGGCAGTCTTTCCAAAAAAATGGTACCAAAAACTGATTATACATATGAGAGGGAGGAAGAACCTCAATCTTTACCTTGCACTATGGGAAAAATCAACTCAAAATGGACAGCATCATAGATCGAGAAATAAGAGCTACAAAGCTTGTAAAAGAAAGCAGTTGGATAAAATTACTGTGGATTAGGCAAAAATATTTTAGGTATGATACTTTAAAGGTATAAAAGAAAAAAAAAAAACTATTTAAAGACCATAAAAGAAAAACTCAAGACTGAATTCCTTTATAATTAAAACTTCTGGGCTTCCCTGGTGGCTAAGTGGTAAAGAATCCACCTGCCAATGCAGGAGACACAGGTTTGATCCTTGGTCTGCGAAGATCCCACATGCTGCAGGGCAACTGAGCCTGTGCAACACAACTGCTGAGCTCGTGCTTGAGAGCCCAGGAGCCACAACTGCTGAGCCCACGTGCCACAACTATGGAAGTCTGCACGCCCTAGAGCCTGTGCTCTGCAACGAGAGGCCACCACAAAGAGAAGCCCACACTGCCATAAAGAGTAGCTCCCACTCACTGCAACTAGAGCGAGCCACTCTCAGCAATGAAAAGCCCAGCCAAATAAACAAATAAATAAAAATTTGAAAAATAATAATGTTAAACCTCCTGTTTTTCAAAAGAAATAATTTAACAAATGAAAACACAAGCCACAGACTGAAAGAAAATACTGGCAAAATTATTATCTGAAAACATCTATGTATTTAGAATATATAAAGAGCTAAACACATAATAAAGGAAGTACATAGAATAAATAAAGGACTCTCACAATAATAAAACAGTTCAATTTTTTTAAATGAGAAAAATATGTGAAAACATTATATATATCTCACAGGGAATGTACATCAAAAAATATTGGGTATTGTTAATCATTAGGAAAATGGAAATCAAAAAAACAAAATACCATAGCCCATCCAGTAAAATACCCAAAGCATTGCTAAGGATATGGAGAAACTAGAACTTTCCCATTTTATCCCTTGCTGGTGGGAAAGTGGAATAGTACAGTCGTTTTGGAAAACAGTTTGGAAGTTTCTCATCATCTAACCTAACAATTTCACATCAAGGTGTGTTTTCATTCATCTCAGGGACAGAGGACCATACAGAGAGTTGTACATGAATGTTCTTATCAATTATGCTAAAAAAATTGAAAAGTTTCAGTTGGAGAATGAATCTTTTTCAGAATGTGGTACATTCATACAATGAAATACCACTCAACAATAAAAAGGAAAGCCACAGCATGAATGAGTCTCAAAAACATTTTGCTAAAGAAAGAAGCCAGACACAAAGACAACGGACTACATGATTTCACTTACTTGAAATTCCTAGAAAAAGTAAAACTACAGACAGAAAGCAGACCCGTGGTATCCTGGGTTAGGGGATGCAAGTGGGGGCTGACAGTGGCGGCCCGCCCCAGTACTCTTGCCTGGAGAACTCCATGGACAGAGGAGCCTGGGAGGCTTCAGTCCACGGGGCCACAAGAGTCAGACACGACTGAGTGACTAAACCCACAACCAACAGTAGCAAACGGTGGTGTGAGCATTTGCCAAGGAGAGCGTCAACTAACACAATTACTTTGAGACAAAAAGCAAAAGAGAAAGAAATCGGGACTGAGCTAACATCACTTTAAAAAGATTGTTGGCAGCATTAAAGGAATAGGTTGATGATTTTCTAAAAGGCAGGGGAGGGTTAGAGGAGATGCACTTGATATTTTATTTGCTTGTTAAAAAAAAAAAAAGTTAGGAACAGAGCCAGAGGAAGGAAAATAAGCCAGAAAGAAAATGAAGTCGTGTGTGTAACAGTGGCTAAGACAGCACCTTCTAACTTAGTAGTAAAAGGGAAGGGCCATATCTTGCTGTTTGGGTTTAATATCACCACAAGTAACAACTATCATTGAGAGCTCTGGGCAAAGGGCTTGAAATGTGTTACTTAATTTAATCCTCCTAACAATCCTATGAGGCAGGTACTGCCACTAACATCACTCCTTTGTAGATTCAGAAACTTAACTGAGATGAAGCCCAAGGCCACAAAGCTGATATGGCAGCAAAGCCTGGATTTGAACCCAGAGTCTGACTGCTGAGTCTATTATGCTCTTACCCACTAGGCTATTACAAAAATTTTGATAATGTTATTGTTGGTAATTTGATTTGAAAAAGGTGGCCCAAAATGTGATCGGCCTTAAAACAGCCGCCTTGAATTTTTGATATGGTACCAACAAGAGCAGTGTGTTCCTCACACCACCCAGGCTGACGTTTTTAATAAATCTGGACATTATTTCTTTCCTGACTCAAATGTAGCCTCATAATTTTCTCAAGGTTGCCACCAATTAAAGGAAGTCATCAGGACTTCCCTGGTGATTCAGTAGTTAAAGACTCTGGGCTACCAATGCAGGGGGGCGGTAGTTTGATCCCCGGTTGGGGAACTAAGATCTCACATACTGTGAGGCACAGCCAAAAAGTAAAACAGAGAAAAGAAAAAGAGACAGTCATCAACACCAGTGTCAGTATGCAAAAAATATACTTTCTAATCGTAACAAAACCAACTTGATTTTTGATGGACAACAGAGTACAAGGAACCAGCCTCTGGAAAGATGACTAGCAAAAAGGGAGTCACCATACCTCATGCTCCAATGTAGGTCTTCTTTGTAATTTAGCCAGCACCAGCCCAGTCAACAAGCCAGTCAGACACAGTGATAGAGAGTGATAGAAGGTGATAAAGAGGACACACAGGGCAAGGAAGAGAAAGCTAGAGGTACTGATCAAATTACTTGAGATTTTTCAACAGTTTAAGCCAATAATTTTTCCACTTGTTGCTGAGAAGCACAAAAACTCCCAAACAACTGAATAGAAAACACCTTTACCTCGGCATGTTTCAACTCATGTAACATCAAGAGGGAAGTCTTACTTTCAAGATTTACCTATGAGAACTACTTCAGATTACTGAATAGGACACTGTATTTATATATATATATAAAACATATTTTAGATAAAATATCCTTAAAAGCTTTAATAATGTAAAGAAAGTGTACTACATATACAAGGTAAAATTCTTTCCCAAATATTAAGTTAATGGAGCTAAAAATAACATCTAATCTACAGAAGAATAATTTATAAGTTAACTGATGAATATACTTCAGACAATATGCTTCTATATATACTTTATAGACAAGCTTATGTTTTCTTTCTTTGTTTAAAGAGTTCAATGATTCCTACTCATGTAACTCTTTATACATGGCATCTAAGACAATAAAACAAACCTGTGAATATAACAAAAAACACACACAGATATAGTGAACAAACTGGTGGTTACCAAGAGGGAGGGAAAGTAGGTAAGGGCAAGATAGGGTAAGGGAGCTGGGCATACATCAGAAGAAATACATGGTTTGAAAGGATACATGAACACCAGTGTTCACCGCAGAACTGTTTACGACAGTCAAGACAGGGAAGTAACCTAAATGTCCATCAACAGAGGCAAGAATAAAGAAGCTGTGCACAATGGAATATTACTCAGCCATAAAAAGGAATGAAACTGTCCCATTTGCAGAGGAGTAGACAGACCCAGAGGCTGTCATACGGAGTGAAGTAAGTCAGAAACAGAAAAACACGTATGTTTAATTTCCCTTTTATGAGGAATCTAGAAAAATGATAAATGGACTTATTTGCAAAGCAGAAACAGAGATATAAGATGTGAAGAACAAATATATGGACACCAAGTGGGGAGGCGGGGATGGGATGAACTGGCAGACTGGGACTGACATATAGACACTTCTATATATGAAATGAGTGACTGATGAGAACATGCTGTAGAGCACAAGAAACTCCATTCAATGCTCTGTGACGACCGAAAAGGGAAGGAAATCCAAAAAAGAGGGGGTGTATATATAACTGATTCACTTTGCTCTACAGCAGGAACATTATACTGTAAAGCAACTATACTCCAATAAAAGTTAATAAAAAATAAAAATAAGAAAGTAAAATGCTTTTCCATGAAAAAAAAAAAAAAAGATACGGTAAGGGACTAAGCTGTACAAGCTACTATGTAGAAAATAAATAAAGATATACTGTACAACATAGGGAACACAACCAGTACTTTCCTATAACCACGCGTGCTTGGTGACTCGGTGGTGTCCAACTCTTTGTGATCCCCAGGCACTGTAGCCAGCCAGGCTCCTCTGTCCCTGGAATTTTTCAGGCAGGAATTCTGGTTTACGTCACCATTTCCTCCTGCAGGGGATCTTCCCAACCCAGGGATCAAACCCACATCTCCTGTGTCTCCTGCATTGGTAGATTCCTTACCACTGTGCCACTTTGGAAGCACCACAATAACTACAAGAGGAGTATAATCTTTAAATACTGTGAATCACTATGATGCAACACAAAACTTAAGTAAAACTGTAAGTCACCTATACTTCAATTTTAAGTGAAGAAATTCATGACTTCATAACTTTTCATCCATCCGTTCAGTCGTGTCCGACTCTTTGTGACCCCATGAATCGCAGCACGCCAGGCCTCCCTGTCCATCACCAACTCCCGGAGTTCACTCAGACTCATGTCCATTGAGTCGGTGATGCCATCCAGCCATCTCATCCTCTGTTGTCCCCTTTTCCTCCTGCCCCCAATCCCTCCCAGCATCAGAGTCTTTTCCAATGAGTCAACTCTTCGCATGAGGAGGCCAAAGTACTGGAGTTTCAGCTTCAGCATTATTCCTTCCAAAGAACACCCAGGGCTGATCTCTTTCAGAATGGACTGGTTGGATCTCCTTGCAGTTCCTGGGACTCTCAAGAGTCTTCTCCAACACCACAGTTCAAAAGCATCAATTCTTTGGCACTCAGCTTTCTTCAGAGTCCAACTCTCACATCCATACTAAGTATTAAAAACTTGTAAGCTACAATTAAAATAGATATATAGAAAAGGATATATCATCTATTTAAAAACTCCTAAGCTATAGGTTACAGCCTGTGCGGTTGCAAAGGGTCAGACATGACTGAGCACACACACCCACCCAAGCTACAGGTAGGTACACACATACAGTTGATATGTGTGATATGATGAAAAATAAGATACCCATCAAATCCGCACACCCCACACAACCATTCCTTTCAAGTCTGTCTCTCATTCACCATGACCAGAGTAAATATAGTAATGCAACTATCACAAAACACTAACTCTACAAAGAGCAGTATTCTCACACAGAGACAGACCTAGAAGAAAAATTAACTCACATGTGGTTGAATGCTCATGCCTCCAATTTGGGAGATGACTAAAGATACTAAATTTGGAGTCACTAACTTGAAAACATCATTTAAATCCACTGATAACAGTTTAAAGAACAACGAGTTCGGAGTCTGGAATAAAGCCCTAAGGAACTCCTTCTTTTAAAAATTATGTAGGAAAGGAACTAACCAAGGAGAATGAGATGAAATTACCTAAGAGGCATGAGGGAGACCAGCACAGAATCTGAAGAGGGACTTCCCGGAAAGAGAGGCTGGACAANTATTTTCTGTCTTAGTAAGTACTTGAGGCAAAGAAAAAAAGATAACGCTTTCATACAGTGGTCACAGAGAATCATGTATCTTTCCATTTTTTTCTTCCTTAGGTATGGTAGTGGGTATATTAACAAGTTCTACATGTCAAAATAGTAAAGGGAAGTAACAGTAAAACAGTAACCTAAATTATAAATGGCCTTGCGTTTATCTTTTCTCTCATAATTCTGATTTCAGCACATTACATGGTAATTTGTCAGAATTCCTTTTTTAAAACATGACACAGAAGAATAAAAATTCTCATGGCTAAAGCGTAATCATTAATATTTTATCCAAAATATACTATAAAAGTCAAAACAGAGTACTGAACAAGAATATAATTAGGACCTTCAAAATGATAATACTAATATTCCATTATAAAGTAACAGTATCTGAGAGGAAACAGCAGGAATCACTTATTTAACAGGTCACTTTCCCCTCTTCTGGGCTTCCCTTGTGGCTCAGCTGGTAAAGAATCTGCCTGCAAGGTGGGAGAAATGGGCCCGGGTTCAATCCCTGGGTTGGGAAGATCCCCTGAAGAAGGGAAAGGCTACCCACTCCAGTATTCTAGCCTGTAGAATTCCATGTTCTACAGTCCATGGGGGTCACAAAGAGTTGGACAGGATGGAGCGACTTTCACTTTCTTCCCTCCTCTAGATGGGCCTGAATGTCAGCACAGCTGGGGTGAGGCAGAAGACCTGGCCGGCTTCCAGGGGGGCCCCTAATGAAGGTCAAGGCCAATCACTAACCAGCCCAAGGCCTCAATTTCCTCAATGATGAGAAGAGACTGGCATGATTATCTCCAAAGCAGATTTTTAACAAAGTCTACCAATGTCAAATAAAAAGTCATTCATCTAAACAGGGTTTTAAGACATTCCCAACTTCCACTTGCTTCATTAAGGCACAATTATTTTCTGAATCTGACAGATAATCTATAGATTGACTCCTTTTCTGTTATTTTATCTTTGCAACAATTCTGGGAGGTAGACTGAGTAAGTATGACAGAACGCCAGTAAGTCAGAACGGAGGAAAAATCTCAGCCAAAGGAGACTAGAAATCAGATCTACTGATTCCTGACTCAGTGCTCAAATTTCCAGGAAAGCTCCTTTAAAACCCACAAGAACTACCAACTAAATTATATGCCAGTATAAAAAGGAAGAAAATAAGGCGTTACTTCTAAATGGCTAGACTGCTTCTTTAAATCACAATGTCACGTGTCTTAAATTCCCTTAAGATAACAATTTTAGGCCTTTATGTTTCAGAATTAATTTTCAAGATTCCTGGAATAAGAAAATCCCAGTAGCTTAAACACATAATAAAAGTATTACCATATATTAAAGTTTCCTAAACTGATGTATGAAGAAAAGTGAAAGCCTGTTGGCAAAATTGTGTCGGACTCTTTGAAACCCCATGGACTGCAGGCTGCCAGGCTCCTCTGTCCATGGGATTCTCCAGGCAAGAATACTGGAGTGGGCTGCCATTTCCTTTTCCACAGGATCTTCCTGACCCAGTGATCATACCCAGATCTCCTGCTTGGTGGGCATATTATGTACCACTGAGCCACAAGGGAAGCCTAACTGATGTCAATTCCTTGACAAAAAGGGGCCCAGGGACTTCCCTAGTGGTCCAGTGGCTAAGAATCTGCCTTGAGGTGCAGGGGAGATGGGTTCAATCCCTGGCTGGGGAACTAAGATCCTACATGCATGCATGCCACAACTAAGACCCNACTGATGTCAATTCCTTGACAAAAAGGGGCCCAGGGACTTCCCTAGTGGTCCAGTGGCTAAGAATCTGCCTTGAGGTGCAGGGGAGATGGGTTCAATCCCTGGCTGGGGAACTAAGATCCTACATGCATGCATGCCACAACTAAGACCCAGCACAGCCAGATTAAATAAATAAATGTTTTTAAAAGGGGGGGGGGCATGGTAAAACCAGTGTTGGAATACAGTATTTGTAAACTGAACAACACACATAAGCTTTTTAGTTTCATGCGGCATTTTCCACAGTTGTTGATCAATACACATTTTGGAATTTTTAAAAAATTAATTGACATTCCAATGCACTTTGGTCCCAATGAACCCCTCTTGGAAAATACTTCTATTATCTTTTTAAAATATATACATCTGCTAAATAAAACACACAGTTTGTCCTTACTTTGTGAGGATATATATTTTCATATTTTCTGGAAAAAAAATGAAGTATCTTACAACTTGTACTTTTAATATGACTGTTTCTTTTTATTTTTTCCTAAAAAGTTGCTCACCTAATATTGTATTTAGAATCAACAGCAACTCCGGATAGAGAACTATGGCAAATCTTCTCATAATCTTAAAATATACACTCGGTGACACAAATGACTTCATAGTAACAGGTTTCTTCCACTTGTCACACTAAATCAAATAGCCAGAACTGATGCTTAAAGAATCTGAGAGAGGATCCCAATTCAGATTGAGAGTGTATTAACAAACACACGTAACTGGGAGAAAATGTTCATCAGAGAAATAACATTTGAATCAGTCTTAAACTACTATAGGGATCTGTGTCCAAAATGGGGAGGAAACATTTACAGGTAAAGATAAAACAAATTACCTTATCACTGATAAGCCCCAGTTAACAGCAGCATGGAAGTAACCATAAGTGTGATTCTTGGCTCTATTTATAAAATATGGGGTTGATAAAAAAGTTTCCTTGGGTTTTTTTATAGCATCGAATAGAAAAATCTGAACGAACTTTTTGCCCATCCCAATAGTAAACTCTGAGACAAAGGCTAATTAGATAATCCGAATTTATCTTGTGCTTATGATTTTGTAAAACTTGATGAATTTAAGTCCCAAAGGAATTAGACAATTCTAACCCTTCCTCCAGACAACTCTGAGTTCCCTAATACAAATTAACCAAACACACTTCCTTTGTACTTTCAACTAATAACGTTTAGCACGTCCAAAAATACTTTCAAATGCTTTTGAAAATGTAAGGCAGCTTAGAAACTTGAGCTGTTTTTAGTAATGGTATTTTAAAAGTGGTATAACTTACCACTCCAAGCAAAGAGGTATGACTTGTTACTGGTAATAGCGGTAACATGGAACACTGAAAAGAGCTATTTTGAGAAAATGAGATGGGGGTCCTAGTCTCGAACCTCACCTTTCTTCTCATGTATACAAGACTTAATGCTCATGTAACACAAAAATCAGATTTTGGCTTAAAAATGAACAAAATAGCAGGATATGTTATGTATTTGTCTTTAAAGGTAGCTTTAAAAAATTGTTTTTTAGAAACAGAATCAGTCTGGGGTGTTGCCTAGAACATTTTAGATACTTCAGTTCTTTCTAATCCTTAAATGTTTACACACGTTTCCCAACCCGCACCACCTTATATCTATTTTACATTTTAGGAAGTCATTCTGTTAACCAGGTCATAAACAGCTTTCAGATAGAGAGTAAATTTCAAAAGCTACTTCCTTGTCCATAAATACATGAACAAGTCATATTTTAAAATAAAGCACAGAATATCACAAAGACTCACAAGAAGGTATCACAGTATAGTATGTTCACAAACCTATAGTTACTCTATTTTCAGCTATACAGTAAACAAAAAGTACTCCTTTGTGCAAATGAAGAGAGATTTCAAGTGCTCGATTAAGGAGTACTACACATCTAAAATCACTTGAGAAATAACAACAAACAACATTTTTCTGAAGGTCACATCAAAAAGAAGAAAGCACCCAAACTCCATGGCATCAAAAGCCACAGTGAGAGAAATTACTAAAGAAACCTGTGCTCTGCAGATTGATAGACTGGAACCAAAACCTAGACACATGTTCATCTAAAGTAAAAACACTGGCAAGTGAGGGTCTTGAAATGCTCTTCGAATATGGAAGCCAGTGGCATTAATTTCCTAAATGTAAAATATAATTTTTAAAAAGTAAGTCTAGCGGAAATGATCAGCATTTAAGCAGTGTGAAACTATTCTTCATATTTGTTTAGCTTTTTTTAGACTGTATTGCATAAACTATAACTGTATTGCTATAGGTGGGAAGAAGACCACTGTCTCCCTGGCTATCTTCTAACTTTGAGGGTGTAGCCATCTCCCAAGGATGTGGGTCTCCTTGGGTAGATGACAGAGGTACAGCTTTGGTCTGTAATCAATGTTCTCCAGAGGACATTTCCTTCAAGTCCTTTTATCTGAAAGCAGCACAGAACTGATAGACCCTGGGAAACCCTGAGGACTGATGCTACTCACTCATAGACATTGGAGCCACTTTTCATTCATTTCAAGCCCTCAGTCTCCAACAAGCTCAATACAACAGTGGTGGGTAAAGAAGTTGTGGAGAGTTAATGAAGACAACGCACTGTGTCTCACAGATCACTTCTTGATTATGTTATCTTTTAGAAAATGGGTAAACTAGAGCGTAGCCCTGTTGGCTGCGACTGGAGAGTATTGGAACAGCAACAAACACCAAACACTGCCAACAACAGTAAACAAATAGAGCTGTTCTTAAAAAAAGAAAAGGGGTAAGACATTTACTACTGGCTAAAGGATGGATGATCCAGCTTGTTGATAATACAAAGGTCCTTCCATCTGGGACATCTTTCCTCTTATATTTTGGCTATTTCTCTGGGCATTCAACACCTCGAAGGAAAAGAAAGGGTTGAGAAAATGAGGTAAAATTCCACTCTGCGAATTTCATCCCCAGTAAAAAGCACTTAAAAAACAAAACAAATATTAATAGAATAACCTCTTAGAGACCGAAAAGAAAATACACTAAAACCCTAAAAGTGGGTGTGTGAGGATGGCGCCATTTCTGGGTAAATTCTTTACAGTCCACACCTTCTGAATGAAACCAAACTGAAACCAGAACAGTGAGAGAAAAGTCGAAAAAGTAAGTTAAACCTAATGATTTCATGTATTTTCACTACCTTGAGTTTATTTTCTAGAAGACAAAGGGGAAGTTGCCTATCCAGCTCGACAGTGTCAACAAACACAAAAATATGTCAAAATTATTCCCTTCCTCATTGTCTATGTAAAGGAATAAAGGAAATGAAAGCCATGAGTTCACACTCACAAACCAAAACCACAAGAAAAATAATCTAAAACCAGACCATAGGAGGCAAGAGAAAGGCAAAGGTTCTCTAGCCCAGAAGTTTGATTTTGCAACACTAACAGGGTAAAGCCACATTCCTGCCACAAGCCTCGTGCTCTCAAAACAGGCCACACAGCTGGCGGTCATGAAAGCTTTCCAGACCGGAACTAAGATAGTAAGAAAACTCAGTGGGTCTCAGGGCTGAACTGCGTCCTAAACTGATTCTGATGAAAGCACCGCCCTGCTGAGGTGTAATTCAATGACAGCCAGAAACTTAATTCAATAGATGATTATAACTTTCACAGAAAAATCCTGAAAAAACACTGCCTTGAATCAGGACCACTTTAGTTCATAAAGATCTGTCCAAAGTATTGAAAACACACTTTCTAGAGAGAGTCACCCACGTGATGCACACCACAAGGAGAATGCTTCCGAAAGCATCCAGAGGTAAGCTATGTTTGCATGAACATTAAGAGTCCCGCTTCCTCTGGAAGTCAAAGCACCATGAGGCTGACAAGAAAGACTGATTGGATTTGGAGCCTGAACTTGGTTTACAAGGGCCCATGGGGTTGTTTAACGAGCTGTTTTAAAGGGACCACGTTTTCACCAAGCCCAGGGAGAGTTCCCTATGAAACTATTGCGACCGACTCCAAGAAGCAAGACCCTCCCGCACGAATCTTGAACGCTTCAACTCAACTGCCAGAGAACACTCTCAAGCAGCACTCTGGTTCTGTTTTCAAAACACTCAAGAAATTACTCATCCAAATGCGATTTTAAGGAGATACCTAAAGAGCTGGCTGTGCTACATCCATTTTCTTCTTCCCAGAGGAAGTCGTCTTACTAAGACCTTCTTCACCAAACAGGAAGTAACAACAGCATTCTTTCCTATGAGGCTTGACATTTTCTATTGTTCTATCAGGAACTTGATTTTTAAAGCTAGTATGTATTTTATAAATATGATTCTTAGACAACGTGTTCCTCTAAGTTTAAAAAATAAAAGGTTTGAAAAGTGCATAAAATGAGCAAGTGACTAAATCTATTCACAAACTGCCAGTAAACTATTTTATCACATCACCTAAATACAATCCTCACTGGATAAGGGAATGGCAAACCACTCCAGTATTCTTGCTGTGAGAACCCCAAGAACAGTATGAAAAGGCAAAAAGATATGACACCGGAAGATGAGCCTCCCAGGTCGGAAGGTATCCAATATGCTACCAGGGAAGAACAGAGGGCAATAAATAGCTCCAGAAAGAATGGACTCAACATTCAAAAAAACTAAGATCATGGCATCCGGTCCCATCATTTCAAAGCAAATAGAAGGGGGAAAATTGGAAGCAGTGACAGATTTTATTTTCTTGGGCTCCAAAATCACTGTGGGCAGACTACAGCCATGAAATTCTGTCAAATACACACTAAAAGAAGATCCTCAAAAAATAAAAATAAAAAGACGCTTGCTCCTTGGAAGGAAAGTTTTGCCAAACCTAGACAGTATATTAAAAAGCAAAGACATCACTTTGCCAACAAGGATTCATACAGTCAAAGCTATGGTTTTTCCAGTAGTCATATATGGATGTGAGAGCTGGACCATAAAGAAGGCTGCGTGCTAAATCATCCGACTCTGTACAACCCTATGGATTGCAGCCTGCCAAGCGCCTCTGTCCATGGGATTCTGCAGGCAAGAATGCCAGAGTGGGTTGCCATGCCTTCCTCCAGGAGATCTTCCTGACCCAGGTATTGAACCTGCGTCTCTTACATCTCCTGCATTGGCAGGCAGGTTCTTTACCACATGCTACTTTGGAAACCCAAAGAAGGCTGAGCACTGAAGAACTGATGCTTCCAAACTGTGGTGCTGGAGAGTCCCATGGACTGCAAGGAGATCCAACCAGTCCAGTCTAAAGGAAATCAACCCTGAATCGTCATTGAAAGAACTGATCCTGAAGCTCCAATACTTTGGCCACCTGATGTGAAGAGCCGACTCACTGGAAAAGACTCCGATGCTGGGAAAGACAGAAGGAAAAGAGAGCAGCAGAGGATGAAGTGCTTGGATGGCATTACTGGTTCAGTTGACATGGGTCTGAGCAAACTCCAGGATACAGTGAAGGACGGGGAAGGGTGGCGTGCTGCAGTAAATGCGGTCACAGAGAGTCGGACATGACAGCGAATGAACAGCAACAACAAAATAGAATCCTAAGAAAATTATCACATTGCTCATTAAATCTAGGTACACTGATACCCGTTCAGTTCTCACTGAGATCTGCTTCTTCCAACAAAGCCATTATGCCTCTAGGTCTTACTCAAGACTATTAATATGAGTTTATTCCAATTATAAAGATTCACTGATATTAAGGTAAATGATATAAATGAATATAAAATAAATGGCATAGACAAATGTTACAAGCTTCCTTTTCACTTAGAAAGCAGAATTCATTCCAGGTACAAAAAAACTGGATTTCAATAAGCATGATATCAACTGTGCTAAGCCACTTCTTCCCGATCCAGGGATCAAACCAGCCTCTCTTATATCTCCTGCATTGGCAAGAGAGTTCTTTACCACTAGTACCACCTGGGAAGCCCATGACATCAATTACTATATGATAATAAGCAATATTGTAAGAGCAATATGAGTATTTACTAACATTATCCAAAATGTTTATAGTTACAGCCAGTATTTGAATTTAAGTAGTTTTTCCCCTAGTATCTTCTTCACCAAGAGGTATTAAAACACTGTAAATGCATGTAAGGCTTGCAAACCAAAGCACTGTAATTCAAATATTGACTTTTACCATATGTATGATTCTGAATATGTTAACCTCTCTCTTAGTTTCTTTATCGCAAAATGGGAATAATATAGACCAGCAGTCCCCAATCTTTTTGGCACCACGAACCGGTTTCACAGAAGATGACTTTTCCATGGATGGGGGGTGGTGTTTGATGGGGTATGATTTGGGGATGATTCAAGCACATTACATTTACTATGCACTTTATTTCTATTATTATTATTACATCAGCTCCACTACAGATCATCAGACGTTAGACCCCAGATATAGACCATGTTGAATTTTTAAGAGTGTAAATAAGAAAACATCTGTAAAGCACATATGGAAGGGTTTGGCGAATAGCAGGCACCTAATATAATAATTATTATAATTATTATTGAAGTTGCAGAAATTGATCAACTAATTTCTAGTAACAGCCACAAAAGTGAAATGTTCATGACCATCAGAAATAGTTCCAAGAATTTGTTTTAAAGATGTTTTTAGACTTGAACTTCTAGGTGCCACAAAGTCCAGCTGGCATCTCTGTCATTAGTCTGCATGGTAAGACTCTTCTATTAGGTACTTTCTTAATGTTAGTGAGAAAGAAGCAGGCGTTCCATCTCTACTTGAAACATTAGGACTGCCAACTACTGAGTCAGATTTAACTAATTCATAAACTACTCAAACCATGCTAAACACTTTGGGAGGCTGTGCTGAAATTTCTCAGCAGCTAGTCAGCGAGTATGGTGTGTAAGATCGTGTAGTGGAAACTTGGCACACACACCAATGATCAACATAATCCCTGCCCTCAAAGAGTTTACCATCTAAAAGAAATAAACAAAAGAGTAATTAAAGAAAAATGGAAGAGAGTATATTAATTCTTGGTATAACAGTAGGCTAAAGATGGTTATGGAGAATGACTGGTGGACAACCGAAGTTAATTAGAAAAGTTTGAGTCAGTCAGCTTTTATCAGCTTTAAAAACAAGAGAGAAAATAATGGATGACTAATAGATGAAAGGCAGCTATAAATATAAATTACAATTTGGACACTGAATGTAGCCAACAGTACGAAAGCTCACCAAAGTAGGATACGACATCAGTAATTACCACAGTGAAAAGCAAAATCATCTGGAGAAGGAAAAGAATAAAAATCACCAAACTGAGAAAGCTACTCTCAGTGCTGGGAATAGCCTGCTGCTGCTGCTGCTAAGGCGCTTCAGTCATGTCCGACTCTGTGCATAGACGGCAGCCCACCACGCTGTCCCATCCCTGGGATTCTCCAGGCAAGAACACTGGAGTGGGTTGCCATTTCCTTCTCCAGGGAATGAAAATGAAAAGTGAAAGTGAAGTCGCTCAGTCATGTCTAACTCTGAGAGTCCCATGGACTGCAGCTTACCAGCACCTCCATTCATGGGATTTTCCAGGCAAGAGTACTGGAGTGGGGTGCCATTGCCTTCTCCGGATAATAGCCTAAATTGGAAATTTAATAAAATTTTAAAAGTATTTGCTATATTGATTCCTTTGCTAATTACTCAATCTAGGGGGAGAAAAATCATTGCCGAGGGATATTCAATTTATTACCAGGACCAAGTTTCTATAAACCAATGGATAAATCAAACTGCTGATTATATGCTTACAATGTCTTACTCAACTGTGCCTACCAAACTATCTTTAGATTTTCTGTCATTTGGTGTGACTTTCAAATTTTCTAGGAAAAGATCAAATAAATAAAACTAATCCTCCCAAGGACCAAATTTTGAAGAATAATGTGTAAAAGTGTTAGGTGCTCCACAGTGTCCGATGCTTTGTGACCCCATGGACTGTAGCCCACCAGGCTCTTCTTACCCTGGGATTCTCCAGACAAGATACTGGAGTGGGTTGCCATGCCCTCCTCCAGGGGATCTTTGACCCAGGGATCGAACCCAGGTCTCCTGCATAGCAGGCAGAAACAGAATATGTACACACAGACAGAATATGTACACACAACTCTTCAAATATTACACAGCAAGTTGACAGTATTCCCAGAGCAATTTTGGTCTTCAGTGGGATGAACATGCTTCCATGGGCAATTCAAGGCCCCACTCCCCAGGGTTAGACCCTCACTACCCTCAAGACTGGCCCTATGTTGTTTAGTTCCTAAGCTGTGTCTGACTCTTTGGAAATGACCTGGACTGTAGGCCAGCAGGCTCCTCTGTCCATGGGATTTCCCAGGCAAGACTACTAGAGTGGGTTGCCACTTCCTTCTCCAGGGGATCAACCCAGATTAGGGATCGAACCCACTGGCAGGAGGATTCTTTACAGCTGAGTTCCCAGGGAAGAAACCCAACTGGCCCTATACACCACCCTATGTATGGATGTGAGAGTTGGACTGTGAAGAAAGCTGAGCACCAAAGAATTGATGCTTTTGAACTGTGGTGTTGGAGAAGACTCTTGAGAGTCCTTTGGACTGCAAGGAGATCCAACCAGTCCATTCTGAAGATCAGCCCTGGGATTTCTTCGGAGGGAATGATGCTAAAGCTGAAACTCCAGTACTTTGGACACCTCATGCGAAGAGTTGACTCATTGGAAAAGACTCTGATGCTGGGGGGGATTGGGGGCAGGAAGAGAAGGGGACAACAGAAGATGAGATGGCTGGATGGCATCACGGACTTAATGGACGTGAGTCTGAGTGAACTCCAGGAGCTGGTGATGGACAGGGAGGCCTGGCATGTTGCGATTCATGGGGTGGCAAAGAGTCAGACACAACTGAGCGACTGAACTGAACTGAATGAACTCTACAACTTTTTTTCTCCTTCTCCAAATCTGTCTTAATAAAGCATTCCAGTTTCCAAAACTGACATACATGCACCTGAGATCCACATTCTTAGACAAAATATACCAAGTAAGCTCGTGTGATTCCACCTTAAAATTCTCTATCTTCTCCATCTTATATTGATGTGTATCACCTTATATTGATAAGATATATTCTACCTAACTCTAAAAGGATATGCTGAGTTTTATTGTGCTGATTAGTTTTCAAAATCTAGTGCAAAATTTCCATTTCCTTATTTTCTCTGAACTGGTCAAAGACCAGGTGCCAGAGGGTACAAGAAGTCATATTAATACTATCCTTACCCTCACAGGATGCACTCAGTAGATAAACAATCTCTAAGACAAAATCAATACCCTTTCTCACTAATTCCAAGAAGAGCCTGCTATCCGAGGAACCTGCTCCGTAGAGATGCTAGAACAGGTCTTTTGTTTACAAACTTGGCCTCATAACTGGAGCAGCTCTTTCAGATGATATCTGTTCATTCTCCCTTTAATGAAGCTATTATTCACACTGTTCTTCTTAGATTTTCTTTTTTAAGATCATATGATAAACCAATGTTCATTTTGGAAAACAGAAAAGTAGAAAAGAGAGGGAAATAACATTCATAACCATCNACCACGCTGTCCCATCCCTGGGATTCTCCAGGCAAGAACACTGGAGTGGGTTGCCATTTCCTTCTCCAGGGAATGAAAATGAAAAGTGAAAGTGAAGTCGCTCAGTCATGTCTAACTCTGAGAGTCCCATGGACTGCAGCTTACCAGCACCTCCATTCATGGGATTTTCCAGGCAAGAGTACTGGAGTGGGGTGCCATTGCCTTCTCCGGATAATAGCCTAAATTGGAAATTTAATAAAATTTTAAAAGTATTTGCTATATTGATTCCTTTGCTAATTACTCAATCTAGGGGGAGAAAAATCATTGCCGAGGGATATTCAATTTATTACCAGGACCAAGTTTCTATAAACCAATGGATAAATCAAACTGCTGATTATATGCTTACAATGTCTTACTCAACTGTGCCTACCAAACTATCTTTAGATTTTCTGTCATTTGGTGTGACTTTCAAATTTTCTAGGAAAAGATCAAATAAATAAAACTAATCCTCCCAAGGACCAAATTTTGAAGAATAATGTGTAAAAGTGTTAGGTGCTCCACAGTGTCCGATGCTTTGTGACCCCATGGACTGTAGCCCACCAGGCTCTTCTTACCCTGGGATTCTCCAGACAAGATACTGGAGTGGGTTGCCATGCCCTCCTCCAGGGGATCTTTGACCCAGGGATCGAACCCAGGTCTCCTGCATAGCAGGCAGAAACAGAATATGTACACACAGACAGAATATGTACACACAACTCTTCAAATATTACACAGCAAGTTGACAGTATTCCCAGAGCAATTTTGGTCTTCAGTGGGATGAACATGCTTCCATGGGCAATTCAAGGCCCCACTCCCCAGGGTTAGACCCTCACTACCCTCAAGACTGGCCCTATGTTGTTTAGTTCCTAAGCTGTGTCTGACTCTTTGGAAATGACCTGGACTGTAGGCCAGCAGGCTCCTCTGTCCATGGGATTTCCCAGGCAAGACTACTAGAGTGGGTTGCCACTTCCTTCTCCAGGGGATCAACCCAGATTAGGGATCGAACCCACTGGCAGGAGGATTCTTTACAGCTGAGTTCCCAGGGAAGAAACCCAACTGGCCCTATACACCACCCTATGTATGGATGTGAGAGTTGGACTGTGAAGAAAGCTGAGCACCAAAGAATTGATGCTTTTGAACTGTGGTGTTGGAGAAGACTCTTGAGAGTCCTTTGGACTGCAAGGAGATCCAACCAGTCCATTCTGAAGATCAGCCCTGGGATTTCTTCGGAGGGAATGATGCTAAAGCTGAAACTCCAGTACTTTGGACACCTCATGCGAAGAGTTGACTCATTGGAAAAGACTCTGATGCTGGGGGGGATTGGGGGCAGGAAGAGAAGGGGACAACAGAAGATGAGATGGCTGGATGGCATCACGGACTTAATGGACGTGAGTCTGAGTGAACTCCAGGAGCTGGTGATGGACAGGGAGGCCTGGCATGTTGCGATTCATGGGGTGGCAAAGAGTCAGACACAACTGAGCGACTGAACTGAACTGAATGAACTCTACAACTTTTTTTCTCCTTCTCCAAATCTGTCTTAATAAAGCATTCCAGTTTCCAAAACTGACATACATGCACCTGAGATCCACATTCTTAGACAAAATATACCAAGTAAGCTCGTGTGATTCCACCTTAAAATTCTCTATCTTCTCCATCTTATATTGATGTGTATCACCTTATATTGATAAGATATATTCTACCTAACTCTAAAAGGATATGCTGAGTTTTATTGTGCTGATTAGTTTTCAAAATCTAGTGCAAAATTTCCATTTCCTTATTTTCTCTGAACTGGTCAAAGACCAGGTGCCAGAGGGTACAAGAAGTCATATTAATACTATCCTTACCCTCACAGGATGCACTCAGTAGATAAACAATCTCTAAGACAAAATCAATACCCTTTCTCACTAATTCCAAGAAGAGCCTGCTATCCGAGGAACCTGCTCCGTAGAGATGCTAGAACAGGTCTTTTGTTTACAAACTTGGCCTCATAACTGGAGCAGCTCTTTCAGATGATATCTGTTCATTCTCCCTTTAATGAAGCTATTATTCACACTGTTCTTCTTAGATTTTCTTTTTTAAGATCATATGATAAACCAATGTTCATTTTGGAAAACAGAAAAGTAGAAAAGAGAGGGAAATAACATTCATAACCATCACACACCCTTAAGGTACCTTTTGTTAATAGTTTAGCTAATATTCTCCTTTAGTTTCTTTCTTTCTGGTATTTTTCTATCCATATCTTTAAATATGATTAAATATAATGCTCTACAACAGCTCACTGCTCTGCTGTTTTCCCTTACCATAATTGGTGCTATCATAAGAATATAATATCATTTACTTTCCTTCCCTGTTCAGCAGCACTGCTTCCCTTGTTTCACTGCTTAGAAACTGTATGAGGGAAGTCTTGCACATATATCTTCATCTGGATGCACAAGTACTTCCTTGAAACAGAGTATCAAGAATGGCATTCGTACGTCTAAAGATAGGATCAACTGTAAGGCTTCTGATATATGAAGCCAAAGTAATAATCAGAAAATTCAAATTTATACCACAAACCAGCAGTTCATGAAAACACTCTTTAATCACAACCTAATTAACAAAGGGCAGGCTCTCACTCATTCATTCATTCCTCTTACTAATTTGACACACAGAAAGTGGCATCTCACTGCAATTTTCGTTTGTATTTTTTATTTAAGAACATAATCTATTCTTCACAGAGGCTAAAATGAGACTTGGCTTTCTCCCAGGATTTTTGACATGGGTGGCCCATGAACTTGGTCTGGTCTTTCTGGCCAAAGATTAGTCACCTCTACCTCATCACCTCATAAATGGAGGCCATTACCACCAACATTCTAAGCAGTAAAGACTGATGTCCCTGGACACACCTACCATCCTGGTGGCAGAAAGCTCAGATGGACCCACCAGAAAACCAGGCTGGACTAGTCCTTACCCCTCCATAACTAGCAAGACAAGCCAAGAACACTGGTAAAGGTTTCACAGGTTTCCTCAGAACCGTCAACTGTTTTGAATAATACATTTCTCACTCCTCCTGGCACCTATGATACAGTTCACCGCAGTACTATTTCTGAGTTGCCCAGTACTTAGAACACAAACTGTGAGTCTGTGTATATTATGTACGTAAAGTACTCATGTTCTTTCTCTTCGTAATTAAGTTACTACCACACATCAGTCTCTGTAAATATGCAGATGAAGTACACATGCTCTTATCTTTATTATCTAAGTTTTCCCACATACATGTGAAAGGATAAAGGCATTTCACTGCTATTCGTCCAAACTAGTGAGGGCAATAAAATGAATACAAATAGGGGCTTCTCTACTGGTCCAGTGGCTAAGAATCAGCCTCCCAAAGCAGGGGACATAGGTTCAATCCCTGGTCAGGGAAGACCCCACGTGCTGTGGAGCAAGAAAGCCCATGTGCCACAACTCCTGAGCCTGTGCTCTAGAGCCCACGAGCTGCAGCTACCAGCCCATGCACCCTAGGGCCCGTGCTTTAAGAGAATGCCCCGCAACGGAGGAGAAGCCTGTGTAGCGCAGCTAGAGAGTAGCCCCCGCTACCACAATGAGAGAAAGCCCAAGCAGCAGTGAAGACCCGGTGCAGCCAAATAAATACATCTTTTTAAAAAATTAATACAAATAAAGTCATGGAAAACCGACCCCTCCACTCTTCACATACAGAGAAGTGGGGCGGGGAAGGTTCAAGTGTTGTGATTCTAGAATGATACAGGGAACTCAAAGTAGCTTGAAGGGCATGGCTTTTATAAAATTATCTGTAACATGGAAGGTTCAGATGAGGAAAACTGATAGCAAGTCTTCCATTTCTTATATTGCTTACATTTGATGAATCAACAAGATTGTTGGCCACAGCCTCAGTGATCTGGCATTGATGGTTTTAAGCCCAAATGCAGAGTAAACACATTGGTGGCTCAAAGCTATTTCCCAATGGTCAGGCTCTTCTGAGTGCACCAAGGTGGACCAGAAGAGGTGACAAAGTATTTAGTTCTCAGGGGTTTTCAACCTTAAAATAAAGTTATTGGTGGTGGCCCGTAAACTCAACAGTGACTTGCAAGTCAGAAATGGCCTGAGAGAGAGAGAGAGACAGAGAGAGACAGAGAGTGAGAGGGAGAGAGAAGGCCTCAGCTAGCTACCTTCCTTGGGTTCTAATAAATAACTCATTTACTGGGTTTCTTTAGAGACGGCACTCTTGTGTGGGACAATCAGTAACCAGTCCCGTCCTGAGAACTCTTTACCAGCAACTAACCCACATCACTGCCTGTGCTTAAGTTTTCCTTGCTTAATTTCAAACTTTTGGTCGCCTATTACAAGACTACAGATGTCCCTGAAGTTTGCTCAAGGATATTAATTCATTCTGCTTTGTGTTATCTCTTTCCACACAAGCACATGTGAACAGTCTTCAAATGAACAACAATCTTGCTGTCTATTCATTTATATTTTGAATGCTATCCTTGAGATAAATTGAGTAAAGTGTGCCTAATAAAAGAAGATTCAACAGAAAGCAAGAGTCCTGTATGTCTCCTCTCTTCATGAACATAAACTGACCTTCCCCTGAGGTCCTTAAAAGATCCATTCAAATACTGTCCAAAGCTTAAGTACCAAACTGCCTGAAATGATTGTATTTCAAAGATATTTACTCTAAATATTCTTCAACCCATTCTCTGTATTTAAATAGAAAAAAAGGCATCAATGACAACACTAAGTTAATTCAGTTAAAAGCCAACCAGTTAAACAAAAGCAGCAGTACAATCTGACAATATGATTGTTCACAACTAACTAAAACCCTCTAGCTAAAACAAGCCTACTATAGACAGAAATTTACCCAAATCTCCAAAGTCACTTTTAATCTTACAATAGAGAGCAATCATCCAGTAGATAATATGATTAAACACTGATGTATTAAAAGAGTCTAAAGAACAAAATGAAGATAGACAAACAGATAAGTAAGTTTTTAAAGCTGTATTACGTACCAAGTGCTTCCAACAATCCCTGGTGCTTTGGGAGACAGCATTTTAATGAACCAACTTCACGCACGCCATAGGCTCAACCCACATTTCCTGATTTCTATGACAGAGATTGTCATTAACCTACCAAGATCACCAGGAATGCAGTAACAGTGTGGCGACACTTAAATAAACCCTTCATCTACTTGAGCAAAACAAAACCACTGTAAAACTGGAATGGCAGGTCGTACAACTTAGCACTATTACACACTGGTTTCAGATGAGACCGACTGACTAATCAGCATACCTGAGACTCATACAGGAAAGGCAAACACGTGTAACTTGTACAAGCTTGGAAAAATAAGAACTAATCAATTCAAGTAATTTTTCATCAGAATAACTTACTGTAAGATTATGGAAGCCACCCACTGAATAAAAGCCTAGATAAACTCCTACAGATGAGTCTAGATAAAGTCCTACAGATGATATGTAATTTCTATATTTTGATGCAAAAAAAAAAACCAAAACAAAAACCCTAGATTTTCGAGTTATAAAGGTCTTTAACTGGGACTTTCCCAGTGGCCGAGTGGTTAAGTTTCTGTGCTCTCAAAGTAGGGGGGACAGGTTCAATCCCTGGTGGGGAACTAAGATCCCGCATGCCGAAGGGTGTGGCCAAAAGACAATAAATAACAGGTGCTTTTTAAAAAGGGTTTTACTGAATTCTATCAGACAACTAGTAAGTCTGTGACATTTTTGGATAAAGCTTTCTTGTCCCCACCAAGTGTCCTTTTGTAGACATGGTTTGTAAACTTGATTTCTTCACAAGTTCTTTACCATATTAAACTCCTTTAAAATTTCCCTTAAATAAAACTCTAAATGAAACAAGTGGTTTCTAGAAAATTTCAGTTCAGTTCATAGCTCAGTCGTGTCTGAATCTTTGTGACCCCATGAACTGCAGCACTCCAGGCCTCCCTGTCCATCACCAACTCCCAGAGTTTACTCAAACTCATGTCCACTGAGTCGGTGATGCCATCCAACCATCTCATCCTCTGTTGTCCCCTTGTCCTCCCACTTTCAATCTTTCCCAGCATCAAGGTATTTTCCAATGAGTCAGTTCTTTGCATCACATGGCCAAAGTATTGGAGTTTCAGCTTCAGCATCAGTCCTTCCAATGAATATTCAGGACTGATTTCCTTTAGGATTGACTGGTTGGATCTCCTTGCAGTCCAAGGGACTCTCAAGAGTCTTCTCCCACACCACAGTTCAAAACCATCAATTCTTCGGCACTCAGTAAGTCCAAGTCTCGCATCCATACACTTGTCTTTATTATAGAGAAAACTGATCAATGATTTAAAAAGTAATCAAGGCTTGCTTACAGAATAGAAATTAGGGGAAGAATTAGTTGATCAGCAATATTCAAGAACATATACACAACCATTAATCTTTAAATATGAGTAAGAATATATATTTCACACTAAACACATTTTCATTCTAAAACATAACTTTTAATTTTCATTTCCCTGATATCAAACTCTATATCCTACTAGATTAAATTAAAATGTAAAAGGAGAAAAGATTAATAAGACTAACAATGTTGACTGTGAAGCAAATAGAACCCCATATTTTGCTGATAGGAATGAAAACTTATACAAATATTTGAAAAACTGATTGCCAGTTACTACTAAAGTTCAATTTATAATTTACCCAGGATTTCAATCTTAGGTATATACCCAAGAGAAGAGAGCATAAAACATGCATGAAACTAAAAATATGTGAGAGAATGTTCACAACAGCTTTATTCTTAAAAGCCAAAAAATGGAAATGACCCAGATGGCCATCAATAAGACAAATACAAAAATGTTAATATATTCACATAATGGAACACTATATAGCAACGAAAAAGAAGAAATAAACACTACACTGCAACATGGATGAAACTCACAGATGTAATTCTGGGCAAAAGAAGGCTGGTACCAGAGAGTACATTCTGTTTTTAAGTACATTAAGTACATTCTGTTCAAGACCAGGAAAAACTAATCAAGGAGGAATTAAGATCTGTGAGGATTGAGAATAGAACAGTGGTTATCTTTTTAAGGATATTGATGACAGCGTGCACACAGAGTCTCCTGGGGTGCTAGAAATGTTCTCTATATTGATCTGGGTAGTATTCACAAAGGTGTATACGTATTCACATATATTCAAACTCATCTGAGTCATATTCTGTCTCACTACTTACTGGCTTCCTGACCTTTATACGTTATTTAACCCCTTTACACCTAACTGACTCGCAAAAAGTCAGACCCAACCAAGCAACTAAACTGAACTGAAACCTAACTTTTTCCTTTATAGGATGGGGATACCTTTGATATAAGGTTGATCTTTAGATTATAAAGTATTCAAAAAATGGTAACTACTATTATTACCTGTTTTTTTATTTGCATCAACAGAGGATCATGGTGAAAGGATTTTTGGAAACCAATAGTGAAAAGAAATAACCTACAGTTATGGGAAAAAACAGACACAGCTTGTCAAAATCTGGACAGCTCTGATGCCACAATATAAAAGCAAAACCAATACTCAACAAAAATTCATGCACAGTCACAAGAAAAGAAGAAACTATGTATATGGAATCCTAAAAGGTATGAATGTGTACCATATTCTTAGGGAAGATTTCCAGTTGAAGTGGTTAGACAAAATAAACGCAATTCTAACACCTAAGAATTGGTGTTAGAATTGGTTACCTTCAGTTACTTGGAAAAGGCAATACAACGCAAATGAAAAGAATTAATGATTTCTTATTAATTTTAGTAATTTTCTCTCCCAAATATAAACTTTCAATTAGTTAATTTGTTTTGAAGCCTCTCATACTCCCATTTACTCGAGAACAGTCAGCATAGGAAATAGTTCTAACACTAAGGAGGGATTTACTTAATCCCAAATTGTTCATAACAGCATAGCTGTTAATTAATAAAAAGCAAACTCCATGTTTAAATTACAACTTTAGCAAAGGTATCATATTAATATATTATTTCCTAGATTTTTTCCTGATAAAAATGGCCCAAATTATTCCTTATAAAAACTACAGCATAAAGCTTTCTTACAAAAACAAAACAGAATCCTAACTTGACCAATTCAATGCCAGAATGCTAAATTTAAAAACTTAAAATAACCTAACCTAATACAGTTCAGCACATAAGTAACTGCAAAAGGTTATTACAATTTTCAAAACATTTACTATAGCTTACATGAGTCTTTGAATTTATTCTGATTCAAAATTCTAGCCTGCTCAAATGTAAAATGCTATTTAAAATGTTAAACTAATTTGAAAAACTACTATAACTGTATGAATTATATAGAGAGATGTTTTGCTTTTTACAGTTCATTTCAGTTCACTAACAAAATTTATAGCTAAAAGTAACTGAGATAATCTTGTTTTAAGCTAATATGTCTGAAATTACTGCTATGTATTAATTTGTGTCAACTTTTTAAAAGTCTAACACTTTGATGTTATTTTCATATCTACATTTTTTCCCCTGGCATTAAACTGCATACTAGCAAAGAAGACAAAGTAAAAAATCAGGCTTTATCCATGTTCATTTTAAACTAAGCTTTCATTTTCATTTAAGCTTTATCTTTTTACATTTAAATTTTCTAAAACAAACCTCATCTTCCATTGGCAGCAATCAAATATATTGTTTAACAAAATCACTAAGATGTTACAGTCCCAGCAAAGGCAGTAAGAAAAAAATGCATTTTCACGTGCAGAAACAAGTTACAGTTCTAAACAATAAACCATGACTTACATCATGACATTCTGAATAGAGATGCTTACATCATGACATGAATAGAATGAAAAATCCCCTAGGGGTCAATAGGATTTACTTTTATATTCATGTTACATGAATTTCTTTATTAGGGTTTGAAAAAACACCGCTTATGAAAAGCAGTCACTATGTGATAATGGATGCCATTTTAAGACTTGCAAATCAACTCTTTTACTAAAAACACAGGTATACAGGAAACAATAACTGGAATTCAAAGAGGTTGGGGACGAAGCCAACAAACTGCGTGTAGCTACAACTGGACAAAGTGAAGAGCCCCCAAATTTTCACATCTCTAGGAATTCTTTTAAAAAGCTAGTCAATTTTTTTTTTTTTGGTTGAAAACACAACTACACTTGCATCTGAGCAGAGAATATGTGTGCTGAGCTTAAGCCTATTATGAATTTAAATGGCTAGGTTTGTAAGCGGGTTTAAAACTATACTCAATTATTAAAAGAAAACCACCTACACTAAAATCTGTTTCACAATAGCACGACACACTACAATATGATTTAGTCTATTTCAAGAATGCTAGTCAGACTGAAACTTTTCCCCAGCGTATTCCTAGTTCTAGATAGAAAGATGAGTCTTTTTTTTCTGTGGAAGTTGATAGAAAATTCTACCAAAATCCCCTTTGACTGTTTTAGTCATAAGTTTTGTTGTTGATACTACTGTTTTCTGGGGAAGGTGATAAGTACTTTAAAAAAAATGTGTTTTAAGGTATATGACAAGATATTTTGTTATCTGAATAGATTTTAACAGCAAATGTAATGCTTCAATCAAACTAATTTTTTTTTTCCATTTAAAAAAACTCACAAGTGATTGGTGCTTGCTTTGGTGTTCTGAGTACCCTAAGTCTATTTAATCTTTAAAGTTCAAATTCCAGGAGTCCATAGTTCAGAGAAACACATGCTTTACAAAACCTGGAAAATGGCTGCTTAATACAGAGAGGAATACAAAGCACTGAAATCATCGCANCAGGACTGATTTCCTTTAGGATTGACTGGTTGGATCTCCTTGCAGTCCAAGGGACTCTCAAGAGTCTTCTCCCACACCACAGTTCAAAACCATCAATTCTTCGGCACTCAGTAAGTCCAAGTCTCGCATCCATACACTTGTCTTTATTATAGAGAAAACTGATCAATGATTTAAAAAGTAATCAAGGCTTGCTTACAGAATAGAAATTAGGGGAAGAATTAGTTGATCAGCAATATTCAAGAACATATACACAACCATTAATCTTTAAATATGAGTAAGAATATATATTTCACACTAAACACATTTTCATTCTAAAACATAACTTTTAATTTTCATTTCCCTGATATCAAACTCTATATCCTACTAGATTAAATTAAAATGTAAAAGGAGAAAAGATTAATAAGACTAACAATGTTGACTGTGAAGCAAATAGAACCCCATATTTTGCTGATAGGAATGAAAACTTATACAAATATTTGAAAAACTGATTGCCAGTTACTACTAAAGTTCAATTTATAATTTACCCAGGATTTCAATCTTAGGTATATACCCAAGAGAAGAGAGCATAAAACATGCATGAAACTAAAAATATGTGAGAGAATGTTCACAACAGCTTTATTCTTAAAAGCCAAAAAATGGAAATGACCCAGATGGCCATCAATAAGACAAATACAAAAATGTTAATATATTCACATAATGGAACACTATATAGCAACGAAAAAGAAGAAATAAACACTACACTGCAACATGGATGAAACTCACAGATGTAATTCTGGGCAAAAGAAGGCTGGTACCAGAGAGTACATTCTGTTTTTAAGTACATTAAGTACATTCTGTTCAAGACCAGGAAAAACTAATCAAGGAGGAATTAAGATCTGTGAGGATTGAGAATAGAACAGTGGTTATCTTTTTAAGGATATTGATGACAGCGTGCACACAGAGTCTCCTGGGGTGCTAGAAATGTTCTCTATATTGATCTGGGTAGTATTCACAAAGGTGTATACGTATTCACATATATTCAAACTCATCTGAGTCATATTCTGTCTCACTACTTACTGGCTTCCTGACCTTTATACGTTATTTAACCCCTTTACACCTAACTGACTCGCAAAAAGTCAGACCCAACCAAGCAACTAAACTGAACTGAAACCTAACTTTTTCCTTTATAGGATGGGGATACCTTTGATATAAGGTTGATCTTTAGATTATAAAGTATTCAAAAAATGGTAACTACTATTATTACCTGTTTTTTTATTTGCATCAACAGAGGATCATGGTGAAAGGATTTTTGGAAACCAATAGTGAAAAGAAATAACCTACAGTTATGGGAAAAAACAGACACAGCTTGTCAAAATCTGGACAGCTCTGATGCCACAATATAAAAGCAAAACCAATACTCAACAAAAATTCATGCACAGTCACAAGAAAAGAAGAAACTATGTATATGGAATCCTAAAAGGTATGAATGTGTACCATATTCTTAGGGAAGATTTCCAGTTGAAGTGGTTAGACAAAATAAACGCAATTCTAACACCTAAGAATTGGTGTTAGAATTGGTTACCTTCAGTTACTTGGAAAAGGCAATACAACGCAAATGAAAAGAATTAATGATTTCTTATTAATTTTAGTAATTTTCTCTCCCAAATATAAACTTTCAATTAGTTAATTTGTTTTGAAGCCTCTCATACTCCCATTTACTCGAGAACAGTCAGCATAGGAAATAGTTCTAACACTAAGGAGGGATTTACTTAATCCCAAATTGTTCATAACAGCATAGCTGTTAATTAATAAAAAGCAAACTCCATGTTTAAATTACAACTTTAGCAAAGGTATCATATTAATATATTATTTCCTAGATTTTTTCCTGATAAAAATGGCCCAAATTATTCCTTATAAAAACTACAGCATAAAGCTTTCTTACAAAAACAAAACAGAATCCTAACTTGACCAATTCAATGCCAGAATGCTAAATTTAAAAACTTAAAATAACCTAACCTAATACAGTTCAGCACATAAGTAACTGCAAAAGGTTATTACAATTTTCAAAACATTTACTATAGCTTACATGAGTCTTTGAATTTATTCTGATTCAAAATTCTAGCCTGCTCAAATGTAAAATGCTATTTAAAATGTTAAACTAATTTGAAAAACTACTATAACTGTATGAATTATATAGAGAGATGTTTTGCTTTTTACAGTTCATTTCAGTTCACTAACAAAATTTATAGCTAAAAGTAACTGAGATAATCTTGTTTTAAGCTAATATGTCTGAAATTACTGCTATGTATTAATTTGTGTCAACTTTTTAAAAGTCTAACACTTTGATGTTATTTTCATATCTACATTTTTTCCCCTGGCATTAAACTGCATACTAGCAAAGAAGACAAAGTAAAAAATCAGGCTTTATCCATGTTCATTTTAAACTAAGCTTTCATTTTCATTTAAGCTTTATCTTTTTACATTTAAATTTTCTAAAACAAACCTCATCTTCCATTGGCAGCAATCAAATATATTGTTTAACAAAATCACTAAGATGTTACAGTCCCAGCAAAGGCAGTAAGAAAAAAATGCATTTTCACGTGCAGAAACAAGTTACAGTTCTAAACAATAAACCATGACTTACATCATGACATTCTGAATAGAGATGCTTACATCATGACATGAATAGAATGAAAAATCCCCTAGGGGTCAATAGGATTTACTTTTATATTCATGTTACATGAATTTCTTTATTAGGGTTTGAAAAAACACCGCTTATGAAAAGCAGTCACTATGTGATAATGGATGCCATTTTAAGACTTGCAAATCAACTCTTTTACTAAAAACACAGGTATACAGGAAACAATAACTGGAATTCAAAGAGGTTGGGGACGAAGCCAACAAACTGCGTGTAGCTACAACTGGACAAAGTGAAGAGCCCCCAAATTTTCACATCTCTAGGAATTCTTTTAAAAAGCTAGTCAATTTTTTTTTTTTTGGTTGAAAACACAACTACACTTGCATCTGAGCAGAGAATATGTGTGCTGAGCTTAAGCCTATTATGAATTTAAATGGCTAGGTTTGTAAGCGGGTTTAAAACTATACTCAATTATTAAAAGAAAACCACCTACACTAAAATCTGTTTCACAATAGCACGACACACTACAATATGATTTAGTCTATTTCAAGAATGCTAGTCAGACTGAAACTTTTCCCCAGCGTATTCCTAGTTCTAGATAGAAAGATGAGTCTTTTTTTTCTGTGGAAGTTGATAGAAAATTCTACCAAAATCCCCTTTGACTGTTTTAGTCATAAGTTTTGTTGTTGATACTACTGTTTTCTGGGGAAGGTGATAAGTACTTTAAAAAAAATGTGTTTTAAGGTATATGACAAGATATTTTGTTATCTGAATAGATTTTAACAGCAAATGTAATGCTTCAATCAAACTAATTTTTTTTTTCCATTTAAAAAAACTCACAAGTGATTGGTGCTTGCTTTGGTGTTCTGAGTACCCTAAGTCTATTTAATCTTTAAAGTTCAAATTCCAGGAGTCCATAGTTCAGAGAAACACATGCTTTACAAAACCTGGAAAATGGCTGCTTAATACAGAGAGGAATACAAAGCACTGAAATCATCGCATATTGGAGACAAGAAATACATTATTCTTCTCCACAGAGGACAGTGCCTATATTTTAGTCATTACCTCAAGTCATCAAAGCAGGCCTGAAAGGTAAATTTTATTACCTTTATTTTACAAAGAAATGGAAAAATAATGAGTCTAAATAACTTGCGTAAGGTCTCACTGCTAGTGGCAAAGCAAGGATTCAGACCTATGATTCCACATTCTCAATTCCATCTTCTTTCCACTCTATCTTTATCCACTGCGATAGTTGGTAGACACATTTATCAAAGAGCTGGCAGGACCGGTCTTCCCCAGTTGTTTACAAGGCATGTTCAAAGACCGGACCTGCTTGTTAGCTGACGTCAGTAAATGAACGAAAAGACTCAAAAGGAAATAGAACAAAGTGAAGAATCGTCACAAGCGTGCCCTGTTACATCAGTGCCTAACCCAGGGTGCATCCATCCCAGATCCCCCAGCTCTGTACTGCTATTGGGCACAAGGGTCTCCGGAAGTCTCGGGGAGCAGGAGTGAGGCAGTGAACTCGGCTCTGTCCTCAGGCACAGCAATCATTTCCCTGATAACCTGCTCAGCTGGGCTCTCTTTCATACACTGCCAGGCAATATGACTGACCACTCACAGCACTAATGTCAGTTCATTTCTGAAGGGTCTGCAGTTCACGGGTACGCCAAGGCACAGAGGTGTGAAAACCACCGGCCTGGGTACGTCTATGGACTCTGACAGTGAGCGCTGTCTGCCCATGTCAGTTGGGAGGTCCCGAGAGCTACCAGCCTCCCATCAGCTTGCTCAGTCCAGCCATCTCACAACTTCATGCCCCTTTTCTGACCAAACTGGCACATCTATTTTCTAAGCGTGGGCATGACTGGTCAGTTGTCCTGTCATGGAACAAATGCTCCTTACATAAATACGCTTACCGCTTGTGAATTTCACTTCCTCCTCTCCACATTTCCTCTGCTTTGTGTCAATCTTCTTTTTGTCTCTGTTGCTACTACCCTCCTCAGCTCTTCCTAATTCCACCATTCAACAAACTTTTAACTAACTAGCTCCTCTCGCTATAAAGTCCCTTCTATACTACTGCCTAACTGACCTTTAAGAGCATTTTCACAGAGGGAGATGGACTGGGAGTTTGGGATTAGCAGATGCAAGTTATTACATACAGTACGGAGAATCAACAAGGTGTTACACTGCACAGGGAACTACATTCAATATCTTGTGATACTGATAAACCATAATGGAAAAGAATATGAAAAAAAATATATGTAAAAAAAAAAAAAAGCTTTCATCATGTCAAACTCTTTCAATAGATCTCTACTGTGAATTAAATGTATTCTTAACACCTCCACCTAACTTTTAATGCCTAATCTGTATCCTCCCTAATTATTTATCCAACCTAATTTCCTACTTCAGATGGACACCAAAGAACCAAATTGGCCTCTATAATTAAACAATCGGATCGAGCCTACTTCCTACCCACACGTTCGTGTGTTTAACCTCTGAAGGTGTCAAACCACATCATTCCCACGTTAGAAACCTGCAACAGTTTCCTACTGCTGATGGAAATTCAAACCTTTCAGTAAGACATAGAAAACTCCCCACGATCTGGCCCTAAAGCATCTCTGCCATCATCTTCTTCCTACAACTAACGTGCATCCTGTTCTCCAAAGACACTGGGCTCTTCGGCTTTCCTGGCAGGGATCTCCCTGGCCTGGCCTGTATCCATCTGTGTCATGATACTCAACATGGATCCAGACCCCCATCATCTCTACCTGGTAACAGCCTCTCCATCTTTCAAGGTTCTGCTCCTGCTCGTGATCCTTGGATCTCACTTCTGAAAACTGGATCTCTTTATACTGCTTATGAGGCTCTGTCTTAAATTTCAGTTATAATGGTCCACATGCTCTATCTTCTGTTTCAGAGCAGAAAGCTTTCCTGGACAGGGGGCTCTGGCTTGATCTTTACAACAATCCTAATACCTTATAGCACAGGACCTTTCTTGAAATACTTGTTATAATAAGTACTGATAAACACAGTGTACATGGGTCCCTGGTGAAAGGCATCAAATATTCTACCTGGTAGATGTGGTGAGAAATAAAATAAAGCAAAATGACAATAAATAAATAAATTATCAAAAAGTTTCAAAATTATCAGAAAGTCAAAACTTGTAAAAATACAAACTTCTGCCAGCACTATGGCACTGGAGCCATCAGCTATCTCTGCCCACATAAATAATGGTCATTTCCTCAGTTGCCTTGAACACAGTCCCCTCATTCCTGTCTCCATGAGCTCCGCACACACACACCCCTCCCCATACTCCTGATCCCTTACTTCAACGTCCATGATCAGCTTTTTCAGGACTGATGTAACACACTCACAGTCGTGCCACAATGTCTGTTCCCTGGAGAGTAGGGCTGAGCTCAGTACTCTCTACCATTCCAAGAGCCGGCTACTACCAGGAAGTGTCTGTCAATGAAAGCATTACACAGCTGAACAGACTGTATACCAAATCTGAAAGGTCTGCTGTTGTTTTAAATTATGGTAAAATAGACATAACATAAAATTTACTATCTTAACCATTTTTATGTGTACAGTTCAGTAGTGAGAAGGGCATTCACACTATTGCACAACCAATCTCCAGAATTCTTTACGTCATGCCAAACTGAAACTCTGTAGCCACAAAACAAAAACGCCCAGTTTCCATTCCTCACTACCCCCACTCCTGGTGATGAGCATTCCACTTTGTCTCTATGAACTTACCCTAGGTGCCTTATGGGAGTGGAATCATGCCATATTTGCCTTACTGTGACTTGCTTATTTCACTCAACACACTGTTGAGAACAGTTTCATCTAACTTGTATCATTTGCTTCCTTTTTAAGGCTGAATAATATTCCATTGCAGCTAGAGATCACAGTTTAGTTATCCACTCATCTCTCAATAGACACTGAGTTGCTTCCACCTTTTGGGTATTACGAGTCACGTTGCTATGAATATAGGTGCACAACTTAAGGTTGATTTTATGAAAACTCGGGAGTCCCCGTGAGGGGCTGTGTGAAAAGAAGAAAACAGTACCTCCAAAGGGAAAAAAAAGTCACCTTACAAAGCAGCTGAAACTTAGAGACAAGTTCCCCTTAAGAATACTGATGGAGACAGGTCTGTGTGTATGATGATGCCACAGACCAGGAGCTGCTCACAAACTAGGGCTTGTGTGTGTGTGCTCAGTTGTGTTAAACCTGTTGCGACCTCATGGACTGCAGCCCACCAGGCTCCTCTGTCCATGGAATTTTCTAGGCAAGAACATTGGAGTGGGTTGCCATTTCCTACTCCAGGGGATCTTCCTGACCCAGGGATTGAACCCTCATCTCTTGCATCTCCTGCACTGGCAGGTGGATTCTTGACCACTGTGCTGCTAACATAAACTCATTACAATTTTTTAATATGTGGTATGGACCAAATATTGACATCTTTAAGAGCAATCCTGTGTGCATGTGTACACACACACATACATATGTGCGCAAGCGCCCTCAGCCTTGCTGAGAAGAATCACTATTCACAAACAAGTCCTTGAGAAATGAAGCTCCTCTAAACACTGGCATTGGTCAGGCAACAGTACTGTCTCTCTGCTTTTTTCCTTATTCCCAGCTTCCACTGTAAACTTGGACACTACTCTCACTCTTAGCCCCAGATCTCTAAAATAAGAGGGTAGACTTCATTCTAGACCCAGGAAAGTTTCTACCCAAGGGCTGCTCCTGAAGCCAAATGAGGGTCACTCACAGTCAGATGTGATCATACTGCCTGCCTCCCCAGAGCTAGCCGAGTGAGATAGTGAGAACTCCAGCTAGCATGCCCCTTCCAGGGCTCCCTGTCTAGTCAGCAAGAGCATAGAAGGATCTGACAAGGGAAAGAATTCCAACTCAACTTTCCAGAAAGATCTTTCTGGACAGGAACAGGGGATACTGGTTAAGGGCAAGTGGTCGGGCAGACACTGGAGGCAGACCGCTGAGACCCGCACACCAGCTGGGGTCTGACTCCTGCATGCCATCTGCAATCAGAGGTGACTGTCATGCCTACTTCAACCCAGGGGTGCTATCAGGTTTTAAGTAAACTGAGTTAGTATTACTAAACAAGGCCTGTCCCGTGTAATCACTATCCCAGCGTTTGTAAAATAAACAGTGTAAGTTCTATGAAAAAGATCAGTACTACAAAGGAACAATGAAGTCCGCGTTTCCTTGGTGGTTCAGTGGTAAAGAATCAGTCTGCCAATGCAGAAGATGCAGGTTTGATCCCTGGGTCCAGAAGATCCCCCAAAGCAGGAAATGGAAACCCACTCCAGTATTCTTGCCTGGAAAAGCTCATGGACGTAGAAGCCTGGTGGACTACAGTCCATGGGGTCACAAAAGAGTCAGATCCAACTTAGAGACTACAGCAACAATTATGAAGTCCAGGTATCTCAACCAATTGTTCAATGTGTACGTTTCCTGGTACATACCTGCTAACCACAAATCAAAGTCCCCAACACTAAAAAGTCAGTAAAACTGCAATGAAGCACACACGGTGGAAAGTGTCATAAATGATTTATTACTAATGAATATTATTTAAGACAAGAACACAGATACTACTCATGAATGTTTCTATTTAGCATTTATAATATTACTTGAGAGTTTCATACTTGTTTAGTCATTTTTAAAATTTATTTATTTTTAATTGAAGGATAGTTGCTTCACAATGTTGTGTTGGTTTCTGCCATACATCAGTATGAATCAGCCATAGATATTACGGTCTTTTAATTAGCAAATTCTAACCTCTGGTAAGACAGAAGCCTGGGGAGTAAGCTACAAGATTTTCCACAACCCTGGTAGACACATAGAGAGAACAAAAAGAAAGACCTTAGGCCAAATTTTCCAATATTCAAATGCATTCCGTTTAATGTCAGTCAATACCATGTTGTCTCCTCTATGCATTTTGTACAAATATTACATTTCAAGTATACAACAACTTTTAATTCCGTACAGATCTCTTTTTCTTTTTCAAGGTACAACTGATAAAATCTCCCAGGATTCTTTTCTCTCAAAAAAAAAAAAAAAAGGTAAAGATTTTTGTGGAATGATGCTAAGATTTGAGGTATTTACAGAACTCAGTAATACACCTGATACTTCACATGAAGCAATATCACACACAGAAGCAGTTATTCAACCAGCCAACTGTTTCTAAATGATTTGTCTGTTTTGACAAACTAATGATACTTACGTTCCTTGTAATTTTAAAATTCAAAATATCTGAATTAAAAAAAATTAACCACACTAATGCAGTCATTTTCTTCAAGATAGTGAAAATTAATGTAATAGAAAGCAAAACAAAACAGAAAACTCTCAGTCCCTTAGGGCTTGTAGAAAAATCGGAGCTTTTCAGCATCTTTACAAGTCAGTTCTGAATATCTAGTTTTCAGAAAACTCAAAAAAACTTTAAGTTATTTCTCTTAAAGTTTAAAACCTGCAAATACTGCTTTATGTTCTTCACAATGTTTATATGAAATCAAATAAAACTACTTTTGTATTAAGACAGTTTTAGCTTAACACTGCATTCTCAATAATTTGAAGGAAACCTAAATAAATTAGCTTCTTTCTCTGATTCTACACCTACAAATACATTTTTATTTAATCATCCTAACAATAATCAACGACTCCATGGACATGAGTTTGAGTGAACTCCGGGAGTTGGTGATGGACAGGGAGGCCTGGCGTGCTGCGATTCATGGGGTCGCAGAGTCGGACACGACTGAGTGACTGAACTGAAATGAACTGAACACTAATCTAACACGACTGCTAGATTTTCACATGCTGATTATCACAACCTGATAACATTCTAGAATACATTAAATACTGCCAGGGTGCCAGAACACACACATAGTAATACATTATTATTTCATTGTATTTGTTCTTTCGTAATGATAGATTTTTCTGTATCCTAAAAATTAACATATTTTTCTCTCTTTGCAATTATTTACACACACACACACACACACACACACACACACACACCACAGTTTAAAATCTCTTCTGGAATACTGTTTGGCTAAGCAGCCAAAATTACAGAAGGTAGATTCCAAATATGCTTTGAAACACATACAAAATAGAAGTAATGTCACTAGGTAAAGTACATAAAGATAGTATTTCAGAAATAACAGTCTATAAGCCATTAACCATTAACTTATATTCTATTTCATTATAGACACTGAGCAGAAAAGATAAATATTTAATATCCTCATATGGTCAATAAATTTGAATTATTTCAGCAGTGACTGCAAATACATTAGCAAATGCCTCTAGTTATAATCCCAAAGGTTAGTAAACAATTTTCAAGGGACAAAGTGACTAGGTGAACTAAAGTTTATTCAATGCCTCAAATCAAATGTTCCTTTAAGATTTACATTTTTATCAATGAAATCAGTGCAGTCTCTACTTCTGCCCTTTCTGTTCTTTATCATTCTGCCACACATAATGGCAGATGTGCCAGGATGTCACAAATAACTAAAATAATGGATGAATATTTCTATACCATTACCATCTCAAAAATAGTCCCCAAAGTCAAAGAATCAGTGATGATTTACACTGGCATGTTAAAATGGTTGATGAGTGTAAAATGCAGATGACAAAAGAGCCCTATCTCCTCTTTCATTAAGAATCTGTCTTGGGAATTCCCTGGCAGTCTAGTGGTTAGGAATTTGAGCTTTCACTGTTGAAGCCTGGGTTCAATCCATGGTCAGGGAACTAAGATCCTGAAGCCACAACGCTGGACCAAAAAAAAAAACACCAAACAGAATCTGAGTTTATTTGAAGCTTTCATTCTAATTCAGAGTTAAGAAAAAGTGAAAGGAGATATTCAACATGAGTTCCACAAGAGAAAACAATCTTCCTTAAAAAATGTGTTTCCGGGAGCTTCCCTGGTGGCTCAGTGGTGAGTAATCCACCTGCCAGTGCAGGAGACATGGGTTCAATCCCTGATCCGGAAAGATCCCTCATGCCTCAGAGCAACTAAGTCTGTGTGCCACAACCACTGAGCCTGTATGCCCAGAGCCTGTTCTCCGTAACAAGAGAAGTCACCTCAATGAGAAGCCTGCTCTCTGCAGCTAGAGAAAAGCCCATTAAGCAAAGAAGACACAACACAGCCAAAAATTGAATCAATCAATTAAATAAATTATTTTTTTAAGTGTTTCCAAAACCCATGTTTGGAACTTGGGACCCTCTGCTATATTGTAAATGGTTATGAGTTTCTCTCATAGCAACAAAGGCCTTTTTAATCCACATATTTTATTTGTATAGCATTAGTGTACCTTTACAACTCTGGTGGGGAAGGTTTAAGAGTGGCTGACCACCAGGTGGAGGACAGGAAGTTTTGAATTTGAAGGGGAACACCCACGGGTAAGAACAGAGGGTACAGCCGGGCTAACCAGTGGACAACCAGTCAGTAGTCTGGGCCAGCCTGCTGCCTCTTTCGACTCTCCTCACTGTGTTACTTACCTCTGCCCCGAATTTCAGTCCTCCTTTAGCGGGCTACAAAACAGACACAGCCTCTGTCTGTCTTCCTTAACTACAAACCCTCCAGATCACTTCTGCTAATGGCAACAACAGCAGGAGTGTTAAATGGGCCCTCTTCTGTCTCGATAGGGGTTGAGTTCTTTCCTGGAGGCAAATGAGGCTTCATTCCAGGAACTGGGACCAGCCAGGCGAGGAGGAAAGATGACGGCTGCCCTCTGGAGCAGGGCAGGGCTAAAAGTGGGCCAGAGGAGAGAAGAGTTTCCAACACTAGGCAAGGAACAGGGGAGGGAGGCTCCCAAACTGTAAGAAGTCTTGCAAAGTCAATCCAGATTACATAAATCAAGGGCAACTTATTAACAAAACTTTAGCTATCCCAAAGACAAAACTGAGTCCTAAATAGTAGGATAAAAAATAAACACTTAACTCTCTCAAAAAGGCAGTTCTTTTATTTCATGTAAAATGTATCCCAAGTGGAGTTAACACTAACATGCTCTTTTCAACTGCTGACGCCAAAGCGGCAGTTTTGTAGTAAATTACAGTGGCCAAGATCATCTACGAGTAATTTACCGTCCAAGTTCTCCAATCACACCTGGAAACAGTTAAGCCTGTCATGCCATGTATGTTCATAGTTAGAAAGCGGGGCCTGTAGATTAACCACATCTGAAAAGTTAAATTATCATTTCATATAACTCCAAAGGATCACAAATAATACAATCTGGTTACTCCCCAGGGGTAAAAAGGCAGTGTGTGACATCTGGGGATATAGAGATAAATAATCACTCCAAATCACACAGTTTTCTCAAAGAATTTGTCAATGTGCCATGCATGCTTCATAGATTTTTTTCTCTGCTCAGAAGTTGTCTTCAAATTCTGAAATGTGACTTTTCAGCCAGATAAAATTTCAAAGCATTTTTTAAGAAGGATATTTGGACTAACAGCACGTGCTCCCAAACACTGATGTGTCCTTTCTTCTCTCTACGGGGGCAGGCGGGGGCTGCAGAAACCAGTCAGCACAAAAACAGTTAACAGCAGCAATCTGATGGCAACTAAACCTTGACTTATATAAATACATATAATGCTTGGACCCATTCCAAGTACCCTGTAAAATCCTATTAAGATGATGAATCGTTCATAATTTAGATTTGTTTTAGCTCTAAACTTCTAAATGCAGCATAAGCATTAAATCCCTCTCACAGAGTCCATGATAAATGCCAACTTACTCTGCATGGTATTTTGTGCTACTGTTCTCCAAAAATCATATATATATTTTTTTAATTGATATTCGCCCATGGGGGTTCCCTGGTGGTCTAGTGATTAGGACTTGGTGCTTTCACTGCCATGGCCAGGGGTTCAATCCCTGGTGAGGGAACTGAGATCCCACAAGCTGCACTCCCTGGCCAAAAAAAAAAAAAAAAAAAAAAAANAAAATCATATATATATTTTTTTAATTGATATTCGCCCATGGGGGTTCCCTGGTGGTCTAGTGATTAGGACTTGGTGCTTTCACTGCCATGGCCAGGGGTTCAATCCCTGGTGAGGGAACTGAGATCCCACAAGCTGCACTCCCTGGCAAAAAAAAAAAAAAAAAAAATTTCACCCAGACTCAAAAGAGATCTCCAACACTCTCAAAAAAATTTAGACAGAAAAAAAAAAAAATTCTGCTGATTTGCCTAAGGTCAAACAGTGCCAAAGGCTGGAGTAAAAAGTGACTTTGGGTTCAAACAGTCAGCAGGCAGCAGCAGAGTCGAGGTTGAGGACTCTTAAATCAGCCTGTCCCCACACCAAACTGTAGGCCCCACCCTAGCCCCACCACTCCTGTCCAAATACAAAGAACTGCAGTGCTTACTGTCTAGTCGTGAAATGACATTTCCTTCTAAGAGCACTACCTTTACTATAGGGAATGAGCACTCATGCTACTGTTTAAAGAGAAACAACGAGCCTGTGTTCATCGACAGAATGTACCTAGTTTCTTGTGACACCCTGAAACATAAAAAAAAAATCTACCGATGGAATCCTCACACTGTAAATGCTTAAGGATCAAATGTTTCAAATGGATAACCAACAAGGACCTACTGTGTAGCACAGGAAACTGTGCTCAATGTTCATTAGCAGCCTGGATGGGAGGGGAATTTGACGGAGATTGGATGCATGTTTATGGCTGAGACCCTTCGCTGTTCACGTGAAACTACTACAACTGTTACTCAGCTATACCCCAAAACAAAATGGTTTTGGTGTTAAAAAACAATTAAAATTAAAAAGAAGAAATAATCAACTTATCTGTGTTTATAAGCAGAAATGTATGGGGTTTCTTGTAGCATTCTGAAACATAAGAAATCTAGTGATAGAATCCTCCTCATTGAGCATTTAGAAATAAAACGTTTACCATTCTATTACTAAGGACCAACAAGGACCTACGGCATAGCACCGGGAACTCTGCTCAATGTTCTGTTGCAGTCTGGATGGGAGGGGAGTTTAGGGGAGAATGGATGCATATATATATATATATATATATATATATATATATGGCTGAGTTGCTTTGCTGTCTGCCTGAAACTATTACAACATTGTTAATCAGCTATGCTCATATAAAGTGAAAAATTATAAAATCTTCAATAAGGAATAGAACATTTTCACACGAATCTCCTTCTCCAAAGCCGTAAAGATCCTGTTTTTCTGGCCCTTGCTATGGCCACGCCACTGCACCTGCCATTCTGACCTGTTCAATGACTTTTTAATAACTGTTTACAGCCACTGGGCGTAAATATCAAAGTGCTTGCTAAACAGTAATTACTTCTCCTTCTCATAACATCCCTTTTTACAGAGATAAAGAAACAGCCTCAGATCGAGGCCTGTGTCTGCACTGAGGGCAGTATTTTTCTATTGCTAAAACTTAAGATGCTGGGTATTATGGAAATGATTATCAATCTGAACACGAGATGCCTGCCTTTTTCCTTTAAAAAGACAAACACTGATATAAGAAATTATTTCTTTTGCAAAATATAGAACTTTGCTTATCATATATATCTACACCCAGAAGTGTCCCCAAACGGGACACATCAAGCAGGCAGGTTGCCCAGAGCCCAGATACATATCAAGTCACAACATGTCCAGAAAACGACTGAGCTGGTGAGTCCATCTCTACACTCAAGCTGTTGGATTGAACAGAAACCTAACTTTTATAAATGGCAGCAGATTAATGCTTAATATAATTCTTATGTACATCTGTTCACTGTATTCTCAAATCTTTTATCATGATAGAGTGTCATATATTTAATTTGCTGACAGGCCAGTGGACACGTTGAACTTCCCTGGTGGCTCAGACAGTAAAGAATCTGCCAGTAATGCGGGAGAACCAGGTTCAATCCCTGAGTAGGGAAGATCCCCTGGAGAAGAGAATGGCAACCCACTCTAAGAATCCCATGGACAGAGGAGCCTGGCGGGCTACAGTCCACGGGGGTCACAAAGAGTCGGACATGACTGAGCAACTAACACTAGTGGACAGGTTAATTATGATTTTTCAACTACAAAAGCACAATTTTTATCTTTACCAATACCATCCATGTAAAATATATTGGCAGATTCACATCAAGTTGGCCTAAACAGTTTTCTTTAAAGTGAATAAAATTAATCTCCCCTTCTTAATCATCTTCATTCTGTGGATTAAGGTACAAAGATATTGGGATTCACTTTGTACACTTATAAATCCATGCTGAATCATGTACAATAATTTCTATCTGAAAATTTAAAGTATCATCATGGGTTGTTTAAATCTTTTATTTAATAGAAATAACCAAAAGAGGGTGTGGGGGGGTCAACTAAGCCCTGATACCACCCCAGAAATCAATCAACGTCATCACTCTTGTGATGCCTTAGGACTCACTTCCAGCAGAGCTCTCTGATGCTATAAAGACAGCACTTATCAGAAAGATGGTGCCTGTCACCCCAGGAGCCTACTGTACACTTGCAGCGACATCTCTAGAAAGGCTCATTTTACAACCCTTCTATACCATTAACTCTAGGTACTGGAACAGTTAAACTTCTTAGGAAGAGAGTGTAAGGAGTTTCACTGAAGGCAACTATAAACAACGACAATCATTTCATCCTTTGTAATCAGTATCTGCTGAGTGTCCATACCAATTGCTGAAGCAGTGAAAAAGAGAAAGCAGAGTCAGAAAACAGTTTCTACCTACTAGGAGCTTATAATCCAGGAGGAGATATTCAGCAAGTACCCAAATGGCGATGATACACAGTGAGTTAAGCGCCCTAGAAAGAACAAAGAAAAGGGTTCTGCAGGTCACCAAAGCTTGTCAAGAAAGTACAAGATTACCGTTGACAAGCTTCCTCTTAGCAGGCAGAGATGAGGAAAAGGGTATTTACTGAAGGGCAAACAGCTGAACAAAAACTCAAGCACACAAAACAGAGATAAAACCCTCAGGCCAGACACTAGTGTGGGTAAAGCAGTGTAGGGAAGATCAAGGAAGGAACATTTGGGGGTGCTGTTCTGGAAGACCTAGAAAGCTAAGGAGTTTGGACCCACTTGAGGAGGCTGTGGCTTCAGGTAACCTGAATCTAAAGAGTGGTCTGATCGCCGTTGAGTTAGCGAGTGGTTAAACTGCTTCTACGTGGAAGATGAACTGGGTTCAGCCGAGAAGGCAGGGAGGTTATTAACAACCGTTGGGTACAAAGCACTGAGGGTGTGAGTGCAGGTGGTGAGAGTGGAATGAGGGGTCGTCACATTATACACGCTGCTGACACTGTGAAGGCAGGCTGCAAAGAGGCTGGAAGTTAAGAGTCAAAATGACTGGGATTTTGAGCCTGGATGAGTAGCAGTACCAATTAATAGAAACCAGGAAATCTGGAGGAAGAACTGGTTTGGGTTGAGGGAAGTCAGGAGTTTCTCTTTGGTATGAGCGGTGCTGAAGGTGTAAGCAAGATACTCAGGGAGAAATGCCAAGCAAGCAGTCAGAGGTTAGAAGAATGGTCAAGTTCGGGTTATAAATTTGGGAGCCATCTAAANCAGCACTTATCAGAAAGATGGTGCCTGTCACCCCAGGAGCCTACTGTACACTTGCAGCGACATCTCTAGAAAGGCTCATTTTACAACCCTTCTATACCATTAACTCTAGGTACTGGAACAGTTAAACTTCTTAGGAAGAGAGTGTAAGGAGTTTCACTGAAGGCAACTATAAACAACGACAATCATTTCATCCTTTGTAATCAGTATCTGCTGAGTGTCCATACCAATTGCTGAAGCAGTGAAAAAGAGAAAGCAGAGTCAGAAAACAGTTTCTACCTACTAGGAGCTTATAATCCAGGAGGAGATATTCAGCAAGTACCCAAATGGCAATGATACACAGTGAGTTAAGCGCCCTAGAAAGAACAAAGAAAAGGGTTCTGCAGGTCACCAAAGCTTGTCAAGAAAGTACAAGATTACCGTTGACAAGCTTCCTCTTAGCAGGCAGAGATGAGGAAAAGGGTATTTACTGAAGGGCAAACAGCTGAACAAAAACTCAAGCACACAAAACAGAGATAAAACCCTCAGGCCAGACACTAGTGTGGGTAAAGCAGTGTAGGGAAGATCAAGGAAGGAACATTTGGGGGTGCTGTTCTGGAAGACCTAGAAAGCTAAGGAGTTTGGACCCACTTGAGGAGGCTGTGGCTTCAGGTAACCTGAATCTAAAGAGTGGTCTGATCGCCGTTGAGTTAGCGAGTGGTTAAACTGCTTCTACGTGGAAGATGAACTGGGTTCAGCCGAGAAGGCAGGGAGGTTATTAACAACCGTTGGGTACAAAGCACTGAGGGTGTGAGTGCAGGTGGTGAGAGTGGAATGAGGGGTCGTCACATTATACACGCTGCTGACACTGTGAAGGCAGGCTGCAAAGAGGCTGGAAGTTAAGAGTCAAAATGACTGGGATTTTGAGCCTGGATGAGTAGCAGTACCAATTAATAGAAACCAGGAAATCTGGAGGAAGAACTGGTTTGGGTTGAGGGAAGTCAGGAGTTTCTCTTTGGTATGAGCGGTGCTGAAGGTGTAAGCAAGATACTCAGGGAGAAATGCCAAGCAAGCAGTCAGAGGTTAGAAGAATGGTCAAGTTCGGGTTATAAATTTGGGAGCCATCTAAATGAAGACGACGGCAAAAGCCTGGACTGGATGAGATCACTAACAAAAAGAGACACTGACTTGGAAGAGAAGGAAAATTTTTTGAAAATTCCTACCTGAGGGGGATGGAGGGAGGGGAAGGGGAAAGACAAGCTAGGGGTGGACACATAGTATTGGCCAGAGACAGGGAAGGTCCAACAACTCCTGAATTCCAAATCCAAGCTCAGCTCAGTTCAGCAGGAGTCAACAGGGCCTGACCATGCAAGCATTGGATGAGAGGTAAAACAATAAACAGTGAACACCCTACTTTGAAAATATGATGTGAAGAAAATTAAGCAAAGAAACTGCTGCAAAAAGAACTCAGGAGGACATATTTATAGTTACAGACACAGCAGAGACTTTCAATAATCACTGAAGAAAACTATGAGCAACTTTATGCCAATAGTTGGAAACAACAAAGAATGGATAACATTCTAGCAAACTATGCATTACCGAAAGTGGCTCAAGAATAAATTAAGAAATAAATTATTTACAAAACAGAAACAGATTCACAGATAGAAAACAAGCTTAATAGTTACTGAAGGGGAAGGCAGGAGGAAGGAATAAATTAGGACTTTGAGATTAACAAATACATACTACTGTATATAAAATGGGGCTCCCCAGGGGCCCAGTGGTAAAGAAGCTGTTTGCAATGCAGGAGATGCAGGTTCGATCCCTGGGTCGGGAAGATCCGCTGGAGTAGGAAATGGCAACTCACTCCAGTATTCTAGACTGGAAAATCTCATGGACAGAAGAGCCTGGTGGGCCCCAATCCACGGGGTCACAAAGAGTCAGACACAACTGAGCAAACACACATATATAAAATAGGTAAGTAACAAGAATGTACTGTATAGCACAGGGAACTATACTCGATGCCTTGTAATAACCAACAATGGGAAAGAATCTGAAAAAGGATATATATAAATATATGTGTATGTATGTGTATATAACTCACTTTGCTGTATAACTGAAACTAACACATCATAAATCAACTACAAGTTTTTAAAAAAATTTAAAGCCCATAGCAACCATTAAAAATTAATTTTTACCTGAGATCCCTTAAAACATATGATCATATCACTAAATGCAAACTAGGAAAGGAAAAAAAAAAAGCTATTGGCAGACAAGGGGGCAGAGAGGGCCTCAGGAAAGGCTACCCAGAAAACCACTCTGGGTGGTCTCGTCGGGCTAACTCTTCTCCCCAAGTTTTAACAGAAAAGTGACTGCATATGCAATCAGGTCAGCATCCCATCAAATGCTGAATTCCATTTGACACTAAGGAAGAGCTTCATGTCACTTTCCAAGAGGAAAAAGCAGATCCTAATTTTCTCAAATTTTCTTTAATTTTCTATTTTGTACATATCATTTGTGAATCTGATTTTCATTATTTTTTCAATCTATACTCCACCTCATAGTACTAATTTCCACAAGTTTACTCTCCAGTACAGAAGAGAACTCTTTATTATCCTAAACCTGACTCACAAAATTTCTAGAAACACTCTTACCCCACCCTCCGTTCTGACATGATGGTATTTCAGGAATTTACCCAAGATTGTATTTTTGTTGTTTAGTCACTCAGTTGTTCCCGACTCTTTGTGACCCCATAGACTGTAATCCGCTAGGTTCCTCTGTCCATGGGATTTTCTAGGCAAGAATACTGGAGTGGGTTGCCATTTCCTCCTCCAAGATTGTATTTTAATAATCTCAATTACACCTTCCTCCTCAGTATTATGCTTTAAGGAACAATTATTTGCAGTATACTGCTATAAGTCCAGATATTTCAATATTTTTAATTAACAGAACAACACAGAGCATTTATCTAGGGTGTGTACAAAGCATGGTTTTGGACAATGGTAAGAAGCATGCAAGGTGTTCCCACACTCGTCCAAAGAATGCCAAGCACATCACTGATGCACTCTTGAGGTTCTCAGCACAGTATCTAGAAAGAATCATCTACAACAGCTTACACTCTTATCCTGGTTAGAACTAAATTCAGGACTCCTCATTTAATAAATGTAATTCATCTGATTTTTCTTTAAACAGACCTCAAAAAGCTGTCCCACACTCAGTTTATTCCATTTCTTCTCACTCACCATCTGAAATTAGGTTTTTCCCTGTGCTATTTCATTACCCCCCAAAACTTGAAATTGCACACACACCGCTTTACACCATTTATATAAAAATATGAAATGAGATTACCCCAGTGCCACCAATTCCTCAGAAACTCATTAAAAAAATCTGGAAAAAAGAAAAATTCCTGCAGAGAAGCGACAATTGCTAACCAACACTTACTTCCTTTCTCTGAGCCAACATGACTTTGGGATAAGCATTTCTTCTCCACCTTATAGGAAAACACACACACGCACGCACACACACGCACTCCTTTTGGATTAGAATCTTGAAAGGCTTTACAAAATTTACATAAATTATTTTCACTCTCTTTCTCACGAAAGTACTCCAATAATCCCCTGAAATAACTCCAGTCTGCCAATCAGACAGGCTTTTCTATGGTAAAACCAGACTCGATATTTTTGTTCCAAATCCCAGAGTATTAAAATACAATGAGACTAGCTGACACATGCTTTCCTGATACACTTCTTCAAATTTTCTTATAAGGGGACATATACTGACAATCCATCTTTACAGTAATGTAACTGGAATAAAGGGTAACAGGTTATACATTCCAGCCAACAGCTCCATTACTCTACTCATTTGTTCTCTCCAAATTAATCCAAGAATATTCTAGTTTTTCAACTGTTTTATTTCTGATTTAAAACTAAATATTAGATAAAGATTCCATGTATACATGTCTCTATTTTTTTCATCCCTGAGTACATAATTCACACATGATTATCAGCCAGTTCCAAGAATTACTAATGAATCTTTACCTGTGTTTTTTGACTGGAGAGGATTTGTCTCAGTTCATTTTTAATGTTTACAAGTAACTTTTTGATTTGAATTTGGCCCACTTAATTTCTAATTTACTTCTTGCACATTACACTTTCTTAACTGAGCAATGTTTGATTTTTGTTTTTTAAAAAAAGCTATCTTCTATAATCAGGGCTTCCAATTTTTCAAAAGGTCATGAGAAATTTCTGCTCTTGCATGTGATCCAATTAATTTTTATATTTCATACTTTTCCAAGATACTCAAAACAGATTTTAAAATAAGCACTAGTATTCAATAATGTTTCTATATCCTTTTAATTAACTTAATAAATACTTCCTAAGAATCTACTATAGTCCAGGCAAAGTACTTGGTGTTTAGAGTGCAGTGATAATTCATTTAATCATGAGTAAGTACTATTCTTTTTTTTTTTTTTAATGGGGAAGGTGAAGCTCAGAGTGCAGGAAAAAAATTGCCCAATATCCCAAAGTTTACATGTGGCAAGAGGCAGAATCAGAACTCTTTCAAAAGTTCTTTCTGACTTTGAGATGGATGCTCTTCCTAGCCTACATGTTGATATAAAGTTAAATGACACACAGTCCCTACGTCCAAGGAGGTCACAGGCAAGAAACAAAACAATTCCAACACAACATGTGAGTCCTATCAATTTTCCTAACAAAATTTTGCATGAGAAGTTTTTCTGAATTTATTTAGAAGTTTTTCCTATCTAGATTTACCAAATTAAATTGTGTGCAGCTAGACAAGTTATTGACTGCCTACTACCCTGAAGGCACTATGTATTGTGTTAAGTGTTCAAGATGGAAGGAGAGAAGTTAAGAAATACCTTTTATATCATGAACCAATACATACAATGAGTGCATGTGTGTGAGTGTCAGTCGCTCAGTCGTGTCCGACTTTGCGACCCCATGGACTGTAGCCCACCAGGCTCCTCTGTCCAAGGGATTATCCAGGCAAGAGTACTGTAGTGGGTTGCCATTTCCTTCTCCAGAATACACACAGTAACTGAAACCAAAGTTTCAGTACTTACCATTACTACGCGTGATATACAATCATCTATCATACTTTTCTTAATGCTGGTCCTGGCCTACTAAATAAATTTTAGAATCCATTTACAGGTCACACTCCCCAGTCTGCAAAACACTGTCCTATAAAATAGGCTGACCAAACCAAATCTCCACTTTTGCTTCTGACTCAATCTGGCCATTCTTTATAAATTATAAAGTATTTACAACAGATAATACCCATTAAGACTTATTTTGCTACTATGCCTAGTAGTGTTATAACAGATCATTCAAACCATCCTACACTTTAGTATGTTCTCATATTTAATGATCCACTACTTTTAAGAGCATCAAACTTTTTCTACTTTGAAAATATTTGTTTGTTAGGTCCAAACTATTACATTTTACTTTACAAATACTTTTTAATAAATTAACTACAGCAATCTGGTTCAAAGTTATCACAGTGATAGTCAAAGGAAACATGGAAAAACCAACCAACTTGGGTGTTTAAAAGGATCTAAACCATCCTTAAACAGAGTTTAGATAAACCAAACTCTTAAATTTTAGTCCAGTAAATCTTTTTTTAGCATAATGAATAGGAAAGAATTTAGAAATAAAAACGATGTTACACATTTAAAAAACTCTCTAGGTTTAGAGGCTTAACTGAGTTGACCAAAGTCATAAATGTCCTTAATCACAGAACTTGCACTAGCTCTCAACTGCTGCTCTATCAGTGAGATCTCTTTCCACTATGCTACACATTGTCCACATCTTACCAAAAAAAAAAAAAATCACTATCAACAGCAGCTACCCTTGATATCTGCTTTGTCTAAAATTTTAAGGCAATTATGCTCTGACTTGCACCACTGAAGTATACTTGATTATGCAACCTTGCACACTGTCCTCTAATTGATTCCTCTGTATACATCTTAACTCTTCAGTAAGACCTTTGGCTATGTCTTATAAATAAACTAACCCTTATAAACTATTAAAATGGTAAATGTAATTTAACCACAGGACTACTTTAAAGTCAGTTTCATTTTTAATCTCCTTAATTGCATGCAACGCCTGCCAAGACCTTAGCTCTGGATTCTATCATGTTCTGCAACCATCGGAAAGAAAACCATTTCTCCTCTAAAAAAAGAAATCACTCTTTATTTGCACAGTCTACCCTCTCCAAGGGCATGACAAAGTTTTCGATTATAATTACAAAGCATCACAAATTATATGAAAACATATGTCATTTTCATCTTTTCTCAGACTGTAAGGACACTGTATTTATAAAAATGATGTAAACAGTTATTTTTAAATATCATCACTATATAACTGTATGATATTTATAAATGCCAAATCATAAATCTGATTGAATTTTACAAGCATTTATTTTTGTGTTTTGTTGATATGACTTTAGTTTAAGCTATTCTCAGAAGCCAGAAAGAACAAAATTCACTTCCAATTATACATCAATTAGAAAGAAGCCCATGCCTTCTCACAGATTTTCCCAAAGGCAGCTGGGACAGAAACTCAGAGGTGACCTGTGCATTCTTCCCCTCCGTAGGCAGTAACAAACATATTCCCCAAAAGACATATGCTTTGTAAACATAATATGCAGTCTTAGCACAGGATAGCTGTATCCTATGACTACTACACAGTCATCTGAAATGCATGAAAAACTGCAAAGAAAAAAAATTTTTTTTAATGTGACATAATCCTAAATACAACAGTTCTGGGAATAGGGACACTTGACTTGCATCTTTGATGAAATTTAAAACTGTATGTTTCTAAACTTCAGTAACAAGAGTTTGACAACAGATCAACCAGAAAAATACTGCAATCTCTTCCATGGATATTATTAAAAGTTTAATATTAATAATAATTAAAACAAGCCCCTGCTGCTGCTGCTAAGTCGCTTCAGTCGTGTCCGACTCTGTGCGACCCCATAGACGGCAGCCCGTTAGGCTCCCCCATCCCTGGGATTCTCCAGGCAAGAACACTGGGTTGCCATTTCCTTCTCCAATGCATGAAAGTGAAAGTGAAGTCACTCAGTAGTGTCCGACTCTGTGTGACCCCATGGACTGCAGCCTACCAGGCTCCTCCGCCCATGAGATTTTCCAGGCAAGAGTACTGGAGTGGATTGCCATTGCCTTCTCCAAACAAGCCCCTACTTAATGCTAAAGGCCTCTATGAAAAATACATTTGCCTAACAGCTATCTTAAAAAAAAATAACAGAACTTTACTCACACGAAAGTTAAAGAAGACATTTATCCTTCTTGTAGAGTAGATTTTGAAGAAGTTGATGGTTTATTAATCTCTGAGATTTGAACAGCTCCAATATAATGAATTTATTTTGAGAAAGATGAGGCAGACGAAAGCCTGTTGTAATTAAAGGTGTTCTGGCAGTGTTGTTGGTCCTCAAACGTTTGCTCTGTCAGCTGTCTAAATCCACACTGACACCACAGTAATTAGTGCACTGTCTATAATTTTTTAAATGCAAATTCAACAAAATTAAGCTGTTATGTATTGGGAAATGAATACTGATCAAGCCCTCAAATATACTTCTCTGTTACTATAAGATGTCAACCATATGTATGGCACGTGTCCAGATCAGCCACGCTCAGTATGAGGAACATGCAAGAGTATTCAAAACCAGAAGGGAGACTATGCTGACCTAAGCTAATAAAAACATGCAAAGACCCACATAAAGGGGAACAGATTCTGATGCTTAAACAAAAGAATCAAAGCTAAGAGGCTTCAAGCCTGCCTGTCTCACAAATACTTTCTAAGACAGATACTTGTCCTTTTTTTTATTTTGGAGTATAGTTGATTTTCAATGTTGTGTTAGTTTCAGGTGTAGAGTGAAGTGATCACTTTCACATATATCCACTCTTTTTTAGTGTTAGTCGCCCAGTCATGTCCGACTCTTTGTGACCCCATGGACTGTAGCCCACTAGGCTCCTCTGTCCATGGAATTCTCCAGGCCAAGAATACTGGAGTGGGTAGCCACGCCTTTCTCCAGGGGATCTTCCTGGCCCAGGAATTGAACCTGGGTCTCCTGAACTGCAGGCAGATTCTTTGCCCTCTGAGCCACCAGGGAAGTGCAATCACAAGCTAGAATCAGGACTGTCAGGAGAAATATCAACAGCCTCAGAAATGCAGGTGACACTACTTTGATTTGCCACCTGATACGAAGAGCTGAATGACTGGAAAAGACCCTGATGTTAGGAAAGACTGATAGCAGGAGGAAAGAGGGGGCGACAGAGGATGAGATAGTTGGATGGCTCACCGACTCAATGGACACGAGTTTGAGCAAACTCCAAGAGATAGTGAAGGACAAAGGACCCTGGCACGCTAAAGTCCGTGGGGTAGGCTGGGATGGCAAAGAGTTGGACATGACTTAGCGACTGAACAAGTCAGCTCTTTTGAGTCTTTTCCATATAGGACATTACAGAGTACTGAGCAGAGTTCTCTCAGATATCTGTTCTTTATTTTGACAATTATCAAGCCTCTACTTTGTGTCAGACACCATTGGGCATTGTGGACAGGTGGATGGATAAAATGAAGAACTAGCCAACTACGCTCTTGAAACTTTCATTTGATATAAGATGCAAACAGTTGTCTGTCACCTACTAACTCTGAAATCCTGACTGAAGCAGGAGGCTGAAAAGGTTTCTAAGGCTGTGACCCCAAATTCAACAGAAAAGTTTGGAGTCGAGTCAGCAGCCAAACCTGGTATGGACATTAGGTACAGAAAAAGATGGTGGGAACTTAAATTTGCAGTTTCCACATAAGGAATTTTTTTTCATCCTTCTGTCCTACATGTATACCACACAAACGTTAATCTAATGACACATGAAGTTCCTCAGACTGAGCCACCTCTTTTGTGATCCTGGCTGAGACTGAGTGGCTCTCTCTACGTGGGTAGAAGCAGAGGAATACTGTATTCAAACAGAACTATTTCTACACAGGAGCTACATGTTTTCATATTTCTCTGACTAAACATACAATTAACAAGGATAATTTTTACCTGCATTCTCAGAATTTAGAAATACTATGGGAGAGAATGATTTTATAGTCCTTGTCTTGCTTTTTAAAAGCTGACCTCTTATTTTCTCTCAATAAATGTTCCTGTAGTGAGCACAAACAAAAACATTTAAGTCACCATTCTTACAGCAAGAGGGAGAGAACACACAGCCCTAACAGCTGTCCTAAGAATCATGGATTACAAAAAAATTCTATTACAGAAACTATTGTTCCAATGATTTAAAATGTGAAAAGGGGAAGAATAAAGGCTAGAGAGTTCTGGACACTACATATTTTAATACAGAAGCATGTCCAATAACTATAAACAAATAATTTTGTTCCCCAAAGCAAGTAAGTCATACTGTACTGCTGATTAACCCTTTAAAGTCAGTCTCAAAAAACAAACTGATTTCCTTGTTAGCTGACTGATACACAAATTGATATAAAAACCAATAGCACAGAAGTAATAATTTATCCTTACGTTTCTATAATACTTTGCAGTTTTGAGGTTACTGTTACATTCATAACTCCATTTAATATCAAATAGTTAATGGTACGATTAAAATGGCTAGCTGTTTTCACAAAACAGGGAACATCATTAAATCTACATTAAATTCATCTTTTGTTTGCCCTCTCATTACATTTTGCTGTTCTATCTTTTCTTTTAGAGTTATTATACATGTTTTCCCCCCTAATACTGTTCTTTTTTCCCCTACCATCCAGACAGAAGGTAGTTTAATAAATCATGGCTCAATGAGTTTCCCGTGTTTGGACTATGCTTCTCCCACATTATTTTGGCCATCAAATTCTATCATTCAGAATTTATTTTACATGTCCCTTCTGCCAGAGTCCAAGATCAGTGTACAGAAAACAACTGTGTTTCCATATACCAGTAAAGAACAATCTGAAAAAAAAATTAAGAAACAATTTTCCATTTATAATGGCATTTGAAATAAAACACTGAGATATAAGTTAAACGAAACAGGTGAAAGACTTGTACAATGAAAACTACAAAGCACTCCTCAAAGAAATTAAAGACTTAAATATTTTTTTCATGATCTTTGCTTTTCTTTTTAATTTATTTTTTTATTGAAGGATAATTGCTTTACAGAATTTTGTTGTTTTCTGTCAAACCTCAACATGAATCAGCCATAGGTATACATATATCCCCTCCCTTTTGAACCTCCCTCCCATCTCCCTCCCCATCCCACCCCTCTAGGTTGATACAGAGCCCCTGTTTGAGTTTCCTGAGCCATACAGCAAATTTCTGTTGGCTATCTATTTTACATATGGTAATGTAAGTTTCCAAGTTACTCTTTCCATACATTTCACCCTCTCCTCCCTTCTCCCCATGTCCATAAGTCTATTCTCTATGTAAAGACCTAAATAGATGGAAAAACATCCTATGTTCATGGACTAGAAGATTAATATTGTTAAAATGGCAATATTAGCCTAACTACTCTAATGATTTGATTTCCAATAGCTGTTTTTTGCCACTGGAAAACCAACCTTCAACATATTTGAAATCCCAAGGGGCTCCAAAGAGCCAAAACAATATTGGAAAAAGAAGAACAAAGTTAAAGGGCTCACACTTTCCAATTCCAAAAGAAAGAACAGTCTATTCAACAATTATCAATAGTGCTGGGACAAAAGGCAATTTGGACATCCACATGCAAAAAAATGAAACTGAACACCTATTTCACACCATATACAAAGATTAACTAAAATGAATCAACAACTTAAATATAAGAACTCACATCATGGGACTTTCCTGGTGGTCCAGTGATAAGACTCCCAATGCAGGGGGCCCACGTCCAATCCCTGGTCAGGGAGCTAGATCCCACATGCCACAACTAAGCTCTGATGCAGCCCAATAAATAAATAAATAAATAAATACATTTAAAAAAAAGAAAGGAACTAAACCATGAAACTCTTAGAAGAAAATATAGCAGTAAATCTTTGTGGCCTTGGATTTGGCACCAAAAATAAAAGCAAAAATAGATAAATTGGACTTAATAAAAATTCAAAATGCTTGTGCATCAAAGAATTTAACCAAGAAAATGAAAAGACTACAGAACTGGAGGAAAATATTTGCAAATCATATAGCTGATAAGGGTCTAGAATCTAAAATAAAGAACTTTATAATTCAACAACAAAAAGACAAACAGCCCTATTAAAAAATCAGCTGGGACTTCCCTGGCAGGCCAGTGGTTAAGACCCCACTGTAGGGACATGGTTCAATCCCTGGCCGGGAAACCAAGATCCCACAGGCCATGCGACTTTGCAAAAGAAAAACAGCAAAGGACTCAAACAGATAGTTCTTCAAAGAAGCTATAAAAGAGGCAACAAGCATACGAAAAGATGTTCAATATCACTGGTTGTTAGTAAAATTCAAATCAAAACCACAATAAGGTATCACTTCATACCCACCAAGATGGTACAATCATAAAAACAGATATCATGTCAGGGAGGAGGTAGGAAAATAGGAAGCTAGTTGCATGGCTGCTGCTGCCGCTAAGTCACTTCAGTCGTGTCCAACCCTGTGTGACCCCATAGAGGGCAGCCCACCAGGCTCAGTGTCCCTGGGATTCTCCAGGCAAGAACACTGGAGTGGGTTGCCATTTCCTTCCCCAATGCATCAAAGTGAAAAGTGAACGTGAAGTCGCTCAGTCATGTCCGATTCTTCGCGACCCCATGGACTGCAGCCTACCAGGCTCCTCGGTCCATGGGATTTTCCAGGCAAGAGTACTGGAGTGGGGTGCCATCACCTTCTCCAGGAATATAAAATGATGCAGCCACTGTGGAAAACAGTGGGCAGTTCCTCAGAGTTAACACAGAATTACCACAGGACCCATCAATCCCACTTCTAGGTATGTATCCCAAAGAAGTAAAAACAAGTACTCAAACAAATACAAGTACACACATATGTTCATAGCAGCACTATTCAAAATAGACAAAAGGTAGAAACAGCCCAAATGTCTACTGATGGAAGAATGTGTAAGCAAATTATAGTATACTCAGATGATAGAATATTATTAAGCTGTGAAAAAGATTACTAATGCATGGTACAACATGGAAGAAGCTTGAAAATATTGTGCTAAGTAAAAGAGACCAGACATAAAAGGTCACATATTGTCTGATTCCTTTTATAATGAAATGTCCAGGCGAGGTAAATTCACAGAGACAGATCAAACATTGGTGTTTGAAGGGGCTGCCAAGACACTGGAAATGGGAGCAGCTTTGAATGGCTATAGCGTTTCCTTCTGGGCTAACAAAAATCTTTTGGAACTAGACTGAAATAGTTTACTTCTAATCAACATTGTGCAGATCATTCTATGTTTTATTTGCATTTAAAATACACATACCCTGCCCTAAAACTTTATTTTCTGTGTGAATCATTTTATCTTGTCTTATTCTGTAGTCCCTTTCTCTCTCCATTCCATCTCTGTTATGCTTCTTTCTTTTCCTAGACTAAACTTTATTTTGCTGAAACAAATTTTGCTATAATCTATTAGCAAAGAAAAGTAGACATAAAAACTCTAAGATATATGTTCAAGCTATCCCTTTGCTGTTGTTGTTGAGTTGCCAGTTATGTCTGACTTTTTTGCAACCCCAAGATCTATAGTCTGCCAGGCTCCTCGGTCCATGGAATTTCCCAGACAAGAATACCGGAGTGGGTTGCCATTTCCTTCTCCAGGGGATCTTCCCAATCCAAGGATTGAACTCATATGTCTTGCACTGGGAGGTGATTCTTTACCACCGAGCCACCAGCGAAGCCCAAAGTTAACTCTACTCTGCATTAACTATAACAAATACAGTTAAATTATTTTTTATTTGGAGTGTATCAACATTCTACGCTACATAAAATCTACCAGATGTAATCAAGCAAATTTTCCAATACATTTTAAATGCCTCTAAAGTTGAATTAGTGTCAATAGACAAATCACAAAGCTTAGAGTAAAATAGTAATGATGGTAAGGGAAATAAGGAGTTGTCACTTTTAGCCATATGTTTACTTTTTAGACAAGTTAGTTATTAACTAAATGTATCAGAATGTAGCATGTATTTTTTCAGTATATTTTAATGAAAATTCACTATTTATACCTTTATATCACCTTTCAAGTTATTAAAGTCAAGACAAAACAACACATAAATGCTGCCCTACAAGTCTTAACTATGAATTTAACTAGCAATACAAACAGCACCCTTATATTTAAAGGGTTGTTAATTACAGTACATGAGACTTTAAAAAGAGGTCAATGGAAGATTTTATGTTCATGGTTATTTCAACCCACCAAGAGATTTTCCTGTAAAAGCCACAGTTAACACAAAATCATTTATTTCCACATAATCAGAGGGTTGAAATATCTCTATTATTTAAAATGTTATTTTAAAAATACTGATTCTAATATGGTCTTTGGCCAAACACATCACTTATATAACAAAAACTTTTTTCAAAGGCCAAATTAAAAAAAAAAAAAAACTTCATAAAATGAAATTAAAAGTCTATGCCCAAAGCCACCCATGCTAATAACTCTGCATTGTTAAACAGAAGTATGTTGATCCTCCTCTATTATCAATTTTTAACATTAGCTTCATAACAAAACTATGTCTCTACAGAGCATGCATTTACAATGAAAACTGGGAAAATTTAATTACATTTGTGAAATTCTAATTCATTTAGATGTGTATACATAAATTTCAGCACCTTAATGAGGAAAAATGAGGACTTTTTGACATATCACCTATCACGGATGCAAAATGTTTCTAAATGTCTACCATTCACAAATGGAATGCTGACACTTGTAAGCAGTTTAATCATTTTTCTAAATGGACTATATATTTTAAGTCTATTCAGTGGCAGTTTTAACAGTGAAGTAGGGGTTAACTGTAATCAGAAACCAAGCCCTCCGTAAGAAGGATCAAGAGGAAATGGTAACTTTTGGAAAATCCCAAATATTTTAAACACAGGAACATACCCAGTTTTGACAAGCTATATGACCATGGCATAAATGCTTCCATCTTCAGTAGCTGTTAAAACAAGCAGTCCTTTCCAACTTTGACAGAGAACAGAATTCATTTCCCCTATACAGCTGCATTGTTTCAAAGTCTGTTAAACGTAAGTGTGACAGGATTGACTTTTTAGGAGAGCAGAGATATTTACTGTACTGTCCTAAAGGACCTAATTTAAAAATAAATAAGGAAAGGTGTGTGTGTGTATGTGCGCATGTGTATGTGTGTGTGTTGGGGGAGATGAAGGGAGGAAGGGCAAAGTTAAAGAAAAGAAGGAAAACAACAGGATAATCAAAACCATACGCAGACATTAATGCACACAAACATATTTAGATGCCTTTTTAAAAGCTTGTTTTTGGTATGGTATTAAGATCAATGCTCAGAACAATGTATCAAAGAAAAACTGATAAATGAAAAAACAAAACACATTCTGAATAGACAGCCAACAGGAATTTGCTATATGGCTCAGGAAACTCAAACGAGGGCTCTGTATCAATCTAGAGGTGTGGGATGGGGAGGGAGACGGGAGGGAGGTTCAAAAGTGAGAGGGTATATGTATACCTATGGCTGATTCATGTTGAGGTTGACAGAAAACAACAAAATTCTGTAAAGCGACTATCCTTCAATTAAAAAAAAAAAAAAAAAAGAATGCCACATAGGCAAAGAGGACGTAAGCATGAAAGAGTTTAAAGATGAAGAAAATACAGTGGGGGAGGGTAGAACACACGTCAAACGGAAGCTTTAGGACAGGAGGGGGCAACTTGTTCCTGTAAAAATGTCTGATAGTAAATATTTTAGGGTTCATGGGCCACAAGGGCTCTGTCAACCTTGTCACTGTCCTACAAAATGATGCTCTGAAAAATACTCCAAGAAATATTCAACTCTGCCATTGTAGTGCAAAGCAGCTGTAGATAATCTTGTAAACAAATGAGGCTAGATGTTTTCCAATAAAACTTTACTTACAAAAAGACAAAAAAAAACAACAACACATCCTGGTAGGAAATATTTACATGTCAGCACATCTGATAAGACTTCTGACCAGAATATGGAAAGAACTCTCAAAACTATAAAAAAAAAAACACATTTTTTTTAATAAGCAAAAGATTTAAATAGGCTCTTCACCAAAGAATATATGCACATAATACATAAACTCATGATATTTATCTATGAGAAAAGAAAAGTTATGTTTATATGATCTGTAGGCAAAAGTTTACAGCAGTCTTATTCATAACTGCCAGAACCTTGAAACAACCCACATGTCTTTTGAGCGGATAAACTGTTACACAACATACTACAGAATATTATCAACAATAAAAAGGAATGAACTGATACCACAACAGCCAGACCCACAAAGCTGTGAGACTTCATTTCTATGACATTCTAGAAGAGGTGAAAACTACAGCAACAGATCAGGGCTTGTGAGGTGCTAAGCATGATGGCTGAAGTTGCCTAAAAAGAGCACCGTAAAATTTGGAGTGGGGGAAGTGGAATAGAACTGTTCTATATATAGTAGTTATGGGGATTCTCCAGGCAAGAATACTGCAGTGGGTTGCCATGCCCTTCTCCAGGAGATTTTCCCAACTCAAGGATCAAACCTGCGTCTCTTATGTCTCCTGCATTGGCAGGCAGGTTCTTTACCACTAGCGCTACCTGGAAAGCCCCTACGTGACTATATCTGTCTATATATATTTGTCAAAACACATAGAATTGGACGTTTTTAAATGAACTGTTCTGCATGTAATATATAAAATTTTTAAATGTTCAATATGATGTCAAGAAAATGCTGGCCATTATGAGGAGTGTACTGGAAAAGAAGGTACTCTTTACCTTACTATAAAACTTTTTTCCATCACTTGAATACTATATGCAATACTGCTGGATCTAACAATGGCAAAACATAAATAGAGAAGACTTAAAGAATGGTACAAAAATGGTAAAGGGAAAGGATGTTGCTGTGTGAAACGCACAGCAGATGTAACTCAAGTCTCTATTACCAGGAAAAATACAGATGGACAGAACATTACCTCAGTTGCCAATCTCAGATCACTGGGGAAAAGTTATCACTTAAAGCTTTCAAGTTTTACACTTAAGATTGAGAGCAAACTTAACTCATCTCTCAAATACAGTATGCAGAGTGGGAAAGGCGGGGAGAGAAGAAACAGTATAAGCAAAAAAACATGAAATACATGGGGAAATGTTTAATCAACTTTAATTTGAAGATAATAGCAATTCTGACTTTAAAAGGAAAATTGTAATTTTTTGGAGAGAAAATGCAGTGAATTGGAAACAGCAAAACAGAGAGTCAAGGGGACCTTGGAGAACTAAAGCAGATGGTATATACTAAAGTCCATAAATGCTGAAGTGTAAAAATGCTAATTAAGAGTTGTACTCTCTCGAGCTGTAAACAAGGAACATGTGAACTTTCAAGTCCCCGTGCTAATCCCACAGATGATTATTGTCACGGGGCCATAAATGAAAGAGCTAAGGCTTCAAACCCTATTTGTCTGACAGCACAGCTTAAACTCTGTTGACCACTCTATTATTCATTACCCCACCACACTTAAAGAACAGTTTTATACCAAAAAACCGAAGGAGCAAGTCAATAGTCTACCTTCTAACGGAAGATTCTATAAAATAAACAGTTTTGTTTTGGAGTCCGTGCCGATCAGCGTAGAATTCTGAGGTAGGGATGATCCCTTCTGTTTGCGTGCTCTGATGCGGTCACCAGTGTTCGATGCCTATCTGGAGTTTCAGTACAAGAGCTGAACGATGTGATTCTTCACCACAGACCTTTCTAGTTCTTTTCCATTTTAAGGTACCTCATTTGAGGCAGACAGTTATCCAATAGGGAAAGAGAACAACTGATACAGAAAAATATGTTCACTTCAATCCAATGAATGTTTATGGATTGGCTATAACATGCTGGACTGTACCATCAATCTGTATCACAGATGACTCTACAAAACAGTTGCTTCCTCAATTGCTGTGACCCTATGGACTATAGCCCGCCAGGCTCCTCTGTCCACGGGATTCTCCAGGCAAGAACACTGGAGTGGGTAGCCATTCCCTTCTCCAAGGGATCTTCCTGACCCAGGGATNTGCTTCCTCAATTGCTGTGACCCTATGGACTATAGCCCGCCAGGCTCCTCTGTCCACGGGATTCTCCAGGCAAGAACACTGGAGTGGGTAGCCATTCCCTTCTCCAAGGGATCTTCCTGACCCAGGGATCGATCCTGGGTCTCCTGCATTGCAGGCAGATTTTTTTACCATCTGAGTCACCACGGAAGCTATATAAAACAGATAACACTGTAAATAATAAGTCCAAAGAATAAAGTCCTGTTCTAGTTGGAAACAAGGAGCCTATACATAAACTCAATCATATTTGTTCCTTTCTGTGAATATCTGTATCGTTTCTAAATCATCTAATTCAGAACCAAAATATATAGCACACTGTTCTTTTTTAGCCCACAAAGTATTCTTTCACAGGAACCCCCTCATCTATGGACTTTTAGAACGTTAACAATTAAATCCCGTATCTTCCATAGTGCCCATCCATTTTCAACTAGACATTAAAAAAAAATTTTACTGACATACAGCTGATTTACAACGTGTGTTAATTTCTGCTGTGCAGCAGTGACTCAGTTATACATATATTCTCTTTCATATTTTTTCCAATATGGTCAGACATAAATGTTTTAAAATGACTTTCAAACATTCAACACTACAGATTCCAATGTTATTTCTGCCTCCAGAAACCCCTATTGGTGGCAGAGCAGTTTTCTAAATTTTCTTTCAAAATGTAAAGGAAGACAAGCAAAGGAGAAAATTAGTAAATCTGACCATAAAAACATACAGAAAGATATTAATTAGCCAACAAAATCATTTTCGGTGAAAGATCCCTTAACCATCACCATTCATTTTGGTAAAAGATGGAGGGTGAGGTACAGTGAAGGGGAGGAACGAAATGAACAAACACTGATCTGAATCAATGCGAGTCTGCACCTCGGAGCTTTAAATAACAGCTCCCCAAACCTGAGTCAGGGGCCTTCCTACCAGAACCGTCATTCTCTACAATGCCTTCCCTCGAAAGCCACAGGCTCCATTCCAGGTCTCCACTCAGAACCTGTGCAGCTCCCCCAAACCCCATGAGAGCCCTCATGCCACCACAGTGCTCATGTGATGCATTTGAGGGGAAAAAGTGGTATCTGAAAAGTGAGGGATGTGGACAGAGGACAGAGGCTAGTGAAAGTATGCTGTTCTAAAGCAGTGAAGGGATGCAGGGAACACTTAGGGACTGGGGTTACAGAGCATCTACACTGGGAGTCACCCAGCATCTAACACAAATTATGAATCTAAGAAATAACAGCATTAAGGATATTCAGTGTTTCCATGTAAACTACCTCTAATATGACCTTAGGCACAACTGACTATTCAGAAAGGGCTCAAGACTGAAATACTTAGTCCAATACTCAAGAGCTCTGGTGAGGGAAGGAAAAAAAAACAACAAAAACTGTGTTTTAATTCTCAATTGCAAGGCTTTTCCCCTAAGCCCTTGATTCAGAATTATATTTCCATTACCTGCATGAGTACATGTCTATAAATAAGATTTGGGAAACAAGAAACACCACCCTATGAAATTAAGCAGCCACTTTTTTTTAAGTTACTTGGGGGGCTTCCTTGGGGGCCTAATGGCTAAGACTGCATTCCCAATGCAGGGGGCCTGGGTTTGATCCCTGGTCAGGGAACAAGATCCCACATGCCACAGCTAAGACAAATAAATAAGCTTTTTCTTTGTTGTTGTTGTTTTTTTTTAAGTTACTTGGAAGGATAGCTTGGGGAAACTTACTGCTGCTGCTGCTGCTGCTAAGTCGTNAGTGAAGGGATGCAGGGAACACTTAGGGACTGGGGTTACAGAGCATCTACACTGGGAGTCACCCAGCATCTAACACAAATTATGAATCTAAGAAATAACAGCATTAAGGATATTCAGTGTTTCCATGTAAACTACCTCTAATATGACCTTAGGCACAACTGACTATTCAGAAAGGGCTCAAGACTGAAATACTTAGTCCAATACTCAAGAGCTCTGGTGAGGGAAGGAAAAAAAAACAACAAAAACTGTGTTTTAATTCTCAATTGCAAGGCTTTTCCCCTAAGCCCTTGATTCAGAATTATATTTCCATTACCTGCATGAGTACATGTCTATAAATAAGATTTGGGAAACAAGAAACACCACCCTATGAAATTAAGCAGCCACTTTTTTTTAAGTTACTTGGGGGGCTTCCTTGGGGGCCTAATGGCTAAGACTGCATTCCCAATGCAGGGGGCCTGGGTTTGATCCCTGGTCAGGGAACAAGATCCCACATGCCACAGCTAAGACAAATAAATAAGCTTTTTCTTTGTTGTTGTTGTTTTTTTTTAAGTTACTTGGAAGGATAGCTTGGGGAAACTTACTGCTGCTGCTGCTGCTGCTAAGTCGTTTCAGTCTTGTCTGACTCTGTGTGACCCCATAGACGGCAGCCCACCAGGCTCCCCCGTCCCTGGGATTCTCCAGGCAAGAATATTAGGGTGGGTTGCCATTTCCTTCTCCAATGCATGAAAGTAAAAAGCAAAAGTTAAGTCACTCAGTCCTTAGCGACTCCATGGACTGCAGCCTACCAGGCTCCTCCATCCATGGGATTTGCCACTGGAGTGGGTGGCCATTGCCTTCTCTGCCTTAATATGCTAAAGATTCATAACTGCAGAAGACAGACGTAGGATATTAGTGGTCAGTATACTCTAATTCTATGGTCTTCCCAGGTGGCACTAGTGATAAAGAACCCGCCTACGAATCCAAGAGACTTAATAAGAGTTGTGGGTTTGATCTCTGGATCAGGAAAAATCCCCTGGAGGAGGGCATGGCAACCCACTTCAGTATTCTTGCCTGGAGAATCCCATGGACAGATGAGCCTGGCAGGTCACAAAGTCCATAGGGTCCCAAAGAGTTGGACCTGAGTGAAGTGACTTAGCACGCACACATACTCTAAATCTATACACAACATCCTGTAACTGACATGGCAAAGCAGAAATCTCCTATAGTTCTTTGAAAGGAAAAGAAAACCCAAATATGTTTTACTGTATGCATGTCCTTCAAAACACCATACCAACTCCTTGGGTCACGAGGGAAGATTCTTTTTGAAAAAGAAATGCAAGTTACTAGTAGTCTAGATTCCTCCCTTTAACCACTGCTATTCCTTTAATACAAACTCCTAAAACAATTCTCTTCTCCCTCTTCTGTAACACTGACCTTGATTCAGCTTCTGCGTTTCTTTAAAAGACACTGAATACTGTTTTGAAATGAAATAAATGCAAAATAACAGCATTTGTGAAATTAATATGAAAACTTTTGTACCAATTTCTGAAGCTCTGTGGGAATAATGGTAGTAAGCGCTACTATTTTTTTCTCTTTTTTCCTCAGGAGGTGGACTACATTTCCAGATACACTCAAAGACTGCCAACAGAGTAATAGTTACACCAATAATACATATAAATAGCACTGCTGGGAGCAGAACATAGATTGTGGAGTTACTGCACAGAGGGGCCAATAATCACAGTATTCCAGCTTTTAGTAAAAACCAGTTCACAGGTACAGTTTCAATTTAAATGTTTGATCATCAGTTTCCAAGTATTAAGTAGTACCATTTAAACTGCTTGAAAATTCTTTCTGTAAAATAATCACATATCTAAAATGTTAAGGATGTTTTCAAAGTTATTTTTACAAAGGAGCTAAGTGAAAAACTATTATACAGACCTTGCTAAAATAAAAATAACAGAGGTAACAATAAAACATTTAACTTCAAGAAGATACTATTCCCCACCACCACCAAATTCATACATGTAAGACTATATTCTCAACTTTAAATGATATTCGATCAACATTTCTAGTTCTAAAAATCTGACTTTATGAATTCTGTGTGTGGTTTTGTGTGTGTGTGTGTGTGTGTGTGTGTGTGTGTTGGTGGCCTCATTATGTGCAAAATACTGTTAAATAGAAGCAGATGCTGTTGAAATGAACTCAATATAGATTCAGAAGTAGAAGACACGGGCCTCTGCTCTCAGGAAGATATCAAAGGAAGATCAGGAAGTGAGATAAATAATAAAAGAATTTACTGATGTTCTAAGAACTGTGCAAGGTATGGCAGCTTATATACCAAATGGAAGGTATAGGAACAGCAGCAACAATTTCATCAAAATGTGAAATCAAAGTGTGCTGGCTTAGTCCAGAAAGTTAAATCAGGCTAAGCTGTAAGCACAAATAGGATTTGGATAGGCAGAAAAACTCCCAGAACCAAGGATCAGTCACTACTGACTAAAGAAGTCTGGCTGAGTACAACACATGCGTTCGTGACAAGGAGGCTTAAACATACACAGGACTGGAACTTCAGCCTGGCTCGGTGGCAATTCTAACACTGAAAAGTTCAGGGAGGAATTCGAGATAAGAGTTTTAAGAAGCATGATCACCAAAGGATGTGAGGGGCAGATCAAAGACCAAAAAAGGTAAATGGTACATAATCAAATAAGGTAAAGAAATACAGCCATTATGTAGGTTTTCAAGTCAAAGAGTATCTATTACTGAGGCTAAAATGACTGGTTATCTGTATCAAGGAAATTTATCAATTTTTCACTTTATTCTTCGTATAAGACATCTTAAGTACAGTTCTGATGTTTTTAAAAACCTTCTACTGTATTTCTAAACTGTCACATAACTAACGGTATTTATGTAAAAATCTAATTAAGAAAAATTAGGATAGTTGTTGTTATTGGCCCAAAGCCTTTCTCAAAAGGAAATAAATGCTGCTTTACAGTTTTGTTGATTCTGTTAGGCTATAAGTGTGCCATGTGAACACCAGAAGAAATCAGTTTTTGATTGGTCCATATAACTAACCCCTCCTAAAACTGATGATTCACTTTATTATTCCTCATGGGTAAGTCTAGTTTGGAAATGTACCTGGTTTGTTTATATGAGGTACATATGCCATTTAAAAATAAAATTAACATCTTTACCATAATACTTAACTAAAACAGTTCAGTCACTCAGTCGTGTCCAGCTCTTTGCAACCCCATGGACTGCAGCACGCCAAGCTTCCCTGTCCATCACCAACTCCCAGAGCTTGCTCAAACTTGTGTCCATCAAGTCAGTGATGCCATCCAACCATCTCACCCTCTGTTGTCTCCTCCTCCTGCCTTCAATCTTTCCCAGCATCAGGGTCTTTTCAAATGAGTCAGTTCCTCGTATCAGGAGGTCAAAGTATTGGAGTTTCAGCTTCACCATCAGTCTTCCAATGAATCAGGACTGATCTTCTTTAGGATGGACTGGTTGGATTTCCTTGCAGTCCAAGGGACTCTGAAGAGTCTTCTCTATCACCACAATTCAAAAGCATCAATACTTCGGTGCTCAGCTTTCTTTATGGTCCAACGCTCACATCCATACATGACTACTGGAAAAATCATGGCTTTCGCTAGAAAAACCTTTGTTGGCAAAGTGATGTCTCTGTTTTTAATATGCTGTCTAGGTTGGTCATAGCTTTTCTTCCAAGGAGCAAGCGTCTTTTAATTTCATGGCTGCAGTCACCATCGGCAGTGATTTTGGGGCCCCCCAAAATAAAGTCTGTCTCTGTTTCCACTGTTTCCCCATCTATTTGCCATGAAGTGATGGGATTGGATGCCATGATCTTAGTTTTCTGAATGTTGAGTTTTAAGTTTAAACTTAAAAGTAAAAAGTTTAAGCCAACTTTTTCACTCTCCTCTTTGACTCTCATTAAGAGGTTCTTTAGTTCTTCACTTTCTGCCATAAGGGTGGTGTCATCTGCATATCTGAAGTTATTGATATTTCTCCCGGCAATCTTGATTCCAGCTTGTGCTTCTTCCAGCCCAGCGTTTCTCATGATGTACTCTGCACATAAGGTAAGTAAGCAGGGTGACAATATACAGCCTTGACGTACTCCTTTCCCAATCTGGAACCAGTCTGTAGTTCCATGTCCAATCTAACTGTTGCTTCTTGACCTGCATACAGAACTAAACTAAACATACATAGAACTATATAACTAAAATAGCAAATGTTCCAAAAAATAATACTACAGTCCTGAACTTAAAAAGAGGTTTATAATGTTCTTCATACTTTCCATTTCTGTCCCACTAACTACATTACACATTTGCTAGTTTCTTTATATTTATGAGTGTACCTAATAAACTTCAGTAATATTTTAAATGCTTTTTAATTTTTTTAATTTATTTAATTTGGCTGCACTGGGTTTTAGTTGTGGCATGTGCGATCTACCTCCTTGACCAGGAACTGAATCCAGGCCCCCTGCACTGGCTTAGCCACTGGACCACCAGGGACGTTCCATAATTTTTTATGTATTATCAAAATGCACAGATTTCACTTAAAATTCATACTCATTTGACACACTGATTTATTCTGAAATATTCCACATAAATTCAATTTTTTGTAACTCATATAGTTTAAACATACTTTGGAAGATGTTCATTTAAGGAAGACAGTAGTACACCTAGTTGTTTTGTAAAACTAAGATGCATAGATGCAGAGTGAGTATCAGCCCTGACTAACGAGCTGTAGTTTGCTTTTTGTAGATGGTGGTATTAAAAAGTGGCTTATAAGCATGGTTTGAAAGTACTTCCATCGTAAGAGATCAGAGAAGTACTGTAAGTTGGAAACTTAGTTTTCTAATTAGTGAATACATGATGCTGAGTACCACAAACCCAATTAATCCACAGCAAGTTACACTGCTTGTTCCCTAGCAGGATAAGGTAACAAGACCCAGCAGAAGGCACACAATCTTCAAAACCATTCTTCAACGTGAATTTTGCTTCTGCCAATGATTCGTTTAAGATACAGCGCTAACCTCCTAAGAATACCGTGAGTCTCAACGAGACAACTTGAGTAGGATTCTGCCCCTTCCCTGCTGGCCTGAGAAGTACAAGAAGAAGCTACCAAGTGTGAAAGGCAGAGCAGTGCCTCATCCAGTGCCTTCCTTTTTTCCAGGTTATAAGGTGAATACTGTAAAACACACAGAATAAACAAGTGAGAGCTAGGAAAAGAAAGCAAAAAAAGGAAGAATATTACTTGGAAAATTTTAGGCTTTCTTTCATGGAATTTTCTAGGAATTATTTTCCACTTCTGAGGACATTATACTATAAACAATGAACAACTATAAAATTAAAACTTACTGAAGTTCTCTAAGTGCATATCCTACTTCAAAAGACCCTTGTATATACACACAAATACACACACACGCATGTATGTGTGATTACATCCTTTCTCCAGCAGACTTCTGGCAGCTAAAAGAAGACTTGGGCAGTAGGAGATCAGCCACTGGGTCTTACGGAATCCCTGCTCTTACGAACACCTTCATTTAATTATGACCATGCTTCTCAGCCAACACTGCTTCACCTGGACATATCCTAAGAGACTATCTTTCATGGGAAACGATCAACTCTTCTGGAGCAAAAAAAAAAAAAAAGAAATTGAATTTGTGTTATAACGTAATGGACTTGAGGTGAACATATCTGCTTCTTCCACTTGCGTTGCTTATTCTTTGTTTCTAAGAAATAATACTCAAAAGAGGCGAGAAAAAGAAAAATATGAGAAAGACAAAGATGGGGGAGATACCTTAAAGGAACAGAAGCTACAATTAGAAGCTCATGATAGAAAGAAAATGCAAGATATCAGTAAAAAAAAAAAATTTGAAGTTTATCAAGACTGGTGTCTGCTGCTGCTGCTAAATCACTTCAGTCATGTCCGACTCTGTGTGACCCCATAGGCAGCAGCCCACCAGGCTCCCCCGTCCCTGGGATTCTCTAGGCAAGAACACTGGAGTGGGTTGCCATTTCCTTCTCCAGTGCATGAAAGTGAAAAGTGAAAGGGAAGTCACTCAGTCGTATCCGACCCTCAGTGACCCCTGGACTATAGCCTACCCGGCTCCTCATCCATGGGATTTTCCAGGCAAGAGTACTGGAGTGGGGTGCCATTGCCTCAGCTTTTTAAAATTCTAGTCAAGTGATTTAAAATTAAATAAAAATCTCACATAACCTTTATTAATGTTCTGGGTGCACTCAAATGAAGTTACCTTAAAAATAAAAGGGAAGCATAATGTCTAATATATTTAACACTACTAAACTGTACATTTCAAAACTGTCAAGATGGTAAATTTTACATCTTTTTTACCACAAGAATATAAATAAATAAAGGTAAAGATTCCATAAACCAATTTAGGATTTTTATACACTTAGAACAGTGCCATCATATCTGCAGCAGCAATGGATGGACTTAAAAGACAATCATACTAAGTGAAGTAAGTCAGACAGGGAAAGACAAACATATGATATCATTTATATGTGAATCCAATATATGATAAAAAAATAAGCTTATTTACAAAACAGAAGCAGGTCTACAGTCATAGAAAACAACCTTATGGCTATCACTGGGGAAAGGAGAGGAAGAGATAAATTAGGAGTTTGGGATTAGCAAATACAAGCTACTGCATATAAAACAAACAACAAAGTCCTATTGCACAGTACTGGTAACTATATTCAGTATCTTGCAATAACCTGTAATGAAAAAGAACATATATATATATATGTATATACGTATATATCTACGTATATATATATACACACATGTGTATTTGTACATATGTGTGTGTATTATATATATATATAAAACTGAATCACTTTGCTCTACACCAGAAACTAACACATTTTAAATCAACTATACTTCAATTTAAAGAAAAAAATTAGAAGCATCAAATGGTTAGTTCTTGTTTAAAATATATAACTTGATTGTGTGAAAACACATAAATCAGAAATTCCTCTTATAAAGATAATAAAAAAGATATTGAGGGATTTTTAGAAATTCCTGATGTTCTGATAAAAAGATATTTTATCATCATGGCTATCAGCACAACTTCGATTCTATGAGTACTAATCTGCACAGCTGGATTTTTTCATGTATTTTTTTAAACCACATAAACACAAATATACTACACTTGGGGAAATACATCAGTCCCAAGAGGACATAAAAACTACTGCAGCTTTTAAAATACATTCACTTCATTGGTTTCCTCAAAACCCTGAAAAGGAAATTCCCTATCACTTTGGGCCAACATCAGAGGACGTCTTCAGAGTGCTATTCTAAAAACTGTAAGTTTTTTTGAGGTCATTATTAGACAATGTAATAGATTCTTTTAATGTTAAATTATCAAGTTAAAACTTATTATGTTAAAGAACAATAAACATTCACAAATGTAAATTGTATATGCATGTATTATTTTGTGGCATTTAGGAAAAAACTACATTGGGTCAAAAATTATCTTAACTATTTTATGTTATGTAATCCCTGCAGGCCAAAGAAAAGTGGAAAAATTAGTGAACTAGATTACTGAGTTATTGGAGAAGGAAAATAAAACAAGGAGAGGGGAAAAAAAGGCAGACTGAGGGGTACATTCATTCTGAAACCCTACAGACAAAAAAAAAAAATTCCACACAGAATTTAAAACAGCATTTCTGGAAACCAAATTCTGTTCTAACACTCTGTAAGAGCTCAAAGGTCATCCACCCATACAAAAACCACTACTTAAGTTTTCTCAGTTACTGGAAAAGGAAAGGGAATACTATGTTTAATACAGATATTTGAATTTAATATTTTAGCATGTGTTCTGAGGTGTTAAAGATTTAGTTAGGAGCTATGCAGAACTAAACAATGAGCAGAAATTCACAAGGAGAACCAACCGCCTGCTCCCACCAAAATCCTACTCTTTTTTAAAAATGCCACATATACTTGTTTTAAATCATTTTATGATTTAGCCTATACTACCTTTGTGTCCTGGGAAGGGAGAAGAACAGAAGAACTCTTCTTACCGGCATGACCTCCATCATTTCAACAAAGCATCCAAAACCATGGTTGACCCAAAGCTTGTATTTCATGAACTGTACTAATATTAACAAATGTGTACACAAGCGTGACTAGTTTCCTGAACTTTAACAAACACATAAATGTACACTGATAATGATATTAACATATACATTTTCATCAGTCCAGAAAGTTCCTTCATGACCCTTTATAGTTAATTCCTCACTCCCACTCCAGTCAATCCACTGTCTGACTGCCATCACTATACATTAGTTTTTCCTTTTCTAAATATATAATGGAAACACACAGTACTCATCTATCTTCTTTTAATCAGCATAAGGTTTGTGAGCTCCTCCAACGAGGTGGTCATGTTTATCACTAGTCTGCATAGTATCCATTGTATGAATACTATGATTGACTCAACCATTTATCCTGCTGGTGGATGGACATCGGGGTTTTCCCCAGTTTGGGGCTGTTATGAATAAAACCACTAAGAACATGCATGTCAAAATCTTTTTGTGGACACGTGTTTACATTCCTCCTAGGTAAACGGTGAGTAACACGGTAAGTACACGCTAAATAAACTCCACAAGAAACTTTCTAAGAAACTGCCAATCTGTTTCCCAAAGTGGCAGTACAGCCTACACCACCACAAGTAATGAGATCAGAGTTGCTTCCAGCTCTCCCCTATGCTTGGTGTTGTCAGGTTGTTTTAACTGAGCTAGGCTATTTCACTGTGGTTTTCATTTGCATTTCCCTGATGGTTTATGATAGCGAGCATTCTTCCATGTGCTTATTGGCCATTTGCATATCTATTTTTTGTGAAGTATCTGTCTAAATCTTTCGAACGTTTTAAAATTTTGGTTTCTTATTGTTAAGTTACAACTGGAGTTTTTCACATATTCTAGATACAAGTCTTCTGGATCGTGAATATTTTCTTCCAGTCTGTGGCTTGCCTTTTCATTTTCTTAACAGTTTCTTTAGAAGAGCAGATGGCTCTGATTCTGATGAAGCCCAATTTATCAATTTTTTTTCTTTTGTAGTTAGTGCTTTCTCTGTTCTAAGTAACACTTGCCTATCCCAAAGTTGGTTATGATTTTGTCCTGTTTTCCTCTAACACTTTTAGAGTTTCAACTATTATGTTTAGTACTAAGAGCTGTTTCAAATTAAATTTTATGCATATTATGAGGGAAAAGTCAAGAGGACAAAGTTCAGTTTTTCCCCATACCAATATTCATTGTTTTAATATCATTTGTTGATCAGAAAACAACTGACCCTATATGTTTGGGTCTATCTGCAAGTTTTATTCTGTTTCATTAATTTATATGTCTGTCACTATGCCACTACCATGCTAACTTGAATCTAGAAGCTTTATAATAAAATTTGAAATCGGATAGTGTAAAACATTCAAAGCTGTTCTTCACTTCTAAAAACAAGTTCTAGCTATCCTAGGGTCTTCAGGTTTCCATGTGAATTTTAGCACCAGCTTGTCAATTTATATAATTTTTCACTCACTGCTGAGTGGAAAAAAGAGTAGCTTGACAATATTAAAAACATAATCCTTCCACAAAATCTATAAGTAAAGGTACATAAAAGAAACTCAAAGCATACATAATACATGAAAGAGTTCTCTCTAAAGGGTGATTACAAGAGACTTTTTCCTTTTTGCAGTTCTGTATTTTCCAAAATTGCATATTTTAAGGAGAAAGTTAAAGGTAATTAAGGAACATAAGCTCATCAGTAACTTAAGTAGGAGGAAAAAGAACTGATGCTCAGTCATCCTATTTATTTGCCTTAATCTCACATATTATCTGTAAAAGCAAAAAAAAAGGTATGAAAAGATAAACGGGAGAAATTTCACTCCAATGTTTGTATTGTTACAACGACCATATTTTTTATATTTAAGAAAAGTTAAAATATTCATCAATAAAGATAAAATATATGTATCTGTTAGTTGAACTAAAGCAATGATAAAAAGATTATCTTAGAGCATGATTACCCAATTTGATGTCATTTAAATTTTCAGGTTAAAAAAAAAGCATTTGCTATATGTATAACTGAATCACTCTGCTGTACACATGAAACTAACACGACATTGTTAATCAACTATAGTTAGTTAGTTAGTTAAGTCGCTCAGTCATGTCCGACTCTTTGCGACCGAATGGGCTGTAGCTCACCAGGCTCCTCCGTCCATGGGATTCTCCAGGCAAGAATACTGGAGTGGGTTGCCATTTCCTTCTCCAGGGGATCCTCCCGACCCAGAGATCGAACCCAGGTCTCCCGTATTAGAGGCAGAAGCTTTCACCTCTGAGCCACCAGGGAAGCCCTATGCTTCAGTATAAAATTTTTTTTTAATGTTTTAAAGAAGAAAAGAAAAGCCTCTGCTTGGCTAGGAATTTGCCTCTGGCCTCAGGTGAGATAGTTGCTTCAGAAAATCTGAAATGAATTAACCAAATCTCTTCTGGGACAAGAAGCAACCAGAATACACTATTTCAGTAACCCCACTAGGATAGCTAGAAATGAATGCTGAAGGCAAAAATAATGAGATTTAGGAACTAAAGGGCAGTGATTTGATGTACTAGATACTAATGTTAAACAACATCACAAGCGATTGTGCCATAGCTATTGGTACTCAGCCCCCATTATCGATTCAGACTTAGGGACTGATCAGCAAATAAGGTGAATCACTAACAGTGGTGAAACTGCAGTTTCACAAATTCTAACACACAGGCAAGAAAGAAGGACACAAATAGATTTAAATCTTTGAATTGTTAGCTGCTGCGGCTGCTGCTAAGTCACTTCAGTCGTGTCCTACTCTGTGAGACCCCATAGACGGAAGCCCACCAGGCTCCCCGGTCCCTGGGATTCTCCAGGCAAGAACACTGGAGTGGGTTGCCATTTCCTTCTCCAATGCATGAAAGTGAAAAGTGAAAGTGAAGTCGCTCAGTTGTGTCTGACTCTTAGCGACCCCATGGACTGCAGCCTACCAGGCTCCTCCATTCATGGGATTTTCCAGGCAAGAGTACTGAAGTGGGCTGCCACTGTGAAACAAATAGGAATGTAGTATTATTTTAAAGATCTATGGATAGATATACTTCATACTAAGCTTCTCTAAAAAACAGACCAATGAAATTCAATTTTCATAGACACGGATCAAATCTACTCGCCTTAGCCCAAGATAGCTATGTTACAGATATACACAGCACTTATTTAATACTATTTCCTGCCAAAATGTTACTAAGTTATATCTTTCATCTCCACTTAAGGAACTCGAGGGCCCTGGCTGGGAAATAGCTGCCTGAAAAAAGTCAATCGCAGAGTCACTGATGATGCAAGAGCTTAGCTGGCCTGCTCCTGACCCTTGAGCATCCCCCAAGCCTCAGCTAACATCGATGGCACATCACCATCAATCTAAATTTTGAAAAATATATATTGATTTTCCACAAATGATGATAATGGGTTTTTCTGTAGTAAATGTGCTTATACAATATTTTCTTCTACACACCAAGATGATGATCAACACAAAGAATAAAAAAGTGCTTTATATATTTTTAAAGACCTATTGGTCAAACTCCCAAGTGAGTCAAAATTTATACCAAAATATAACAAAAATATTAAGGAAACACCTTGTATAATTCCCACATTGTGAATAACAACTGATTACATGGAAAAAATTTTAAACATATATTTTTTTAAAAGAAAAGCTTACTTTCTACATACCAGAAACTCTCCTACAATTTTAACACATTTCTTTGAAATAATTTAAAAAATAATAGTCTCAGGTAGTTAATTTAGTTAGACACAAATAAGTAAAAATTCATTATTTAGTGTGTTACATTTATTAGTAATAGCCAACACCCAACACATCCATTTTTCTAAGCCAATTAGGCTGAACAACTTTTTTTGGGGGAAAAAACCCTTTACCACATATTTTCAAATAAAACTATCTTTTGTGCTATTGCCTGATGTACTGAAATTTTTAGTCTAAAATTCCAGGCACTGAATTTAAAAGAATGTTTCCCATTTCCAAGCAGAAATATGTAAATTAGTTCATGGGCAGAATCATTAATTTAGATAAAAAGTAAAAACACATTAATTGAACACCCAAAATGTGACAGTTCTTGTACAAAATCTAAGATGAGACAGCTGCTACCACTGGAGCTTATAAATATAAATTATATGGGCAAAAAGGTAAAGAATTTTAATTTTTCTTATTTTCCAAGGAAATAACAAGTCTGATAATCAGTGCTCCAATCTTTAAACTGACAATGATAAGTATGAGTCTCATTTCCATAGGCTGATATTGGCCTAATTATCAGAGCAAAAATCACGTTGGGGTTTGNATTTTAATTTTTCTTATTTTCCAAGGAAATAACAAGTCTGATAATCAGTGCTCCAATCTTTAAACTGACAATGATAAGTATGAGTCTCATTTCCATAGGATGATATTGGCCTAATTATCAGAGCAAAAATCACGTTGGGGTTTGGGTAGGAAGCAAAAATTTTGACCCAACTTAGAACCACAAGAGATCTAGTGAAATTAATTCCCAGTAACACTGCCTATTAAGATACTGCTTATTGCCAGTTATCAACAGTCGTGAATAACCACAAACTGATTCTAAATAATTATTTAACAGTAATTAAATATGCAGACTTTCAAATAGTTTCTTAAAATATTATTTTAAATATATTATACATCGTCTGTTAAAAATTTGACAGGGAATTTTACCTCTAAGTTGAGGGAAATAGAATCTCAAGTTAAAATGAGAAAGGACAATAGCATTTTGAATTTAGGCTCACATGGTGTTGCATTTCAGCTAAAATAAGGAGGAATTCTCATAATAATTATCTTCTAAAATACTTCTTAAAAAGAAATTTACTTAGGAAAAGCCTTCTTATGACGTCATTCCACGCAATACCATTATAATGTAGCAGACTGATGCATCACTGGTGCAAAACTGGTGAAGTAGTATGCAAAATGAAATGAGGGGAGTGTGGAAAAGGTCCATGCTTTCAAGGGAGATGGTTCAAGGCTTTCAGTAGGATCTCAGAGGGATCTGGCAACACAAAAGACGTCACTGATCTCTTATATAATCCTGAGGTGTTTATCATTACTTCAAAAACGACAAAATCGAGACTCAAGGAATTTAAAAAGCTTTCTCAAGGTCAACTATTAGTAGCATAAAAGCAAATGAGAATGCAAGTTATTTTAGTTTCAAAGTCCCAGCTCTTTACCTGCTATGCTAAAAAATGACAAGATGAAGAAACCCTTATTCAATCACCTTTGCAAACAGCAACCTGATGATGCTGATCATAATAACGACGACAACGGTGAACATCTGTACAATCCTAACTATGTACCAGGCACTGTTGCCAGGGCCTCATTTAGTCCCCACAGTAACAGAAGCAGACGACAGGCACATTATGACGACTCCCCACGTAGCTCCTAGGTGGCAGAGCTGTTTTTCAAAACCAGGCAATTCTGGCTCCTTGGACTTTGCCCTTAATCACTAGGTGTGTGACACTCACCTCATGAGGACTTGCGATTAAAGGATAAGGATAGAAAATTTAAGAAAGTTGTCCTAAATAAATTTCTTTTTAAGAAGTATTTTATTTTTTTAATTTTATTTGTTTGTTCACGTAAGGTCTTACCTGTGGCATGTGACCAGGGGTGGAACCCAGGACGCCTGCACTGGGATTGTGAGTCTTAGCCACTGGACCACCAGGGAAGTCCTTTGAGTATTTTAGAAGATAATTATTATATGGTTTAATCCCTCCTTTCCGGTGCCAAAGAATATTCAAACTGTTGAACAACTGCACTCATTTCACATGCTAATAAGGTTATACTCAAAATCCTTCAAGCTAGGCTTCAACAGTATTTAAACTGAGAACTTCCAGATGTACAAGCTGGCTGGGTTTAGAAAAGGCAGAGGATCCAGAGATCAAATTGCCAACATTCGCTGGATGATAGAGAAAGCATGGGAATTTCAGAAAAACATTTAATTCTGCTTCATTGACTACCCAAAATCTTTGATTGTGTTGATCACAGCAAACTGGAAAATTCTTTAAGAGGTGGGAATATCAGACAACCTTACCTGCCTCCTGAGAAACCTGTATGCAGGTCAAGAAGCAACAGTTAGAATTGGACACGGAAAACCTGACTGGTTCAGGATTGGGAAAGGAGTACAACAAGGCTGTATACGGTCACCCTGTTTATTTAACATATATGCAGAGTACATCATGCGAAATGTTGGGCTGGATGAATCACAAGCTGGAACCAAGATTGCTGAAAGAAATATCAATAATCTCAGATATGCAGATGATACCACTCTAATGGCAGAAAGTGAAGAGGATGAAAGAGGAGAGTGAAAAAACTGACTTAAAACTCAACACTCAAAACACTTAAGATCATGGCATCAGTGCCATGACTTCTTGGCCAATAAAAGGGGACAAAGTGGCAGCAGTAACAGATTTTATTTTCCTGGGCTCCAAAATCACTGTGGACGATGGCTGCAGCCATGATATTAAAAGACACTTGCTCCTTGGAAGGAAACGACAAACCTATGACAAACCTAGACAGCATACTGAAAAGCAAAGACATCACTTTGACAACAAAGATCCGTATAGTCAAAGCTATGGTTTTTCCAGTAGTCATCTATGGATACGAGAGTTGGATCATAAAGGAGGCTGAGAACTGAAGAATTTATGCTTTTGAATTGTAGTGCTAAAGAAGACTCTTGGGATGGTTGGACAGCATTACCAACTCAATGGACATTAATTTGAGCAAGCTCCAGGAGATTGTGAAGGACATGGACGCCTGGCATGCTCCAGTCCATGGGGTCCCAAAGAGTCAGACACCACTTAGTGACTGAGCAACAATTATTCTGCCTTATTTAAGCTAAAATGCAATACTATGTAAGCCTAAGTTAAATCAAAAATAGTTTTAAGAACAATCCTGTTTCCTAAAGATCTGCATAAACTCAAGAAATCTAGAAAATCTGTCATCTTTCACTATACTATTTAATGAGCATAGGAGAAATCTTGTTTTAGAAATTTTTACTCAACAGGTATAGCCTAAGACCCAGGACAGGAAAAATCAAAGTTCTCAAAAAATCTCTAAAAAAAGATTTGTCAAGTGGTTTCATTCAACTTTTCTAAATCCCCAGCAGAAGTACTCTTTTTCCATGAATGTGTCTGGACAAAAGCATTATTGTTTAATGGAGTCATCAGACTGCCTGTCCTCTACATTTAGCAGTAGTTCACGTTTTCACTTTTATTTTATCTCTTTCCGCCACAGTTTACTGTATTGCAGGCAGTTGCTGAGGAAAATGAACCCCAAGGAAAAAAGTCTTCATGCCAACCAAAACTTTAGTTACATATTAAAATTAGCAAAAAAAAAGAGTAATTTGTCTTTATCCTCTACATAATACTCTGAGCAACTTGACTTTTGATTATATCAGTTATTTCCTTGTGATGATTTAGCTATTATTAATAGCTTGCAAATTAACTAAAACTCAAAGAAAGATGACCAGCTGATGGTTACAAATTGAAATTCTGTTTTCCCACATTACATTTCCCATAGAAGGATATAAAAATGTCAATAATTATGAAGTTTATATATAACTCACCAAGGTTCAAAACAAGGCAACAGGATTAGTTTTAAGTGTTTTGAATATGCAAACATGAACACTCAACATACAGTTTTATCTTCTACAAACAAGATAGGAAATGAGTGTCAGGAAGGTTCTTT
>SJYV01005777.1:1444730-1475545 GCA_006410875.1 Neotragus pygmaeus | reverse complement strand
AATGGCAGCCTAAATAACTTATTAATGCAAAAGTTTTAGAATTATCTTTTATTTCCAGTTTCTTTAGTAGAGTCATACAAATTACTTACCACCTCCCTATACACTTCACATAACTTCTTAAAGAGATGCTACCAGGTTTTACAAAGATTAGTTTTAAGCCTACTGCAATTCTGTCTGTCCCTCAAGACAAATTCTAATTCATTCTCTGCTCTCCTCCTCTTCAACTCCTCCCAAGCCTCCCCACCCCCCACACACATACTTTAAATGACACTAAACACAAGTAAGACTTATTTTCACAAGAATTCCATTTTGTAAAAAAATTCCATTTTCAAACTAATTTTTTTCATTCACTCAACAAATTTATTAGCATCTAAAATATACCAGGTGCTGGACCAAAAATACAAGATGTCTGGCCTCTAGAGCTTAATTCAGTGTTTTTCGTTTTGGCCAGTGGTATGTGGGATCTTGATTCCCCAACGGGAGATCAAACTTGCGCCCCGTGCAGTGGAAGCCGAGTCTTAACCAACGGACTGCCAGGGAAGTCCCGAGTAGGATTATTAATCTCACTTCTACCTTCCCCTGACTGCACACCTGCTATTGGCGTCCCTTCAGTAGCAAGAGGTTCACTCTGTGAGCCTAACAGCAACACTCTACAACTGCTCCACCAGGAAGCAAAAAGTTTAAAGACTGAACAGCTCAAGATTTTGTTCCATCAGTCAGCATCATTTAATTCACATATTAACACATGAAATCCTGTTCTTTATAAAACTGCTTCATAGGATAAAGTGATATGATCTGAGATTTGCTTCAAAATGCGGTGGTAGGGGGGTGGTAACAGAAGTGTTGGTTCACAGATCATTATATATGCTTTTCTGTCCACTTTTGCACAGCTTTAAACTTTTCCCTGGGCCTCCCAAGTAGTGTAATGGTAAAGAACACTCCTGTCAATGCAGAAGATGTAACGAGAAGCGGGTTCAATCCCTGGGTTGGGAAGATCCCCTGGAGGAGGAAATGGTAAACCACCCCAATATTCTTGCCTGGAGATGCCCATGGACACAGTCTGGAAGGCTACAGTCCATGGGGTCACAAAGAGTAGGACACAACTGAGCAACTGAGCACGCACACACACAAAGTTTTCCATAGTAAATTTTTTAAATGTAAAAGACCGTTACTCAATATAAAAAAAAAATTACCTTCAGGAATTTCAGGAAGCTGCACAGAAAGACAGCACATGAACGATTAGAGGTATTTCGATGTACTTGATTTAATCCACCATGAGATCCTGCATTGTAATCCTAATTATATAAATAACAAGTTTTACAGTTTCAAACTGTTCGTGTGTTAAACTGAAGGTAGCACTGCTAATCTCTCTCACTGAAAACATCCTAGGAGGCTGCGCTGATGGAGGACCCTACTAAGGTACCAAGTTAAAGCTACAGAGAAACTAACACTAATCAGGGAAAATGTATTTTGTATTTTACAGCCTCACAGGTGATGGAATGGAGTTGTTATTGCAACAGTACACAGTTACCAAATGTAAAATAATATTTCTTATGCCACTCAAGCTTATACAGGTAATCGCAGAAATGCAAAACTGAAGCTGAGTAATGAAGTCTGTAGGACAGGGATCAAAGCTAGATGATTTCTTAAATATAACACACTGTACTTGACATTTCTCAACCCCTGAAGCTCTTGCTTAGAGTCAACAGCTGGTCCAAATACCATACAGTTTTAAGATCTTGTGGCTATATTTAAACGTGACCATAACCACAACAAATAATATTTGTAATGGCATTTTACAGGCTATAAAGCATTTAATTTCTATTTTCTCATTTACTCTTCACAAAATCCTGTGAATTAGGTGAGTTACATGGGGATGTTTTTGAAAACTAAGAATCTGCCTACGTTTCCAACTCATGCGGTCAGGACTCAGAACTCATGCCCAAACATCTAAATCCAAATTCCTTTCATTTTCCATTATCCCAGGCTGCTGAAGGAGCTCATAATTTCATTAAGACACAAAACCTAAATACATGCCAAAAAGTTAAAACACGAGATAAGGTATCAAATGTGTGGTCTGGCCAGTAAGGATGAAAGATCAGGAAGAAAGAATACCACCAATGGATCAAGATACTGGAAAAGGGGTCTTAGAGTCAGTGTCACGTAAGGTATGAGGAAGCCCACCAGACAGGAGTGGAGGGTGGCTTTCTATCTGTGTACTTTCACAAACAAAAACTCTGAAGTTTGCAAGTGGACTCAAATAAGTCCTCAAATAAGTTCCTCAAATAAGTTAACTGGCTAGAATAAAGAGTTGTAAAAGTGTACCGTGAGGCTTACATCTAAAATATATATTTTGCACAGCAAAGGAAACTATTAACAAAATGACAAGGCAACCGACAGAACAGGAAAAGGTTTTACAAATCACACATCTGATAAGGGATTAATATCTAAAAATATATAATGAACTCACAACTCAACAAAAGAGCAATCTCGTTTAAAAATAGGCAGAGGAACCAAACAGGCATTTTCCAAAGGAGACATACAAACAATCAAAAGGTACATGAAAAGGTACTCAACATCACTGATCATCAGGGAAATGCAAATTAAAACCATAATAAGATGTTACTTCACACCTGTTAGAATGGCTATCATCAACAATACAAGAGATAACAAGCGCTGGTATGGATGTATAAAAAATCAGAACCAACCCCTGTGTACTGCTGCTGAGAATGTAAATTGGTGTAGCCACTATGGGAAACAGTATAGAGTCTCCTCAAAAAATTAAAAACAGAACTACCATATGATCTAGCAATTCCACTTCTGGGTATGTATCTGAAGGAAACGAAGTCTCAAAGAGATACCTGTATTCTCATGTACACTGCAGCATTTTGTACAACAATCAGACATGCAAACCCCCTAAGGACCCACTGACAAGTAAACAAAATTTTCAGATTTTATTTAGACAAGTAGGTAGATCGATCCATAGAATATTATTCGGCCATAAAAAAGGAAACCTTGCCATTTGCAACAACATGATTGGATCCTTAGGGCATTATACTAAATGTAATAACTCAGATAAAGAAAAATACTCTATAATCCCACTTACATGCAGAATTTTTAAAATCAACTCAGAGAAATAGAGAATCGATGGTGTGGGGGGGAGAAATGCCTCGGTACAGGGAAATGGGTGAAGGTTAATAAAAGAAACAAATCTCTAGCTATAAGATAAATTCTGGGGGTGTTATGTCTAGATGGTGAGTATAGTTAACATTTTTGAGAGTAAATCTTAAAAGCTGTCATCACAAGAAAAAAAAGTGTATGTATGGTAACGGATGTTAACTAAACTAATTGTAGTGGTCACTTTGCAATACAGGCACATATCAAATCATGTTGTACATTTTAAATTAATACAATGGTATATGTCAATGTCAATAAAACTGGAAAAAATGTTTAAATTTCCTTTTTTAAATTTCAGCAAAGAAGTCTTGGTCATGATGCAACGTAAGTCATGGAAGACCAGGGAATACAAATATCCCACGTTGGGAAGGCTTGAGTATTTGTTGCTCCAAGCCCACCAACTGTATCTAGGACATGCATGCAGCTATTAGATATTGTTGCTTAGGAATTTCAGAATATGAAACAGGGAAGGAGGTTAGCACATAACTATTCTGAATGAAAATTACAGTTTATTTGTAAAAGCAAGTCTCAGCCAAGTCAAAGCATGCATGCATTTCTTTCTCAACATCCCAAGATAGCAAACTGGCACACACCAGTTGGTAAATTACAAAATGGTTCAGAATCACATGCTCCAGAAGGGTTAATACAACTAATTCAAAAAAATCATTCTGTCCCCCAGAGATGCATTTCCTCACCCTGATTCACTGTAGGATCAGCTGTGTTAATAATGATGCTTTGTGATTCTGTCTCTCTTTCCCTGCTAAAAGCTCAAGTATGAGTTGATATGGCACATCACAGACTACACAGATGGTACTCCACAGTTTCCACAGCTCTCACTGAATAGCTCATTTGACTTACTAATAAATGTTCCTACTTCAAGATTAAAAACAAATATGAAAAATTAAGAAAAATGAGAGAAAGACAGTAAACTTTCATATCCAATTCAGTGGCATCTAGCTGAAAAGGCAAACTCTAGATGGAGCGTCCAGAGCATAAGAGTTCCTCCAGATGCTAGTGCACACATGTGTCTCTCCCAGGAAGGTCCTGTCAAGCCGCCAGGCCACTGGGAAAAGAAGAGGGCTAAGCAGTAAATGAGGTTATGCTAATTTCTATGTGAACACACAACAATCAGACCTAAAAGGAAAAATTCTCAGCAAGAAGGAGCTAGACCTGGAATTACACGGTCCTTCTGTTTTAGTCCATTAACCTGTAATTACTACTGAAGGCAGACCCATGGCCAGAAGCTTGACTAGAAGTGAAGTAACAGATATCAGCCTATGTAACAGGGTTACTGAGATTTATAAAGCATGTTTAAATTGGACTCCTTAAACCAAACTGGCATCACGGACTCGATGGACGTGAGTCTGAGTGAACTCCGGGAGATGGTGATGAACAGGGAGGCCTGGCGTGCTGCGATTCATGGGGTCGCAAAGAGTCGGACACGACTGAGCGAATGAACTGAACTGAACTGAACTGAAACCAAACACTTTTAAATGGAGAGGAAGACTACAATCATTCTAGAAGTTTCCTTTATGCTGTTCACAAATGCCCTGCTCACATCCAAATAATAAGAGAAGGTGTTTGTTCCTCTGAACTTCATGCAGAGCTTCTAAATGTTCCTCATTAGTATCTCTATCTCATCTCCCCCTGCAGATCTGGAAATTTCCCATTAGGGAATTTAGCTATTAATAAAGTTTCCCCTCACCTCTGCATAAATCACTGTACTCCATTTGTGTAGTAAATGTGGGTGAATACAACTGAATACAAGCATCCAGCATTATGATCTGTGAAATGTCAACTGATCTACGGAACAGGCCAGATCTTGAAAAATCCAGAGTGAGCTTATCCCTATGAAAAACAGAATCGCTACTGATGATCAGATTTAACTAAATGAAGACCACTGAGGTAGAGAACAGCTAAAGAGACTTGCTTTCCTTGGTAATTAAAGTGTTCTTGTAACGTTTAGTTACAGGATTATATGCAAGCTCCAGGAAAAACAAATACTTGATTTAGGGAATTATGTTCAACCACTCTTAACAAGAACACTTTTCTTTTTTTCCTGATAAAATCACTGTATTTGAAACTACAGTCTGAACTGGTAAAAAATAACATTCAAGTCTTACATAGCAGTTTTCTCAAAAAAAAAAAAAATAGGGGTTTTAAATTATAATCAAAACCAGTCAGACGATTCCAATATTGAGATATTATGTAGATATAGATATTCCTGAGAAATCTACACTATCTCTTTGCAGAGGATATCACAGTCCACTTCTAACACCAATACTTACATATATCAAGCATTCAATTGTCCATGTTTATGAAATGTGAATCTTATATGTCACAATATTTCTGATATTTTCAATATGATAATTAAAAATGTTCTACCACCTTTGGGTAGTTTTAAAAAATACTGCCCTGAATTTCTCCAAAACATAATACATTTAACTCTCTGGATATAAATCACTCTCCTCTCAATTTCCTGCATAAAACAGTAACTACCGGCTTGGAACCACATGGATTGAACAAGGACAAGAAAGTTGGCAGACCACCATTCAACTAATCTTTGTCCTCGCTTCCCACCGCTACCCGTTGAGAACCACTGAATTAGACCTACTAGGGGCTAAGATACTCTGTGATTACAATAATCATTCTGTAATCAGAGTAGCAGCACATTTACTCTAAACAGTTGCTAATTATGAAACAGTTTATGATGACTAAAAAACAGAAAGCGACATGACTGTCTGCATTTCTGGAACACGCTTTAATTGACAAAGAAAGATGGTTTTGAAAAACAGGACCACAAATAATTTTGAATACCTAGGTGCTTCTAGTCTTCCTAAATAATTTCCTGAATCATCCTCAATTTAAACCTAAAATAATCTACTCTGAACCACAATCCCAAGTAACTAGTCAAGATCTATCAAACACCAGTTAGGGTCAAATACTGATCACTGAAGGGGACTGAGAGTAATCATAACAACAGCGGTGGACTTTTAAGGAAACTGGGGCACAAGGTCATGCCTGTTCAAGTGATGCAGGCAGACCGCAGTCCAGGCAGCGTGGCCCTTAAGTGCTACTCCCAGCTGACCTCACAAAACGAAATAAATAAGGAAGGAAGTAAACCTCCTGTGTTCAAGGGACTCCAGAATTCTCGTATTAACAGCTTCCAACAGAACATTCCACACATTTTTAGTCAATTCTCTAAGTAAGATTTTTCAACCTTTCTTTCAAAATCTTCAGAGATTTTACTTTTATTTTATCCTTAAAATGGAAAGGCCTTTTTCAAAAGACAAGCCTGCAGCTGGTGGTACACAAAATGTCATTAGTTACTTTAGCGTGTGGTTTTCTCATCTTCCTGCTACTGACAAACTTCTTAGTATGTAAGAGTGTGCTCAAATAGTTCACAGAGATGGACGCAGGAGGGTCCTGCTTGGTCCCCAACCCCCTACTTATTCTCAGGTTACCGAGATTCCTGGCGAGAAGGGGTCTCAGGGCCTAGACCACAGGACTTTCTGTGGTATTGTCCTCTGACTCCCCACCTTATCTATCAGGGTCACCTGAAGAATCTCTTAAAAACAGACACCCGCCCCAACCCCATACTTTTGTAAATAACGATGAGACCCTTGGGATTTCCATCTTGACAAGCAAGGTAGACTACCTGTGCACTCTGATATTGGAACTAGCAATTTAGACCAAAACCACATCACCCATGCTTCCAGCATAGGAAAAGCAGCGCCTTTCAACAAAAAAAACGCTGCCTTTATCTGTAACACGATCTGCTGAGGCAGCACCATTCTGGTGCTTTTGGAGGGAAGTGTGTTAATTATTACCCATAACACGAGCAGCTTCCAGGCCTAACTCCCTAGAAATGCTTCTGGTAAAACAAACGGTCCAAAAATATACGTCATTATCATTTAGTCAAAATTTCTATACAGTAAATACATGAATAGCGAAGAAAGTAACAGAAAGAGGCCATATTTTCCCCCCGCTATTTGGTAAAAAAAAAAAAAAAAGGAATTCTAGAATTTTTTTAAAAATTTGAGAAAGATTAACAAATACCCCACCATCCTTCTTAGTGATAAACAGAGAACACTTTACCAGAAGATTTCTTTAAAGTCATCTAATTCCTTTTGCCTTCATTAATAATTAAACCTTGAGCCTCACCACTCTTTGAGGCAAACAAGAATAGCCCTCGTTCAACAAAAGCAGAAATTGGGACTCAGACATATTACATCACTTGCTCAAGGTGATAGGTACAGTCATAGGCAATATATACTTCATTATTATTAAATGTATCTTTAAATCATATAGATTTCCTCTGCTCTAAATAAAATCTAAATTTTTATCAGAAAGTTCTAAACATCTAACCAAAATCTCATCAGGTATAGTTTAGGAACCATACCCTCTGTGGGATTAAAGAACTATCTGCAGAAGGAAATGGCAACCCACTCCAGTGTTCTTGCCAGGGAAGTCCCATGGGCAAAGGAGCCTGGTAGGTTGTAGTCCATGGGGTCACAAAGAGTCGGACACGACTGAAGTGACGCAGCTCATTATATCTATTGAATCATTTCACGTATCTCAGGAACAGTAAACCCTCCTTCCACTCTTCTCTTCTTTCAAAGTAAAGGACAGCAACATTTCAACTTAGCCTCTGACAGACAGCGGTTCCCACAGATGACCACACCTCTCATCCCACATGCTCTTCTTCTCATTCAACTTGTAACTTTCCTCCGAAGGTGAGCTGGGATCTGGGGAGGCTTGTGACTAAAACCTAAGATGTGACTTCTGAAGTTAAGTCATAAAATGAGATACAGATTCCTTGGAACTCACTCTTTAAACCCCAGAGGCCATGCTGTTAGGAAGCTCAACCAGATGCAAAGAGGCTGTAATTAGGTATTCTAGCCTATTAGTTAGCTGAGGTCCCAGCCAACAGCCTCTGTCCAGCACCAGGTCTGCAGGTGAGCAAGTTTTCGGCTGCTTCCAGCACTGAGCCATTGACTGACTCAGCCTTGGACCTGAGTCGTCCACGCTGAGACACAGGACATCATGGAGTAGATAAGCTGTGTCCATCATGCCTTTTCCCAGCGTGGTAACATTCATGAGCATAATGCCACCAAGTTTCAGATGGAATATTAAGCGGCAATGATAAACAAACTCTCTAATTCAGAACACAAGCAAGAAATGAAAAAGAGGCAAAGGATAAAAAAGCTTCTTTCTGAAGGTTCTAAATAAATATTCCCCAGCTCTGTGCTCTAAAGATTACTTGCTTTACTGATCTTAGTGAAAGTTCATGTAAAATAAAAGGAATTAAGGAACATACTATGTTACTTTCTATCTTCATCCTATGCATATCTCTCTTTAGAATGATATGCTTTTTCTCCTCTCTGATGAAATCTCCATCAGCCCTTGATGCTCAAATCAAACCACAGGGTAGCTATGAAGCCTTTCCTTGTCTCACAAAATGAACTGTTTGCTTCTTATAAAATGTCTGTCCAGCCCTTCTAAGACAATTTTATATTCTAATGCATATATTATACTGTAATTACTTATCCACTTGTCTCTTTCCTTCCTTAAACTGTGAGACCTTCGAGGATGGAGCCTATTTCTTTTTTAATCTCTGTGTCCCCAACTCCCAATCCGTGCGGCAGGTAAAGTGCCAAAAAAAAGGGAGAAAATGGACTGTTCTTTAAATTTTAATTTTTTAACATAAACATATACACATATACTCAAAAAGTAACATCCAGACAACAGAAAAAGGCAAGTCTAGTTTGCTGAGCTAGAGGTGGTAGCGAGGGGTCCATAGTTTACAGTGACTGAGTACAGAGACAGACAGATCAATATCCTAAAAGATCCCATGGACACTCGGGGGAATTTTAGCACATTTCAAATCAGTTTAGTAAACAGGGAAATACCGCGCATTTTAAAAGGATTTTCTCATAAATAACTAATGTCAAAATTTGAGGTGCTCAAAGGAATAAAAACCAAAATTTGAGGTGCTCAAAGGAATAAAAACCAGAAGCAGAAAAAACAGATACATGAGACCTCATTTTCTGAAAGTTTTGTATAGCCACTATTTTACAGTAATATGATTTTATTATTAATTTTGCCCCCGCCTCTATCCCCTCAGTCCTTAATGTCCCTTCTGTTTGGTTACATTTCAGAACTCCAAAGTACTTTCCTGCCAGTTGACCCAAACTGCTACCATGTTACAAATCCCCTGAAAAACACACCACAATACTGTCTGTTCAACCCTCTCCAACAGGCCAACATTTTTTGTTGTTAATTTAGCTTATTTTAATAAGCTCTTCAAGCACCTTCTGCAAGCTTGAGCAAAGATATTCATGAATATATTTCTTTTAAACCATGCTAATGAATTATTTATCTTTTTTATTAATTGAAGTATAGTTGATTTATGATGTTTCAAGGGCCAACATTCTTTTTTTAAGCAGTACCATGCCAGGTAGCATTAGTGGTAAAGAATCCACCCGCCAATGCAGGGGACACAACAGATGTGAGTTCAATCCCTGGGTCGAGAAGATCCCCTGGAGAAGCAAATGGCAACCCACTGCAGTGTTCTTGCTTGGGAAATCCCATGGACAGCGGAGCCTGGCGGGCTACAGTCCATGGGGCCACAAAGAGCTGGACATGACTGAGCAACTGAGCACAGCATGGTACTCACAAAATGGCAGAAATGAGGATATCACCTAGTGTGTCTATAAGACATTTCAGAAAAGTCTTGCAAAAAAAAAAAAAAATCAGTCATTAAGTCTTAAAATTGCCTGATTCTGTTAAATACAAAGGCCGATATCCATTCCTACTTTTCTTCCCAGTTGGCATCTCTTATGTGTCTCCTAAACTGCCATACCTCAAAACCCCAGGAAATTGTCGTCTCTATGATGTTACTCCAAAGAAGTGCTTGGTATACAAGTTTTCTATTTAATAACCAAGTGTGCTATAAAATTAATGTCTCAATCTCAACCCCCTCCTGTGCCTAAAACAGAAGTCTACAACTTCCTAGGAGGAAAGACGTCCTCAAATTCTCTGGCGGTGAGTGTTCTCGTAGGCAGGCATCCCCTCTGTGCCTGTTCCCCTCATCATCGCCCTGTGACCTGTCTGTAGAAAGTATGGCTAGGTTCAAACCTACAGAGACTTCAGAAGGTGTGTGCTGAGAAAACATCCCAAGATGTCAATATTTTAAGCAGGAAGTTCTTAGTATTTATGTGCTTCTTCAGCTCTATCAAATCCTTTAATGTATTTAACAACTTAATTTCTTAGCCCTACTTGAAAAATTGAAGTCTAAATGATGAAAAGATTGGTTGCACAACAATATGAAGGCACTTAACCTTACTGAACTGTACACTAAAAAAATGGGTAAGATGGTAAATTTTACACATATTTCCCCACAATTAAAAAGTTTAATTTAAAAGAATAACCGCTAAAAAAAACCAACAACAACAGCATCTAAAAAACCCACAAAACCAACAAACAAAAATTAGAGGAACTGTTGAGTATTAACAGAGATTACTGAACCAAATTTCCAAATCGGGAAAGGAGTATGTCAAGGCCGTTTATTGTCACCCTGCTTATTTAACGTATATGCAGAGTACATCATGAGAAATGCCGGACTGGGTGAAGCACAAGCTGGGATCGAGATTTCTGGGAGAAATAGCAATAACCTCAGATACGCAGATGATGCCACCCTTATGGCAGAAAGCAAAGAAGAACTAAAGAGCCTCTTGATGAAAGTGCAAGAGTGAAAAAGTTGGCTTAAAGCTCAACATTCAGAAAACGAAGATCATGGCATCCGGTCCCATCACTTCATGACAAATAGATAGGCAAAACGAGGGAAACAGTGACAGACTTTATTTTGGGGGGCTCCAAAATCACTGCAGATGGTGACTGCAGCCATGAAATCAAAAGACGCTTGCCTCTTGAAGAAAAGCTATGACCAACCTAGACAGCATATTAAAAAGCAAGAGACATTACTTTGCCAACAAAGATCTGTCTAGTCAAAGCTATGGTGTTTCCAGTAGTCATGTACGGATGTGAGAGCTGGACTATAAAGAAAGCTGAGCACTGAAGAACTGATGTTTTTGAATTGTGGATTTGGAAAAGACTCTTGAGAGTCCCTTGGACTGTAAGGAGATCCAACCAGTCCATCCTAAAGGAAATCAGTCCTGAATATTCATTGGAAGGACTGATGCTGAAGCTGAAACTCCAATACTTTGGCCACCTGATGTGAAGAACTGACTCACTGGAAAAGACCCTGATTCTGGGAAAGACTGAAGGCGGGAGGAGAGGGGACCCAGAGGATAAGATGGTTGGATAGCATCACCGATGCGATGGACATGAGTTTGAGTAGGCTCCGGGACTTGGTGATGGATAGGGAAGCCTGGCGTGCTGAAGTTCATGGGGTCAAAAAGAATCAGACATGACTGAGCGACTCAACTGAACCAAATATAAATGGGGAGCTTCATTAGATCCTGGTTTGAAACCCAAAGCTGTAACAGATAATTTGGAGAAAACTGGGATAAGTGAAATAGTTGATACTTGATGATATGAATTTTCTTAGGCTTTAAAAAAGGTTTTGTTAGGTTTAATGGTTGTTATTTTGTGTGATTACCTAAGGTAATGTCTTTATTTTATGGCAACAAGCTTTTTGGATAAAGGGTCATCTATAACTTACTTCCAAATAGTTCATGCAATACACACACATTCACACACACAGAGTGGAGAAAGAGGGAAAGGAAAAGTATTACACAACACTGAAATGGCTATTATTTAGCCACTTGTTTGACCACATTATGGAAGCATCATAGGAGCTAAGGAAAAAAGAGACACGTGGCACTGCACACATCCCAAAGCACCGCCTTGCCTTTTCACTGAGGTTGGAGACCGTTTCTACCACTTAATATATTATTAGTTGCTAAAAGAATCTGAATAGATGACAGATAGATACCTTCTGACTTATTCTGCAAGTANAGAGTGGAGAAAGAGGGAAAGGAGAAGTATTACACAACACTGAAATGGCTATTATTTAGCCACTTGTTTGACCACCTTATGGAAGCATCATAGGAGCTAAGGAAAAAAGAGACACGTGGCACTGCACACATTCCAAAGCACCGCCTTGCGTTTTCACTGAGGTTGGAGACCGTTTCTACCACTTAATATATTATTGGTTGCTAAAAGAATCTGAATAGATGACAGATAGATACCTTCTGACTTATTCTGCAAGTAAAATAATCTCACAAAGCAAAAAAATTACTGAAGTAGAGATTTGGGAAGAAAGTTGAGAACATTTTTATAGGATTGTCACAAGTATATATAAATGTGTGGTCTGTAGGGGTTTTGCTCTTTGAATAGTTGTAGAATTTCATTATTTATCTACTGAGACATCAGCTCTTCAAGTGATGCTTTCATTCTCTTATCACTCCTTCCATGGAAGTGTTTAAGTAACAGCCCTGTACTTTGTGTTTGGTTTTGGTTTACCACCTTTCCAGAACTACCAAATTCCCCCAAAGTTTTCTTTACCTTTGTTCTCCTCTTTCCACTATAAACTGAGATTATTAATCTCTCTTCTCATCATAGCGCCAAAATACTCTGCAGGGGAAAAGTCAGTAAGTCTGATACGGAAAATGTTGAGTTTTACTGAGGCAACAAAACCAAAACTTCGTCTTTATTGTTTCTGACTTGAAGTGGACTTCCTTCTTTTTCTATAGAATTTTCTATATAAAATCTATAATCAATGTAATAAGCAACTGACCAATAACCTTTGAATATTGTTGGACTCCGTCTGTCTTTTTGCTCGGATTGTACCCTCTGCTATGAATTAAGGTCAATCATATAAACTCTCAACAAATTTAGCTTTATATCAAAAGAAATGCTTCCTCAGGAAATCTCTGGCAGTCAGTGGTTAGGACTCTGTGCTTTCAATGCCAAGAATAGGGGTTCAATCCCTGGTTGGGGAATTCAATCCTGCAAGCCACACAGCCAAAAACAAAGAGCTTACATGGTCAACGTGTTCAGAAGAGGCCAGAAAGAACAGACTAACAGGTACAAAGGTACACATGAAGAGTAGAAATATGGGGACACAGCTTTGTGGTAGACCCATCTAGACAGTGTCTGGGAATGTCATTCTATGGTGATTGGGAACTTATACAAGGATCAGTCTATTAACAACTTACAGCACAAAAGGTGAATGTACTAAATCGGCCCAAAATATAGTTTAAAAATGAATGATTTTAAGCTGTTCTGTATTCTATGTGAGAGGGGCAAAATGAATGAAAAAAAATACATGCATGTGTATACGTACACACGTACACACACACACACACACACACACACACTCTGTCCTTACTGTGTCTCCCAACTGTAGCAAACCAGTAAGAAAACAGGTACCATTCCCTGTTGTACCTCTTTCATTCAGACAGCAAGCCAGTGCACAAGATCATTTAAGCATATTTACAGAACACAACTGGAGAAGGAAATGGCAATATTCTTGCCTGGAGAATCCCAGGGACAGAGGAGCCTGGTGGGCTGCTGTCTATGGGGTCACACAGAGTCAGACACGACTGAAGCGACTTAGCAGCAGCAGCAGCAGCGTAGAACACAACAAACAAATTTTAATGCCAGATTTGTCAAACCATTTTATTTGATGGTTTCTCTCCTTGATATTGAAAGAGTTTAATATCTATCAAATCGTCTAATTTGCTTTACTAACATGCTATGGTCCTGCACTTATTTATCTAAACCTTTACCAAAAAGTGTGTATTAAGGAGTCTGGTTCCACTTAGAGGAACAAGTATTATAAGTTGACTACTCAGTTTGATCAAGCTGATAAACTAAATAGTCCATCCCTGAAAAATCTCTCCAGCTCCGAGGGCATGGACTTGTTACTCTGGAATTCCTCTAGGCAGAAAGCATTAGTGGCTCCGTTGTCTGTGCAACTCCATGGACCTGTACCCCGCCAGGCCACTCTGTCCATGGGATTCTCCAGGCAAGAATACTGAAGTGGGTTGCCACTCCCTTCTCCAGGGGATCTTCCTGACCCAGGGATCAAACCCAGGTCTCCTGCATTGCAGCCAGATTCTTTACCATCTGGGCCACCAGGCTTTCATTAATTTACAGATTTCAGGCAAGACTACTCTTTTGCATTGTTATTTTCCACCTGCGTGGTTCTAACCCTTTTTAGCCTCAATTAAATGAGCAATTCCTCTGAAGGCCACCTCCAGCTTCCTTCCAAATGCCTTTCCTTTTCTTTTTTCCCGTTACATACTCAATCCCTTTCTCCAAGTAGATAAACATCTATGGACCACTAAGGCAGGCCCAGAAAGCCTGGGGTGAGGCTACTAGAGACACCTGACCTTCACTGGGAAATTCCGTTTCTGGGGAAGGAAATGAAAAGGGCCTCCACGACCAGGAAAACCCCTCTGTTCCTCTGGTGCGAAGACCCTGGCTTCCTCACTCCTCTGAGCACCAAGCCAGGTGAAGACAGGAGCTGAGCCTACAAAAATCACAAACCCCAGAAGGCCTTCCCTCGCCCTACCTGGTCTTTGCCTGCTCCTGGGTGCAGTGGTCCCTTCACTTCTCACCTGTAAAGGGGAAGAAAGTCTCCCAAGCGCTCCATGTGGTAACCCAGAGTATCAGGGGAGAAGGGCCACAGGGCTGAGGGGTGCCTGGAGGAAGCTGGCCATCGGCACTGCTGTCCGGGTCCAGGAGTAAGGACGCAGCTCATTATTATCTATTATTATGTAAATAATCTTTATATAACTTCACTAGGTTTTACTTACTCTTGTTGTTGGTGTTTAATAGATAAATAGTCGTGTTTGACTCTTGTGCGATGCCATGGACTATAGCCTGCCAGACTCTGCTGTCCATGGGATTTCCCAGGCAAGAATACTCGAGGAGGTTGCCATTTCCTTCTCCAGGGGATCTTCCCAACCCAAGGATTGAACCCATGTATTCTGCATTGGTAAGCAGATTCTTTACTACTGAGCCACCTGGGAAGCTCTGACTTATACTTACTATTTGTTTATTTAAGAAAAAGACTCTGTTGGTGTTAGAATACAATAAAATGACACTTTTTAATGGAAAATATTTCTATATCACACTTTTATAGAAAAATCTTAAGGAATCAAGATAGTCATACATGTACTTGAAAAGCAACAAGAGCACTATACATTGAATCTCAGAAAAGAATTACAGAAATTGAAAATACGACACACTACCAGAAACTCCAGAGAGGCGGGCATTCCCAAGACTCTAGGAATCTGATGAAATTTTCACCAATCTTAAATCATCTTTAATATTTCCAAGTGAAAATGTTAGTCGCTCAGTTGTGTCCAACTCTGTGCAACCCTGTGTATGGCAGCCCGCTAGGCTCATCTGTCCATGGGATTCTCCAGGCAAGAATGCTGGAGTAGGGTGCCATGCTTCCTCCAGGGGATCTGCCCGACCCAGGGATCGAACCCCTTGTCTCCTGTGTCTCCTGCATTGGTAAGTGAATTGTTTACTGTCTGAACCACCAGGGAAGCCCCTTAGTATTTCCAACTTATAACCAGTACCAATTGTACCGGACCACCAAAGGCAAGGGAAATCATTTCCTGTTTGATTCCTGAACTGATCTTGTAGGTGGGAACAGTCTGCTAGAAAAGCCCATCCTCACTTAGATCGGGTCTTCCAGGGGCAAGGGGCTTCCCTGGTGGCTCAAATGGTAAAGAATTCACCTGTAACGTGGGAGACCAAGGTTCGATCCCTAGGTCGGGCAGATCCTCTGGAGAAGGAAATGGCACCCCACTCCAGTATTCTTGCCTGGAGAATTCCATGGACAGAGGAGTCTGATGGGCTGCAATCCATGGGGTCACAAAGTAGCCCATGGGATCACAAAGAGTAGGACACAACTGAGTGACTAACACTTTCTCTTTTTCCCCCCACTTCCAGGGGCAAAGGTCAACCAGAAGCAGTGGGAACTCCCAGAACCCCGTCACACTCTGCAAGTTAAGCCTTGGGAGATGTGGGAGCACATTTCCTGAGGATCCACTACATGAGTAACAGAAAATACCACACGTTACATGTTCATCTCTGACAACAGGGCTTCAGAATGGCAGCTGGAACACTGAAAGCAGTGCCTGCTGATCCCCACACAGGCACAGGTGAAGAGCTCCCTGAAAGCTCTCCTGGCTCCCTGAAAACAACTGAGCAGACAGAAGAATTCCACAGATAGCAGAGCACAAGTCAGATGACTGAATGTATTACCGCCTCCTTCAGGGACTGCAATATCGCAACACCGAGTCACCTGTGCTGCATGGTTTGCAAAAAATCTGCCAAACATGCATCACACAAACCACTAGCTAACAGCTTAACGTGCTATGATTAAATATATGTTACAGAAATACCAGTGTTTCATCCGTCCAAAACCTCTATCCCCTAAAAGGCTCTCTCCATCTCTTTTCTGTCTCTCCCCCACATTCAAGTTTTCTCAAGTATATTTTCTGAGCTTCTTATTGTGAGAAACAATATGGGACCTGAGTGTGCCTTTACAAAATACATCCCCATCCCCGTCCCTTTCCCTCATGGGGAATGACTGATCCGTGCTTTCCACAAGGACTGGATGGCACACATCCACTTGAGGCTGCAAGGAGGTGTAGCTGGCCAGCTCACTGGTCAGACAGGCGGGGCTAAGGGGCAACATTGGCCTGGGTTCAAATTCCTCTCCAGCACTTGGGCTGTGTGACCTCTAGCTGGTCATTTGACAGCTTTGTGCCTCCACTTCCTGAACTGTGAAAGCGGAGTGACAAGAGTGCCTCCCTCACTGCGTTCCAGTGAGAGCCAGACAGGAGTAGTAAAGGGCACCAGGTTTTAAGTGAGCACTCAGTTAAAGATTACCTTTTTTTTTTAACTTCATCTATTTCCATTCGTATTTTTTTGAAAATTAAAAGACAAGAAAGAATCCTGCAATTTAGGACCTGTTAAATACCAAGCTGATGACTAAAAAACCTGGAGACTCTCTGGAGGTCTTAAGGTAAGTATCTGGCCAGATGTAAGCCTGCCTGGAGGCACGGGTTTGGGAGAGCTACAAGTCTACAGAATTTGCAGGACTGGGTCTATTCAAACCTATTCATCCTTTTTACAAACTAAACCACCAGACTGGGAGTCTTACAAAACCCTGCAAACACTGCTTTATCGGATCCTTAATAGGAAGATGTTCTTGGACTCACCATCCCCTCTGAAATTTATAGTGCTTCCCCACTTGTTGGTCAAGGTTCATTTTTCCCCAAAGTTTTGCTCAGAGGCACAGCGACTTACTCCCCTTCAAACTTCATCTCCTGGAAAGTGAGGGTAACTTCTACTTCACAGGATGTGGGCAAGGATGAAATAAGGCAGCACGCCTCAGAGAGCCCCTAGCAGGCTGATGGCACTCAGTGAGAGATGCTATTATCACCTCTGCTGCTGCTCTGCCAATACAGATGTTTTGGCCGAGAGCGAGTTACGTCTAGAAAAACTGACTACCGCAGCAGAATACCTGTGAAGGGCTGTGCAAGGGAGATTTTCCACCCTTTAGAAAACTAGGGTGGTAAGACCCAGGGCATGTTACTCTTCAAAGCAGCGACAAGACACAAACAATCCACAGAAATCAGAGGTCACTGCCTGGCCTGTCACCTTTACCCAACTACAGAACTTCACGCTGACCACACACAATGATTTCAGGAAAAATAAAGCTAGTTATAAATATTCATACCTTTATTAAAGGAAATCTATTTCTTCATAAGCTAATCAGTCAAGGGGACATTTAACAATCTTTTTACTATAAACATTATAATCCTATTTTCAGGGGGGGAAAAACCCAAACTCAAATTAAAGCAGAATTATCTGACTCTGTTATATAATTTAAATTACACATTAAAATGGAGTAGGAAATGGCAATCCACTCCAGCATTCTTGCTTGTTAAATCCCATGGACAGAGGAGCCTGGTGGGCTACAGTCCATCCGGTTGCAAAGAGTCGGACACAATTTAGCGACTAAACAACTAAACCAAGCAGATCCACCAAAAGAAGAGCAGATCTTTAGTTTGAAAGCAAATCGAACATCAGAGTGGACATGTCCCTCCACAGCCCCTCCCCCACAAAAAATAAAAAAATCATCACCCACTGTGTCTTCCCCCTTTAATCAGAGGATTCTGGCAGTAAACTACCAAAGCTGGGACACTCAAAACTCATCAAATAACATGAGTAAATGAACAAAACAATGGTTAAATGAGGCAGGAATGCAATAACAAGATCTAAAAAGCTCTTAAGTTGGCCATGGGAAACTCCATCGGGAACTCTTAATAGTTCATAATTGACTGCCTAAAAAACATAAATTCTGCCAGAATTAACAGGCTAACTTCAACTCTTCATGTGCATCTGTCAACTGACACCCAAAGTAATTTTTTTTTCTTTCAGAACCTTTAACTATTAATAACTATTTAATTATTGCTAATAAGGTCTACCTATAAGCAGCTCCCCTCTTTCTTCCTTAAAACTGTCTATGTCCAAAAGCAGGTAAGTCAAATACTTCCGTAGGGTCCCCGCTTATTTAATACATCTCTAGAAGTTTACAAACAGGGAACCAACTGACAACTGTCCTAGAATAGATGTTTCCACAATTGCATTATGTCATCACAGCCACTGGAAGCCAGAAATATGGTCACTGATGAACATTTCATAGGATAAGTACATAAAATCTTTGCTGTAAGAGCCAAGAGTATTATAATCTATCTGCAGAACATGTAGTTATTTAATTTCAGATACCCTCATAGCACAATCTTTAAGATTTCCACTCTTCTCCATAATTACCCTTGCCTCAGTTTTATAACAGTAAGGAAAACTACACTAGTTTCTAAAGTATCCACAAAAGTCACATTCTAACTTCTGTTTAGAAACTACTATCTAGAATCCATAAAGCATGTATTGTCTTTATACTGTCTGAATTGAGGGCCTGTGACACTAAATCCATATTGCACGGCTCTTCCAGACAGTACTTTTAATAGACTTTAAAAAGTAATATGACATAATATTCTTTATACAGTTAGGAATTCATAAACCCTTCTGCAAGCCTGTAAAAACAAAAAAGGAAATAAATACAAATGCTAAAATTGTTTTTGTTGAGAAAACAAGGCATTTAGAGGTAAAATTAGCTCGACATGTGAAAGTGTATTTAAAAATTGAGTAAGGGGTTTGTTCTGTTTTTTCTTAAATGATTTTCATTATTAGTTTGTAAACAGTCTGATTATTTCATTGCAGGAAAGATCCTGATTCACTGCTCATTTTATGATTTACTGTAATAAAAGATCAACACCTTAAAGCAACTGACTTATACTCTCCCTCCTATTTTCTTAATTTAAAATTGATATAGCATGCAATAACATAAATGACCAAAACTATAAATACAAAATACTGAAAAATGAGTAATGACTTCAAAAGTGGTTTTGCTATAAAAATAGCAAAGCATTAATCATGCATTTAAATATAATATCAATCATGACAAATGGTCAAAATATCAAATAAAGATACACTGTGCATTTCAGAAAACTAACCTTCTAGAAAAATTGTTTAAAGAGCACCCTTTTGAAATCCAATACAATACATTTTTTTCTAAAAAATCCAGGCTGTCAGTTTAATGGGTCACCTTTTCAACTGGGTGTGATGTGAAACAGCTAAGGTACTGAATCCTTAAATACAGGGTATATAATTAAAGAACTGCTCATTGGTCCTTGTTTCTAAGGTGTGCAAAGCTTTAACAAGATGTAACTAGAGGGAAGTTCAAGACAGAGGGGACGTATGTACATCTATGGCTGATTATGCTGATGTATGGCAGAAACCAACACAATGTTGTAAAGCAATTATCTGCTGATTAAAAATAAATTTACAAAAAAGATATATCTAAAGATAAAGCCAACCAAGGACCACTGCCCCTTTACGGCCTCACACCGCAGCCCAAGTTCCCCTCTGATCCTGACATTTTAGGTTGCTCATAAAACACTCCTCTAACACGGAGCAAAAGTCATGTAAATGATATGTACCCAATGAAGGATTAAAATCAGAGCTAATCTATCTAACAAATATTAAATTTGTAATTGGTGAGCTCTTTTTCTATCCTCTGCTTCAGTATCCTAACATCTACAACTCCTCTGTTAAGACTGAAATTCCCAGGAGGAGGAAGGCTCAGCTCCAGTCTGCGAGCACACAATGGAATCACAGCTGACGACGCACATCTTTTTCTAGATGTCTCCATATGCTTGAGAGGATTTTTTTTTCCCCCAGCCAGGCATTAGGGGACTTGCTACTCACTGCCACTAAGAATCTGAAAACAGTCTCAAGGATTATTGTGGAGAAGGAGTAAAATAATGTGTTGCTCCTGAGCATACAAAAGGCACACGTCAGAGTGGCCTTGGGAGCTAAATTAACTAATGACGGGGCGGTTTTGCTGGCTGTCAAATTCTGAATGTTGTTTAATTTATAATTCTCCCTACTTCTGGCAGCTAAATGTTTTGTTTTATAGTCACAGTTTTTACTATTGTATCACTAAAACAACACTTCAAGGGCTACAACAAAATGCGATTAATTTTTGTCTTCAAGAACACTTACAATTATACTGGATTGGGAATTCACGTTATGAATCTGAAAACGGTCTATTACACAGAGCACATTGATAAAGTGTGGTAAACATTGTTTCCTAAAAAAACCTAAATCCCCTAAAAAGGCCCTTAAATCTTTCTTAGTAACACCAAATTATTAAAAGCCTGAGAAAGCAGCATACATAAGTAATCATGCACATAAATGCCTCAAAAAGAAAAAAAAGTCCCAAGATTAAATTCATGGGATACTCATCACAAAATGAATAGATGCATTCTCAAGTTAACATTACTCATCTTTTGAACTCCCAAAGATTCTACAAATTCCAGTTGAGAAAAAGAGTCTTGCTGCTGTCAGTGTGCACTAACCTCCCCAACAAAGAGTAGCACAAGCGTCCGCGTGCGCACACATATACACACACANTGGTGACTGCAGCCATGAAATTAAAAGACGCTTGCTCCTTGGAAGAAAAGCTATGACCAATCTAGACAGTATATTAAAAAGCGGAGACATTACTTTGCCAAACAAAGGTCCGTCTAGTCAAAGCTATGGTCTTTCCAGTAGTCATGTATGGATGTGAGAGCTGGACTGAACAACGCAACAGTATAGGAACTTCAGAAAGAATTGAGATTTATACAGCCAATTTCCTTCATTTTGTTTCCAGTTTCCAAGTTGTATACCACTTAATGTCTGTCCATTAAATTGCTTTAATAGCTTGTTAAGCCTTTCAAGAGATATGTAAAAGAACTGCACGTGAAAGGAAAATATGCAAGGAAGAATCACAGCAAAAAGAGACAATAAGTTTTTTTTAATCTGAGAAACTGATAACATAAGTAAAAGTAAACAGTACTTTTGAATAACACAAAAAGAGGGTTCATAATATAAAAAAAATAGGGCATCTAGAAACCAAAACATATATAGAAAAAGAAGAGAGGACACTACACTTAAGCAGAAACTAAGTATTTAGCATAAGAAGACCTTCAGAGCAAAAAAGAATTGGGGAAAGTAAGTTCTTGTAAAAATAACCAGTTCCCTCCCTTTGTGAAAGAGCTTTAATGGGGAGGGTACTTACTGAGTCTGAGCCTTCAGTGTTCAGAGGGCGCAATGCCTCTGATGGGCTGCCGTTGAGTGTAGGTGGGTACCTGGTTCCAGGGTTATAGTAAGCATAGGATACTTCCTTTCCATGGACTGTAAATCAACCTGTGAGCAATGAATTTCTGATTTGTCCAGAGGAACGACAAATTACTGAGTTACAGAGGGGTCTCTTGATAAACATAGAAGGGTTTTTAATTAAGTTCACCACCTGATTTCACAAATGCCTCTTCCTAGTTTCCTTAAGAAGCAATTTTATGAGTTCTGCAACAGTAGAAACAAAACCCAGCTCAAAGTACTAATAGTTTTTAGTTTCCGTAAATCAACTAAGTCCACTTTTTAATCCAAAAAAAGTACTTTGACCAAAGTCAAAGTTCGGGCTTCCCCGGTCGCTCAGCTGGTAAAGAAACCACCTGCAGTGCCGGAGACCCAGGTTCAATTCCTGGTTCAGGAAGAACTGTTGGAGAAGGGTTAGGCTACCCACTGCAGCCTTCTTGAGCATCCCTTGTGGTTCAGCTGCTCAAGAATCCACCTGCACTGTGGGAGACCTGGGTTAGATCCCTCAGTTGGGAAGATCCCCTGCAGAAAGGAATGGCTACCCACTCCAGTATTCTGGCCTGGAGAATTCCATGGAGTGTATGGTCCATAGGGTTGCAAAGAGTTGGACACGACTGAGCAGACTTTACTTTCAGTCAAAGTATAGCTATCCAAAGAGTAATTTCTCTCTTCTGAAACTTCTCTTGACACATAAATTATGCTAGAGCAGGCAAGTCTTCATCAATTTCATAAAAAAGGAATATAAATGCTAGAATCCAGGTTTAATACAACAAAACTCAATTTTTAATTGAGCATCTAATATGCAGTAAGTTTTTTCTACTGAATAAATGCATAATTTAACTTTTATTACTACTTGCCTATTGTAATTTTTTTCATTTTAGTTTCAACATTTGAATGCCCTCACATTAAGTTATTTCTAGTGTAAGAGAATGTACCTGAACTTTCTTACTTCATCAAACTCTGTTCTCTGGATCCAATTCCCAGATTTCTGTCTCTCAAGAAGCNTTTTTTTCATTTTAGTTTCAACATTTGAATGCCCTCACATTAAGTTATTTCTAGTGTAAGAGAATGTACCTGAACTTTCTTACTTCATCAAACTCTGTTCTCTGGATCCAATTCCCAGATTTCTGTCTCTCAAGAAGCTATAAAAGGTTAACAAATATGCTAAGAACAGCTGCACTGCCAGCATCTACCTTATACTTGTCTGAGCATAAGTCTAAATTTTAAGGTATTTCCCAATATTTTATTGAGAATTTTAGCTGTTTTCTAGCAGAATTTTTCAGGTTTTCATATATATCATACTGCAATATACAGGAATTGCAAATGTAAATTGTAAATGCAAAATATCACATTACAAAAGTGCAAAGCTACAAAGACAAACATATTTGCTATTGACACAAAAAATATACCTTCAAAATATAGAATGGAAATTCAAGGACTACCTCCATGCAAATATCTACATACAAACCTGCACATGCAAAAAATAAATTATGAGTTTCTTAAAGTATATAAAAATGAATACCTTTATCTTTGGAAACTTAATTATTATAGTATAGATATAAAATCTTTTGGTCCAGAACTTCCCAGGTGATCCAGTGAGAGTCTACCTGCCAATGCAGGGGCCAGGGATTTGATCCCTGGTCCAGAGGATTCACATGCCAAGGGGCAGCTAAGCCTACGCATCACAGCTATTGAGCCTGCACTCTAGAGTTCATGCTCTGCAACAAGAAGCTACCACAATGAGAAGCTCACGCATTGCAACCAGAGCATACCCCACGCTCTCCACAACCAGAGAAAACCAACACCCAACAACAAAGACCCAGTGCAACCAAAAATAAAATTAAATAAATATTTTAAAATGTTTTTTAAATCTTTTGGTCCAGCGAAGTCTGTCTAGTTTAACCCAGCAAGTTTCTATAATTGGACTGATCGATATGTCATATTATGGAAGATCTCTTTAAAGAAAGGGTTTAGAGGTAGGGATATGGCCCCATCCTTCTAAGTTACATCAGCTGACCTAATTAAATTAACACAACAAGCAGTCTCTCGGAGCTATCTGAGATGCTGCCTCCTGGGCTGCCGTCCTCATTTTGCCTCCAATAAAACTTAACTCACAACTCTCAAGTTGTACATCACTTTAGCCAACAGTTATGGTGACCGATGAGGCAACCCAGAGTGGACTTCCTTCCTTCGACTGGACTCCATGAGGAACTGGAGCTTTGGTGCCAGCAGCGACCCCTTGCGCCCATCTGCCCTGGAAAGTGCAGATGAATTTGGAACACTGTAGGTTTGTTTCTGAAGCTTAGCTCGGTAATCTATTTCTGGATGAAGATCAGATGCCTCATGCATGACCTGCAACCAAAACATAATTTAAGAAACTGTCTCCAACCTAGATGGAAGGACCTTTCTGTCAGATGAGCCTGATTATCAATGCTGAGCCTGCTTCTGCTGACTCCAAAAATCCTGAGTCTGCCCTTTGATCCTCAGACAATGCCTTCCTGTCCTGGGCTCACCCCTGCACTGCATTCCACAATCGGTCCAATTGCTGGGTCTGCGGAGCGCTCAGCTCTTCATCAGTGGAAGTCCTTCCCTGCAGGGCATCTCCACTTCAAGAAAAGGACTTTCTCCAAGTCTGCAAATACCTTTGACAATAACAATCATATGTGATGCTTCTTCTTAATCTGATGACATCTAACAATCCTAAAATGGACTGGTGCAACACTTTGTACCTTAACTATGGACATAATGTGCCTTTTAACTTTGCTGATTGTTTTGTTTTTGCTGTTTGCTCCCTACATCTGTAACTGCATCTGTAACTGCATCTACATCTGTAGCTGGGTTTCTTCCTAGTCACATGAAGGTTTTTAAAGTTACAAATGGTTGCTCAAACTCCTGCGACTACTACTTGGGGCCCCTGGATCAGAGACCCTCAATATGAGGGTTAGGAGAATATGTTCCTTCATCAATTTAGGGACGACGTCCCTTATGAGCTCGGAAGCAGTTACAGAATGTGACCCCCTTTTCCTAGGCAACATAATTCTCCTAAAAGAAAAGGGGGGAATGAGAGGGTAACAGGCAGGAAGGTTGGGGTCTCCAAATGGAGGAAATTGGCTGCAAGTGTCAGACGTTTTTTATCTCTCTTAAGTGGCAGGAGGAAACAAACTACAAGTGTCATATTCTTTTCCCTTCCCTATACAAATTTTGAAAGGAGATTTCTCTTAAAATTCTGTGTTGCCATGATGACACCTGGTTCCACCTGAACTTAATTCTCAACTTTGAGCTAACCAATGCATTTTTCTTCTGGAAATGTTTTTCTTAAGCTATGTTAATGAACTATGTCTTTACCCTAGACTCTTCAAGTTGGTTCCGCTTAAGACTCCGAACTGATAAGGGCTCAACAAACCAGTATGCTTTACTCATACATTGTTCTCCTAACTTTTGTTAATGAAACTACATATTTACTTGGACACCTGCCTTTCTTCAAGATTCATGTCAATCGTTTTACAGCCCAGGATGACTCACTTTGTGCCAATGTTATCTCAAAATGCATGTTGTGGGTGAGGGGTCTGGTGCCAGGGTCTGAGTTTTGAGACACTCCCTTTCTCTAATTAGCAGCCTGCAGGTAGCTATATAACATCCAGACTAGCAGGGGGGCACTCTTTCTGCCCCCTTCTGATGTCTCTGTCAGAAGCTTTCTCTATCTCTTTTATACTTTTAGTAAAACTTTATTATACAAACACACAAGACAGAAAAACGGTCTTTTTTCTTTCTTTTTTTTTAAATTAAACCAACAAATTTAATTTGTACCTGTAGAGGTCTCAGAGGAATGGGACCTCCGAAGTGACCCAAGTAGGCTATTTATATATCATTTTTAGCCAAAGATACAATTACTTGTGAAGATTTAACAAAATAAGGTTTTGCTTGGGACAGCAAACTAATGAAGAAATGACAAAGCTTGTTCATACAGTTCCTTGGCCTTGAATTCCAAATCAGGTGATAAAGATGCTTTCTATCCTCCTAGTAGAGACAGAATAAGTTCACATGGAGATTTATTTCCTGCTTTCAGATGAGGGAGTGCATAAGATGTCATATATGTGTAATTTTGTTTCACCCGCTGTTTCTCAAGTAACTTTAATTCAATATATTCTATATATTGTACACTACTGTGGCACATCTTAGGGCAACCTGTCTTGAGCTCCAAGTGCCGTGTCATGCCCAGTCACTCAGTCGTGTCCGACTCTTTGCTACCCTACGGACTGTAGCCTACCAGGCTCCTCTGCCCATGGAATTTACGAGGCCAGAATACTGGAGTAGGTTGCCACTTCCTCCTCCAGGGGCTCTTCCTGACCCAGAGATAGAACTCATGTCTTCCATGCTCCCTGCATTGCAGATGGATTCTTTACCACCGAGGAAGCCCACTCTCCCTCAAGCACCAAGAGGGGCGGCCAAATTATCATGAGTTTTTGAGAATCACTGCAGGAAAGTTACAAGAGTTTCCCCATCAATTTGCCGCTGTCTTGAATATGTTTTATTCCATAATCCTGGTCTTTTATCCCAGTATGTTCACTAAGCTGGATGACTGAAGAAACCATCAAAGTAAAAACTATTAATGCTCTTTTTGAAATTTACCTTACAAATATTTTGGTGTGAGAAATTCTAAACACCCAGCCTTTGTGTCAGAGAATTGTCTGAGGGTGTCCAAACCACTGAGCACTGTGGGGACCATTGTTTCATCTTTAAAAGACACAATTCAGATAGGATCATCTGTTAGTGCTTTTGATTAGCAAAAAGGACAGATGACTGGATAACAAGAGGAGAGGAAAACAGTTATGTTCTCCAAACTTCTTATATTATGTCTGTAACTTATATAAATGGCAAGGCAGATATTGGTCAAGTGAAAGAAAACAAAGCAGGCGACCAGTGCTGGCATCGCGTGGTGTCTTTTTTTCAGGAGAGGGTGGTGGGCAGAGGCTGGTCCTGTGGACACGTTGTGCTGTGTTGTGATGTGTGAGGATGAGCATCACCACATGCACACTGATCCAGATCATGCAGAACACACAGAAGGAGTCCCACACAGTTACAGCCCCTTTCTCAAAGGCAGCTTTCTCAAGCCATAANCCAAGAGTATTATAATCTATCTGCAGAACATGTAGTTATTTAATTTCAGATACCCTCATAGCACAATCTTTAAGATTTCCACTCTTCTCCATAATTACCCTTGCCTCAGTTTTATAACAGCAAGGAAAACTACACAAGTTTCTAAAGTATCCACAAAAGCCACATTCTAACTTCTGTTTAGAAACTACTATCTAGAATCCATAAAGCATGTATTGTCTTTATACTGTCTGAATTGAGGGCCTGTGACACTAAATCCATATTGCACGGCTCTTCCAGACAGTACTTTTAATAGACTTTAAAAAGTAATATGACATAATATTCTTTATACAGTTAGGAATTCATAAACCCTTCTGCAAGCCTGTAAAAACAAAAAAGGAAATAAATACAAATGCTAAAATTGTTTTTGTTGAGAAAACAAGGCATTTAGAGGTAAAATTAGCTCGACATGTGAAAGTGTATTTAAAAATTGAGTAAGGGGTTTGTTCTGTTTTTTCTTAAATGATTTTCATTATTAGTTTGTAAACAGTCTGATTATTTCATTGCAGGAAAGATCCTGATTCACTGCTCATTTTATGATTTACTGTAATAAAAGATCAACACCTTAAAGCAACTGACTTATACTCTCCCTCCTATTTTCTTAATTTAAAATTGATATAGCATGCAATAACATAAATGACCAAAACTATAAATACAAAATACTGAAAAATGAGTAATGACTTCAAAAGTGGTTTTGCTATAAAAATAGCAAAGCATTAATCATGCATTTAAATATAATATCAATCATGACAAATGGTCAAAATATCAAATAAAGATACACTGTGCATTTCAGAAAACTAACCTTCTAGAAAAATTGTTTAAAGAGCACCCTTTTGAAATCCAATACAATACATTTTTTTCTAAAAAATCCAGGCTGTCAGTTTAATGGGTCACCTTTTCAACTGGGTGTGATGTGAAACAGCTAAGGTACTGAATCCTTAAATACAGGGTATATAATTAAAGAACTGCTCATTGGTCCTTGTTTCTAAGGTGTGCAAAGCTTTAATAAGATGTAACTAGAGGGAAGTTCAAGACAGAGGGGACGTATGTACATCTATGGCTGATTATGCTGATGTATGGCAGAAACCAACACAATGTTGTAAAGCAATTATCTGCTGATTAAAAATAAATTTACAAAAAAGATATATCTAAAGATAAAGCCAACCAAGGACCACTGCCCCTTTACGGCCTCACACCGCAGCCCAAGTTCCCCTCTGATCCTGACATTTTAGGTTGCTCATAAAACACTCCTCTAACACGGAGCAAAAGTCATGTAAATGATATGTACCCAATGAAGGATTAAAATCAGAGCTAATCTATCTAACAAATATTAAATTTGTAATTGGTGAGCTCTTTTTCTATCCTCTGCTTCAGTATCCTAACATCTACAACTCCTCTGTTAAGACTGAAATTCCCAGGAGGAGGAAGGCTCAGCTCCAGTCTGCGAGCACACAATGGAATCACAGCTGACGACGCACATCTTTTTCTAGATGTCTCCATATGCTTGAGAGGATTTTTTTTTCCCCCAGCCAGGCATTAGGGGACTTGCTACTCACTGCCACTAAGAATCTGAAAACAGTCTCAAGGATTATTGTGGAGAAGGAGTAAAATAATGTGTTGCTCCTGAGCATACAAAAGGCACACGTCAGAGTGGCCTTGGGAGCTAAATTAACTAATGACGGGGCGGTTTTGCATGCTGTCAAATTCTGAATGTTGTTTAATTTATAATTCTCCCTACTTCTGGCAGCTAAATGTTTTGTTTTATAGTCACAGTTTTTACTATTGTATCACTAAAACAACACTTCAAGGGCTACAACAAAATGCGATTAATTTTTGTCTTCAAGAACACTTACAATTATACTGGATTGGGAATTCACGTTATGAATCTGAAAACGGTCTATTACACAGAGCACATTGATAAAGTGTGGTAAACATTGTTTCCTAAAAAAACCTAAATCCCCTAAAAAGGCCCTTAAATCTTTCTTAGTAACACCAAATTATTAAAAGCCTGAGAAAGCAGCATACATAAGTAATCATGCACATAAATGCCTCAAAAAGAAAAAAAAGTCCCAAGATTAAATTCATGGGATACTCATCACAAAATGAATAGATGCATTCTCAAGTTAACATTACTCATCTTTTGAACTCCCAAAGATTCTACAAATTCCAGTTGAGAAAAAGAGTCTTGCTGCTGTCAGTGTGCACTAACCTCCCCAACAAAGAGTAGCACAAGCGTCCGCGTGCGCACACATATACACACACACACACACACACACACACACAAAGCATAGCAGCAGCAGCTGCTCTTTTTAAAAAACTGCTATTCCTGCAGAGCAATCTATGATCTTTACAAAGAACCAAAGACCTATCCTCCCATTCTGAAAAGTTAGAGTTGTGTAAGTCAATAGACTGCACCCATCAGTGTAAAATAACCAAAGATGTCTCCTAATCTTGCAAACACCAAAAAAGTACCCACACACTGAACCATTCACTAGTGTTTAAGCAAACTAATTTATTTTTAAGAATCTTTTGTGTGGGAGTAATCTGGCAAACTACATTTATTCACTTTTTTTTCTGTAGACAAATATTCTTTGACTGGCTTTGCTTCTTAAATATCAACGCTTTCAGTTGCAAACAGTGATGCTTTGGTTCCTAACTTCATGTTGTTTACTCAAGAGAAAAAAAAAATGCATACCATAAACTACAACTTTTTTTTTTAATGTCATCCCAACGCCGAACTTCCAAGTGCACTTTGGAAACTGGCGCTCTAATTAATCAAGGAACCAGTGAAGCCATTACAAACAATGATGCTTAACACTCCCAATATCAATTGACGTGAAGCTTTCCCGATGCCTTCATTTTCAGAGCAGCCTTTCAAATTTCATTGTCTCCACACTGGAGTAGCTATGTGAAACTGAGACAGAGGTAAACAGATAACTCCTAGGATCCTTAGCACGTAAACCGAGCGCTGAGGTTCGGAACGCGATCGCTACAATATATGCCATTTTACAAACGGGCCTCGGACAGTTACTGCCACATCTTAAGTGCCTTTAGACTTCGTTGTGTCTAAGACAACGTCTCTGGTGGTACCAAAGCAATACAGTATCTCGTGCAATCTACGTGCCTCCCGGGGTGGGAGCCCCTGTAAGTGACATTACCCCACAGATCTAGAAGTGGGTGATCAAGGATGTATAAGAGTGGATAGCTCTTGGCGTCTCCATGACTCCCCCGCCCCGCCAGCAACTCCGCTCCAACTGGTCCGGAAGAAGCCCCGCCTCCTTCCTTCCTCCGGTCCCCGCGATTGGCTTACCGACGCCCGGCAGGTCAATTCCCCGCCTTCGACTGGCTCACTGCCCCATCAGTCACACGCAGCGAGATTCGGGTCGGTGGGAGGGGAAGGCAGTGGAGGAGGTGGAGTGGGAGTGGGATTAGAGGACGAGGTGACGGAGGAGGATGTTCAGGCTAGGTCCCCGGTTTAGGAAAGTTTCCCCTACGAGTGACAGACCCCGACGACGTTAGGCCCGGTCCCGCTCCGAGCCAGTGCAGGACGCTCGGGTCCCTGATTCCCGCCCCTCGGTCCCGCAGGCCCCGGAAACCACTAGGGGGAGGGGGAAGAGGGAGGGACCAGCTAACCAGGGGCCGACCCACCCCCGATCTCGGAAGAGGCGCCTCCGGGACTCCCCGGAGGGGCGGGGGGCAGGGAGCGCCGGCGCGCCGCGACG
>SJYV01005777.1:1354414-1438470 GCA_006410875.1 Neotragus pygmaeus | reverse complement strand
TCCCTCCTCCGCCTCCTCCACCTCCTCCTCCTCCTCCGCGTCTCCGCACTTGCCTAGAGACACAGACCGCGCGAGCTCGCGATCAGGGGAGGGGGCTCGGGAGTCGGGCGGTCCCTCCCTCCGCCTCCCGGGCCGTGGCCGCAACCGAGTCCTGTCACTGGGGAAAGGACGGGGCGGAAACTTGCGTCCCGCGCCCCCGAGGAGGGGGCAAAGGTGGACGGAGGGTTCTCCCGGGAGCCGACCCTGGCCGCGGACTCTGCAGCATCTCCGTCGGCGGAGTCCTCTTAAGAAGACGACCCGGGGAGAGGTGAAGAGTGAGGAGAGAAGGAAGAGGGGACAAAATGGGTGACGGTGGTAGCAGGGAGGGTGACCTATGGGTGACTGGAAGCGAGGGGAGAGTAAACAGATGACTCCACGGGAGGGCAAAGGGCAAGTGCCAAAAAAGAAAGCGAGCGTGTAGGACCGGCCGGGGCCGCAGAGTGGAGGCAGTGGGATCTTGCGGTTGCAGACGGCCAGGCAGATGCCCCCGCACGAAGATGAGAACGCAATGCCAGATTCGCCCCGAGAGGAGCCACCCGTCGGCACTCTGCCGGCGCCCCCTCGAGCAGCGGCCGGCACCCCTAGGGCGCACCTCGCTTGCCCGCGTCTGTTGCTGCGCCCTGGAGGCTCCCGTCGTCCGTCAGTTCTCCCCTGGCTACCGAGAGAACTGGCTTCTTCTTGGCGGTCGCCTCAGAAGAGGGGATGGAGGGGCGCGACCGTGCTAGGAGAGCTTAAAAGGGTGCCACCCAGCAATTGCATGATAAAGCAAAAGTGCACACAGTGTAAATAGCCTGACCTGGTTGAGTATTCTCGTCACGACCTGAGTCACAAAAGTTTTTTATTGAAAAGTCCACTTTCTAGACAGAAAGTGATGTTGGGGGGACGGGGGAGAGTTGCACTGAAGATTCAGAGAGAACCCTTGTAAAACTCACTCGGATCAGCTTTCTGCCTTGGAAAAGCAAGTTCTTCCCAACCTAGATACATTTAGTCAGGGGAAAAAAAAAAAAGAACATTTGTTGAACAGGTTTCCTTATTTTTAGTCTTAAAATGAGAAAGGTCGCTTGCCATGGACAATAACAGTGTTTATTGAACACATATTTATGTGTTGTCATTGGACTAAGTGATTTCTAGATTTCGATTCTCAAACCTTACAAAGTAATACCATTTTTATCCTTCACACAAAAAATGAAGTTTAAAGAAGTTTGAAGAAATTGTAGGGTCATAGAGCCAGGAAGTTGGAGAGGATTTGAGCCCGGTTCTATCCGAATCCAGAGCCCACACTTTTAATGGTGACTTCAAACTCAAATTTGTGGGAGTACCACAAATTTTCTTTGGAGAAAAAAATATGTATGTATGTATGTGTGTGTGTGTGTGACTGTGGTAGAAAATGTTTCCAAGTGCTAACAAATTGGAGAGTATGAGTGGGTGTATAGTGGAATAGTAATTCCACTTTTTTTTTACACTATAATGTTTGAAATGTTTGCAGTCACCATGTATTAATTTCATAAATTTTTATAGATTATTTTAATTACATGGCATAACAGAATTAGATTTCTGGAAATCCCAAAGTTCTCAAAAAACTGGGGAGGAAATGGAAAGGGTTTTTTTAAGACCTGTGTTCTTCCACAAATGATTGTCCAGTGTATTCTACAGTGAGGTAGTAATCACCTGAGGTCTGTCACATTGCTGGCTTCCAATTTCCTTTCTTGTCCTCACCCCCAACTCTGAGTTGCGATAAAGGAAAGATTCTCCTGGCTTTCTAGCTCTCCCTTTTTCTGGCAGAGGTCATCATCCTCTGGAGCAGATTTCACACTTTCAAAAGCCACCATTGATATCTGTACAAATAAATGATTCCCCATTGTATTTCCATATTACTCAATAAAACTTACTCAAGATGCCTGTTTCTACAAAAATAAAACAAAAAACCTGACAGCATAGCATCATGAGTTCCATCTCCAGCTGCTAATCAGTTGCTTCCAACCTTGAGGAATCCTACAACTTCTACTCTGTAGTACAGCCTCTGGGCTCCCTCAAAACTTCACGCCATAGTTATAACAATATTCTGTCTTGTACTGCAGTTGTTTGTATATTTGTCTTTCACTAGATCGTAAGCTCTTCAGGACCCATGTCTTGTTTTTACATGCTACAGCTCCTAACTTATTTAATATTAACTGTTTATGTGAATCTATAAAATGTAAATGACATTATCTGATCAATCTTCATGTTCATTTCCCCAACTCACCCTCCAATACCTTGCTCTTAAAACATATTTATGAAAAATGTTTTCAGTATTTTCGAAGAACTTAGTTTTTGTAAGTCCTCAGAATAATTGTTTAGTAAAACCAGCCATAATTATTGGTGAATTATTGTGTGATAAGATAACATGAAAAGGAAGAAAAGAAAATAAATTGACTTAGTTATTCAATCAAAGAAAAAAATGAAAGCAAAGATATAGGAACTGGTATATCACCAACAGAGAACAACCCAATAAGGAAAAAATGTGGGTGCAAATCGGAAAGGGGAAGGAAATTATTGAAATTTAGTAGAAGCAGAAACAACACACCATGGATAGATGAGGCAAGTAGACACAGCAAAAAGAAATGTAAGCCAAATCACAAATGCAACTTAAAGTAATAAAGAAAAATGATAATTTATATAGTTAACAATACACCTAAGAAAATCAGAACAATGTGAATACTATAGAACAAGAGATTCTATATTGTCTGCCTTCTCTTCCTCATTCAACTTCAAATTACTTCCTTCATAGATAAGCTACGTAAAAATTGGAAGATTCATTGTGATTTTTGTATTATTACTACTAGCATGCTTCATGATATAATGAGAAGTAATATGAGCGCCGAAGAATTGATGCTTTTGAACTGTGGTGTTGGAGAAGACTCTTGAGAGTCCCTTGGACTGCAAGGAGATCCAACCACCAGGCCATCCTAAAGGAGATCAGGCCTGAGTGTTAATTGGAAGGACTGATGCTGAAGCTGAAACTCCAATACTTTGGCCACCTCATGCAAAGAGTTGACTCATTGGAAAAGACCCTGATGCTGGGAGGGATTGGGGGCAGGAGGAGAAGGGGACGACAGAGGATGAGATGGCTGGATGGCATCACCGACTCAATGAACATGAGTTTGAGTGAACTCCGGGAGCTGGTGATGGACAGGGAGGCCTGGAGTGCTGCGATTCATGGGGTCACAAAGAGTCGAACGCGACTGAGCGACTGAACTGAACGGAATATGGTGTGGTACACTATATTACAGATGATGGTTGGATGGCATCACTGACTCAATGGACATGAGTTTGAATAAACTCCGGGAGCTGGTGATGGACAGGGAGGCCCGGTGTACTGCAGTCCATGGGGTTGCAAAGAGTTGGACACAACTGAGCGACTGAACTGAACTGAGTATAGTGTGGTAAGAAGATCTGTTAAAGATAGGAAAGCGTATGAACTGGGCTTTGCTTCTTACCATGTGAATAAATATATCAGTTTCCTCATCTGTATGATTATTGGAAGACTCAAACAAAATGGTATAAATAAATGTGCTTTGTTAACTCTCAAGTTCTTTACACAAATAGTATTATTATGTTGACTAGATCTGTGCATAGCACAGTTATCCCAGTGTTCAAATTATAAGAGCAAAAAATGTATCATTATATTTAAGATGTAATCACTGAAGGAGGGAGTCAGTTAAAACTGACTGACATTTGATTATTGAAAAAATCAATTGTTTGGCTAGGTATTTCATTCTTATTGTATGAGCTCTCCAAATCCCTTAAATATCATAGGTACCATAAATGTGTCTGATACAGGTCAAGTATACTACATATGTTTTTATTTCTCATCAAAGTAGGCATTATGTGTATTATTATTCTCATTTTATGTATGAAAATAATGAGCTTCCAAGAAATTAATTTATGCAAGATCATAGAGCTGTCTTTGCAACATGGCTAAGAGATTGCACTAAAATTCTTTTCTCCATCACTGAAAATCTCCACTACTCTAAACAGCAGATTATCTTCATCCTTATTTCCTCAGTACCTATAACATTATTAAAACATAATGCATGCTCAATAAATGATTCTGAAAAGAAATGAATCAAAAATGCAGGGTTCCCATCAAACCACACTACACACAACAAGACTAAAATCACCACTACTATTTCTTTCCCACTTGAAAACACTTAATCTTTAATCACCTACAGAATACAATTCAAATTCTGTATCTTATATTCAAGACCATCCAGGATAAATATGACCCAAACTGCTTTTTCTAGCAATGACAGCAACAAAAATTTTAATACACCCTCACTCATTCCACGGTGTTCTGGAAACAGGCTGACATGAGTTTCAATCTTGACTCTTACTAACTGTGTAAACTTAGGCAAGTTATTTAGACTCTGCAAATCCTATCCTGTGAAATAAGGTAAGAAAATGAAAAGGGAGGAAGTAAAATCATCTTTATTCATGTGACTGTGTACATAAAAAATTCAAAAGAACCTATAACTATTAAAGTAAATGTAAAATCACAGGATACAAGGTCATTAGTCAGAAATATTATAAATTATATTTCTATATATTAGGAAGAAACTATTAGAAAATGACATTTTTCAAAATATCATTTACAAAATATAAAAAGCATCAAATACTTAGGAAAATATTTAACCAAAGATAACCAAGATCTCTACACTGAAAACTAAAAACATTGCTGACAGAAATTTACAAAGCCCTAGATAGAAGGAGAGATGTGTAGACTTGATATTGTTAAGATGTCAGCTCTGCCCAAATTGATCTTTAGATCCATTACAATTCCAATCAAGATTCTAGCACATCTTTTTAGAAAAATTGAGATGCTAATTCTAAAATATATATATATATATATTATCTAGAACAGCCAAGATGAACTAAAAAACAGGTTGGATAATTTAAACTACTGATTTCAATAATCACTGGAGAGCTACAATAATTAAGACAGTGAGAGACTTTATTTTCTTGGGCTCCAAAATCACTGCAAATGGTGACTGCAGGCATGAAATTAAAAGATGCTCCTTGGAAGAAAAGTTATGACCAACCTAGATAGCATATTGAAAAGCAGAGACACTATATTGGACTGCAAGGAGATCCAACCAGTCAGTCCTACAGGAAATCAGTCCTGAATGTTCATTGGAAGGACTGATGTGGAAGCTGAAACTCCAATACTTTGGCTACCTGATGCAAAGAACTGATTAATTGGAAAAGACCCTGATGCTGGGAAAGATTGAAGGCAGAAGGAGAAGGGGACAGCAGAGGATGAGATGGTTGGATGGCATCACCGACTCAATGGACATGAGTTTGAGTAAACTCCAGGATTTGGTGATGGATAGGGAAGCCTGGCGTGCTGCAGTCCATGGGTTCGCAAAGAGTCAGACATGATTGAGCAACTGAACTGAATACTGGTGTAAGAATAGACAAACAGATCAATGGAACAGAATAGAGAATCCAGAAATAGACCCCCAAATTTACAGTCAATTGATTTTTTACAAAGTTGCCAAATTCAACAAAGAAAAAGTCTTGCCAATAAATAAGACTGGAACAACTAGATAGCAGTATGGAGAAAATGAATATTGACTCCTTCCTCATGTCGTTATATACAAGAATGAATTACAGATTGATCATAGACTTAGATGTAAAAGCTAAAACTATAAACCTGCTAGAAAAAAAAAGGGTTAATAATTATCTTTAAAACTTTGGGGTAGACAAAGATTTTTTTTTAAACAGGACTTCAACAACACTAATCAGAAAAGAAAAATGATAAATTGGACTTCATTAAAATGATAAACTTCTCATCAAAAAATACCACAGAGGAAGTGCATAAGTAGTACATGGATGGGGAGAATATATCTGCAACACACAAATACGGCAAAGTACCTGCACCCAGAATAAGCAAAAAACACCTCTAAATTAATTTTTTTTAATCCAATTACAAGATGGAAAAAAGACTTATAAAGGCACTTTACAAAAGTATGTGAATGGTCGATAAACATAAGAAAAGATACTCCAAGTCATTAGTCATCAGGGAACTAAAGCAAATTAAAACCATGGGAGATAGGACTTATCCTCTAGAATGGCTAAAATTATAAAAGCTGACAGTCCCTGGTATTGGCAAGAATATGGAGCAATTGGAAGTCATTTATTGCTGGCAGGACTACACAAACACTTTGGAAAACAGGGTGGCACTTCCTCTTATACTAACTATATGACCCAGCAGTTCTACTGCTAAGTATTTACGGAAGAAAATATTTATCTGAATGATGATTACATTTTGACAATGGTTTGTCAAACTTCATTGAGTAGTACACTTTGGATTTATGTATTTTGCTATCTGTAAATTATACCAGAACAGATTACTATTGACATTTTTTAATGCAATAAAAGAGAAGTTCCTCAATATAATTAATTGTATATACAAAAAGTCTATAACAAATGTCATACTCAATGGTGAAACATTTAGAGCTTCTCCTAGAGACTGGGATAGAGGATTAGAAATAGAATGCCCAGTACTATCATTTGTATTCAGTATTGTACAGGAGATTCTAGTCAATGTGGTAAGGAAAGAAAAATGATGTAACTATCACTAAAGGAAGAAATAAAAGTTCCCCAGGTGGCTCAGTAGTAAAGAACACACCTGCCAGGAGACACAGGAGACACCACTTCTGCCGCTGGGTTGGGAAAATCTCCTGAAGAAGGAAATGGCAACCCACTCCAGTATTCTTGCCTGGAAAACCCCATGGCCAGAGGAGCCTGGTGGGCTATAGTCCAGGGGGTCACAAAGAGTTAGACACAACTGAGCACACACAAGGAAGAAATAAAACTGTCATTGTTTGCAGATGGCATGAATGTTTATGTAGAAAATCCAAAAGAATCAATGAACTGCTAGAATTAAGTTTTAGAAGATCTCTGGAACAGAAGGTCAATTTACAAAATACAATTGCTCTTAAAAAAATATTTTAGAGCAGTTTTATGTTCACAGTAAAATTGATTGGCAGGTATAAAGATTTCCCATAAACTCCCCTCCCCCACACATACATTGCTCCCCAATTATGAACATCCCCCACCGGAGTGGTATGTTTGTTACAATTGCATTTTCATATATTTTAGAAACAGAAAATGAAAACTTGAAATGTAAACTGAAAAGCTGTTTTGCAATATCCATTAGAGCTGAGTATTTCTGCTTTATGACCCAGTAATTCCACTCCTAAGTATATTTCCAGTAGAATTCAATGACAGATGAATGAATAAACTACAGTATTTTTGCACAATGGAATACTATATGAAAGTGAAAATTAATGAATGAATGATAAAAAAGAAAATAATACAGTACAATATGAGAATCACAGCACACTTGTGTACTCTAATAAGTAAGAACTGGTCAGGTGTTGATCTCATCTCACTTAACACAAAAGTTCATGTGGGTAGGTTGACAGGGAGTCTTAGAACAGGATGTAGGTTCTAGATCATAATCTAAACCCATAAACAGTGTTACTTAAACACTTGGTTATTTGGTTGGTTGGTTGGTTGGTTGGTTGGTTGGTTGGTGACATCTTTTTATTTAGCAACCCACTTTAGTATTCTTGCCTGAAAAATCCCATGGACAGAGGAGCCCGGGAGGCTGGAGTCCACAAGGTCACAAAGAGTCATACAAGACTGAGTGACTAAGCATGTAAGGATATAACTTAAAAATTGCCATCTTAACCTTTTTTAAGTGTACAATTCAGTGGCATTAAGTACATGCACACTGTTTTCAGCCACTACCCATCTCCAGAATGTCCTCATGAAAATATTCTGGACATGGTATTAAGGACTCAGTTTCCAACTCAAGGAATTTCTAAGATCCCATGTATTGGGGAGCTAAAGCACACTCAGACGGAAAAAAAGCTTCCTTCAGTTAAAATGCAAGATTTTTATAAAATCCTGGGTGTGAAGGGGAATGTCTGTGTTCAGTGTTAGCTAGGACAGAAAAATAGTTTCATCAAAAAGAATGCATCTAAATAACGACGCTTCTCCCTTAGAAGCATCTTGCTTCTTTTGAAACAGGCTTCTGTAAACGTGGACCACTTGACAAATAGTGCTACTCACCACAGAGCTCTCATTCTAGCAATATTTCTTGGGCTTTAAAGTATAACACTCTGTTTTTATTCAAAACGTTTACAGGGTCAATCAATGTTATATTTTAATTAGTCTATTATTTATGAATGTCAGTTTTTTACATCCTTGATGAAATGCCTGTGCTTTTGGTTTATTTGTTTTAATTTTTTTAGCTTTTATTCCAAGATGATTATGAAGTTTCAGACACACAACTGTCTGAAAGATTGCAATTATTCTCTTGCCCCATCCTCAAACTCTAATTTCCTAGATCTTCACTGAGCAGTAGTCATGTGGATATTTGTTGTTCTTTATAGCTGTCACACCTGTTAGAAATATTATTTTGTGTGTATTCAGTATTTAATAAAAGCAACTTTTAAACATTCCTTCTGTGTTATATATTTTACTTAAGCATATTCTTTTGTTACAAAACGAGAAAAGCTAATACTTAGATCTCATATTTCTTTTGGACTAAGTTTTAAAATAAACTACTAATACGGGATACTTTCTAATACACTCAATCCCTGGCTTACATATGTCCAGGGCCAACCAACCACCAAGACTGGCAAGATTTTTACTTAACTGAAGTTCCCTTCTCTTTTTGCCTCTCCCTAGAGTTTTTCCCACTCATGTTTCCTCTTCTCCCTCTCTGTTTTAAGCCTCGCACACAGCTTTTACTTTCTCCTCATTAACAGTGGTTTCATCCACAATACCACCACTTCCTTGTATATGAACCCTATGCCTCTTAAGAGTTTAGTTGTTTGTTTCAACCTCTACTGCCGTCCTAAGATAAAATACCAAGCATGGGTGAGTTTGAATACTCTTTTGCAGTATAACCACTAACCCCAACTCACCATTCTAATATAGACGCGCTTAACAGAGTGCCTTTCCAAATACAGCAGATTAAGTTCTAGTTTTCCACAGAAACACATACGATGGTTATGTTCTATTACTACGACTGTGCTGTTTTCGATGTCGTAGGTTTTAGGAGGGCAGCTCTGAGAATCTAAACCCTTTGCAAAACCTTGCTTCCATAGAAAAATATGTTCTGCCTCATAACCAATCAATGAACAAGTAAACTTTTGAAATAAATCCATGAGGATTCCCTGTACTTTTCATCTGAGATTTCAAAGCCTTTCACAAAAACATCATTTTTTTTTCTAAAAAACAACCAAAAAATGCCATTTTGCCATAGCTAATGATTATTAAAGGACTTGTTATGTTCACAACTAGGAAGTGTATATTAACAACCTTTGGACATGGAGTGCCAGAGATAATGCACAAATTATTACCAGGAGTATTGGAGATGCTTCTTTCCATTTATTAATTCACTACAAATTTATTGAGTTCCTGATCTGTGCAAAGCATTATTCTTGGTACTGGAGACCAAGTAACAAACAAGACAGGCAACAGCCCTATCTTAATGGAATTTACAAATCAAGTGGCTCATGCTTGGCACTTGGTGAATATTTGTTGAATGAATGATTTAATGTGCCTAAAAAAACCATTTGCATAGAATAATTATTTATGTTTTATAAAAATTAAGTGAAGTCATTGAACAGAGGGGCAGCAGAATGCAGAATATAAATTAGACAGGGGAATTTGCTCCAATGGGGCTTCCTGGTGCTTCAGTAAAAAATCTGCCTACAGTGCAGGAAATACAGGGGACGTGGGTTTGCTCCCTGGGCCAGGAAGATCCCCTGGAGTAGGAAATGGCAGCCCACTCCAGTATTCTTGTCTGGAGAATTCCATGGACAGAGGGAGCCTGGTGGACTACAGTCCATGGGGTCACAAAGAGTCAAACATAGCTGAAGCGATTTAGCACACAGGCATCCAGTGTACAGCTGAAAGCGCACTAACTCCCTAAAAGAGGATCCAAAACCCTTGGGTGATGTTCACTCTTCTTGATATTCTTGTAACTTTATGATGTAAAGTAACAATATTTAAATATTATGATTTAAAGTTAATACACATTAGGGGCTACAATACTGACATTTGCATACCTAAAGCCTGTGCTCTGAAACTAAAGAAGCCACTGCAATTAGAAGCCCACACACCACAGTGAAGAATAACCCCTGATCACCACAACTAGAGAAAGTCCACGTGCAGCAGCAGACACCCACCACAGCCAAAAAACAAAATGAATGAATGAATAATTAAATCTTAAAATAAAGTTAATACATTTTATGTTATACGATAAGGGGATGGGGGAAGAAAACAAAAGTAGACAGACAGGCAGATACACACATACATATAGACACAAACATACACACAAGCATATTCACAGCAAAAGAAAAGCAAGAAATACTTTTAACAGTTACATTCTCATTTCTGTAACTGGTTACATGGTCATAGCTGGTATTGATAACTGTATTCTTTCACTACCCATTACATATTCCTTTCATCCTCACCAAGCAACTTGGCTGGTTGTGGTTCTTTTCTCTCCCTTTCTCTCTTTTCTTAAACTGAGATAGAGTTGATATACGATATTATGTTTCAGGTATATGATCTGTTTGTGTATAGTGATAGACAATTTTTCAAGGTTATATTCCATCCCTGGTCATTATGAAACATTGGCTACATTCCCAGTGCTCTATAGTATATTCTTGTAGCTTATTTATTTTAAACATAGTAGTTTGTACATCTTCATCACCTTCCCTATCTTGCCCCTCCCCACTTTCCTCTCCCCACTGGTAACCACTAGTTTGTTCTAAAACTATGGGACATGAATTTGCGTGTCATCCTTGTGCAGGGCATATGTTAGTCTGCTCTGTATCATTCCAAATTTAATATTTGTACTGCTGAAGCAGCACTGTTTGTGGTTTTTTACCCAGTAGAGTGACCCAGACCTTCATTCATGAAGCAGCTGGGCCGTTGATAGAGCTGCCTGAATTAGACTGTTGTGGTTTTCCATTGACTTTAACCCAGGTTATGTTACTAAGAGAAGCCTTAGCAGATCTCCTGAATTCTAGCCACACCCTTCCTTACTCCATTGCTTCTAGCGATTCAGTTTCCCCTTGGCAATCAGGATCAATTGCTCCAGCCATACAGTAACCTTTTTTGCCTGTTAACTCAGAGGCTTAAGAAGCCCAAAGTGGTCAGGTAACAGTCTTCACTTCCAGTTCTTGGAATCACTGCTATGTCCCTGGTGGATGCATTCCTCCCTTTGAAACTAAGACCTCTAGACCGGCAGAACTTACAGTCACAGGGATAGGAAGCAAAAATTTTGCCAGTAGATCACTAGAGGTAGTAGTGAGGTGTTCCCCTGCCATTTCCATCCCTTGATTCTTAGACCCATCCCCATGAATTCTGGCTATGAGGGAAATATAGCACCATATGCTGGTCACCAAGCCAGAGCATACACCACCTCCTGGAAAACCTGGCCTCGGTCCTATAAAGTAGTGACCCTGAGCTGTTCTTGTCTTTGTCTTCAAAGGGACTTTCCACTATTCGATCAAGCTAATTGCTTCAGAATGGGTGAAGAATAGAAATCTATGAGGGGGGACCACTGACACACTTCGTCTGTCATAAAGTGAGATCCTTGTTCAGAAGCAATGCTGTGTAAAACCACGATGGTGGACAGGATAGCCCATTCTGTGGCTACCAGTTCACTTCTTTCCCCAGAGATTCTTGTCATTGCCCAAGGGGCTCGTGAACAATGCAGTCATGGTGACAAGATGGACTTCCATTAATCAAGGCCAACCTGGCTATGGCTACCAGAGAGTGTCCAGTCAGCCATCCGTGGGGACTAACACCAAGTCCCCAGTATGGCACCATTCCCAAGGGGAGCAGCCAGTTATCTGGTTGGCAGGTTGCTTACACTGGATCACTTTTATCATAGGAGGGCCAGTGTTGGGTATATTTGTTGTTGTTGTTTGTTTATTTTTGGCTATGCTGCATGACTTGTGGCATCTTAGTTCCCCAACCAGGAATTGAACCTGAACCCCCAGCAGTAAAAGCACCAAATCCTAACCACTGGACTGCCAGGGATTCCCTCTTTGCAATATTTTGCTTTAAAAAAAAAAAAGAAAAAAAAAATATATAGCAATGAAACAACAATTACGACAGTCTAACTCAACTTTCTTTCATGACCAAAAATCTTGTACTCTATTAACAATACAGTAGTTATAATAACCAAAAATGAAGAAGTCTTATTTATAAATTGCTATTGCCCTGCAATGTAGGAGACCCGGGTTCAATCCCTGGGTTGGAAGATCCTCTGGAGAAGGAAATGGCAACCCACTCCAGTATTCTTGCCTGGAGAATTCCCCGGACTGAGGAGCCTGGCAGGCTACAATCCATGGGGTCACAAAGAGTCGAGCAATTAACACAGATAACCATACCATCAGCAGTGAGGTACATCTGTAGTACTAAACTGAGTGCTATATTCAGTATGCTTTCCATCATACTGTTGTCGTTGCCAAGCTGAGAAATTTTGGATCCCCACAGGAATAATTTCAAGATTTCCTATAGTATGGTGGAATTTTGTAGGATTTTATAAAGAACAAGATAATCAGATTCGATACTGAGCAAATTCTTCCAGTGTGTTTGGCTTGATTTCACTGTTGGCTTTTCTTTGATCTTTACTAGGTTTTTCATGCTAAATTTTAAATAGGGACATTTTTGCAATTCTTTAAGAAGTTTTTATTTCCAGTCTGCTCCCTCTTAAAATTGTTTTTCAAATGAAACAAAAGATATATTTTATATAGCATATTTTCAATAAATAATAAATAGATTTTTGGGTAATGGCATATATTTTCCAGTCTCATTCTATTATACACATTACTCTGTTTTTNTACCAGTTCACTTCTTTCCCCAGAGATTCTTGTCATTGCCCAAGGGGCTCGTGAACAATGCAGTCATGGTGACAAGATGGACTTCCATTAATCAAGGCCAACCTGGCTATGGCTACCAGAGAGTGTCCAGTCAGCCATCCGTGGGGACTAACACCAAGTCCCCAGTATGGCACCATTCCCAAGGGGAGCAGCCAGTTATCTGGTTGGCAGGTTGCTTACACTGGATCACTTTTATCATAGGAGGGCCAGTGTTGGGTATATTTGTTGTTGTTGTTTGTTTATTTTTGGCTATGCTGCATGACTTGTGGCATCTTAGTTCCCCAACCAGGAATTGAACCTGAACCCCCAGCAGTAAAAGCACCAAATCCTAACCACTGGACTGCCAGGGATTCCCTCTTTGCAATATTTTGCTTTAAAAAAAAAAAAGAAAAAAAAAATATATAGCAATGAAACAACAATTACGACAGTCTAACTCAACTTTCTTTCATGACCAAAAATCTTGTACTCTATTAACAATACAGTAGTTATAATAACCAAAAATGAAGAAGTCTTATTTATAAATTGCTATTGCCCTGCAATGTAGGAGACCCGGGTTCAATCCCTGGGTTGGAAGATCCTCTGGAGAAGGAAATGGCAACCCACTCCAGTATTCTTGCCTGGAGAATTCCCCGGACTGAGGAGCCTGGCAGGCTACAATCCATGGGGTCACAAAGAGTCGAGCAATTAACACAGATAACCATACCATCAGCAGTGAGGTACATCTGTAGTACTAAACTGAGTGCTATATTCAGTATGCTTTCCATCATACTGTTGTCGTTGCCAAGCTGAGAAATTTTGGATCCCCACAGGAATAATTTCAAGATTTCCTATAGTATGGTGGAATTTTGTAGGATTTTATAAAGAACAAGATAATCAGATTCGATACTGAGCAAATTCTTCCAGTGTGTTTGGCTTGATTTCACTGTTGGCTTTTCTTTGATCTTTACTAGGTTTTTCATGCTAAATTTTAAATAGGGACATTTTTGCAATTCTTTAAGAAGTTTTTATTTCCAGTCTGCTCCCTCTTAAAATTGTTTTTCAAATGAAACAAAAGATATATTTTATATAGCATATTTTCAATAAATAATAAATAGATTTTTGGGTAATGGCATATATTTTCCAGTCTCATTCTATTATACACATTACTCTGTTTTTATTTTTCTTCCGTTTAATATATCATTAACTTGTGATATTCTTAAATATACTTGAACTCTATTTTGGAATGATTATGGTTTCTTCATGAGATATTCTTGAGTTTTTTTGCTCTTTTTCCTTTCCTACAAATTGTTTCTGTTCTACTCTTGGTCTGTCCCATTGGCCCTTTATCATATATTTTTATTGCTTATTTACTTTTAACATAACTCTATTAACTATCATTTCCTTTAATTCTGAATGATTTTAATAGAAGTCTATCAATATGCGTTTTTCTCTTTCTCTTTTACACCAGTGTTTGTGTGCATGCATGCTCAGTTGTGTCTGACTCTTTATGACCTTATGGACTACAGCCTGCCAGGCTCCTCTGTCCATGGGATTGCCCAGGCAAGAATACTGAAGTGGGTTGCCATTTCCTCCTCCAGGGGATCTTCCCAAACCAGGGATCAAACTCATATCTCTTGCTCTGGCAGGTGGATTCTTTGCCACTGAGCCACTTGAACTAGTCTTTGTCATTTCAAGGCCCCCTCAAATTTGACCTCAACTTTAAACAACCTTCCATTTTCTGTTGATAGAACTGTGGTGTTAGTCTCCACACATAACTTACATAGTGTTTCATGTATAACTTCCAATTAAACAAGAATTATTACAGTTCTTTAACTTGGTTTCGATATAATACATGCATACACGTCTCTATCATACCACAGATGGCACTCCCTCATATTTACTAGAGCACTTTTTTTCCTACTAGTAGATAATAAGCCCCCTGAAAACAAGGAGCATATGTCAACCTCTAGTGTCTGGCACAGTGTAGGTTTTTAATGAATGAAGAATAAATGAATAAATGAATGAATGAAAACCATTAGTCGTATAATTTCAGGGGTCTCTTCCAAAAAAACACTTCCCCTGTCAGCCAAATGGACTTATTTTAAAACAAAAATATTCTTAGAAATCACACTCGTTTTAACCTATTCATACAAGGCAGAAGTTGTCAGTCCTGGTTGAGGAAGAGAACCATGTGTTCATCCCAATAAAAATAAATTAGGAGCTGCTACGTGTTTCTAAGGGCTTCCCTGGTGGCTTAGATGGTAAAGAATCCTCCTGTAATGTGGGAGACCTGGGTTCGATCCCTGGTTTGGGAAGATCCCCTGGAGGAGGCCAACCCCCTCCAGTATTCTTGCCTGGAGAATCCCCAGGGACAGAGGATCCTGGGGGGCTACAATCCATAATGTTGCAGAGTGGGTCATGACTGAGTGACTGAGCACAGCACAGCACAGGTGATTTTAAAGTGCAGGCAAGGTTGAGAACTGCTAGGCTAAGATAGAAATAACTGATGGCAGGTTCTAAGATACAAGGAAAGAAGAAAATTAGGATCCTAATGACTTGAGGAGAGAAGTTCTTTGTTGGAGGCAGGGCTTGAGGGACAAGGAGTTTGCAGTGAGCCCAACTCATCCTCCAAGAGGCTGGAGGTGGCTGGAGAGAGAGAGAGGTATTTTTAAAAGTATCTATCGTCTTGAAAAATTAAGAGGAAGAGATTATAAGTCCTTTTTAAAGAGGCAAACTTTGAAGAGGAAGGAATTTAAAATTTAAATTTAAAACTGAAGTCAGAGATTCCAACAATTGCTAATAAAAGGGCCCTTTGAGTTTCTTGGGCTTTTTACAAAAATACTCCCCAGGCTCACAAATACTGCAAGCAGACTGCTTATACAGATGAAAAGAAGAGTCTAAAGAATAAATGTTGACATAGCAGAACTTGAGAGAAGAAAAACTGTTTTAAAGAATTAGTAGTCCCCAATTTGTGTCTATACTATAATTACAACAACATAGAAACTATATGTGAATATGTTTTATTTTATTTTTATTACTTATGTATCTGTTTACTTAGGCTGCACCACGTGGTTTGCAGGATCTTATTTCACCAATCAGGGATTGAACCCATGCCCTCAGTGAGAGTGCTGAGTCCTAACCATTAGACAACCAGAACTCCCAGCTATGTGTGACTATGGGCTGAACAAGAAAAGAAGAGAGATGACGTGAGACAACTGGTATGTGGAGGTGTATTGGACTTGAAGCCTGAAGTTCTAGTTCCTACTTTGCTGCCAATCTGCTGTGCATCCTTAGGCAGGTGTACTCACTTCTCTGGGGCTCAATTTCCTGACCTGAAAATTGAAAGCCTCAACTAAATCAGTGCTTCTTGCAAGGTTTCTCTAAAAACAGTGAATAAATACAGCCCCAAGATCAGTAAGGGGGAACCTGAAGCACCCTCTGTAAGTCCAATTTTTTTTTTTGAAGTCTATTTTGCCTTAAAAATCCACATCCCAGTATGTGAAATGCATCTCAGTTAAACAGTTTTTTTTTCCCCCCAAAGTTCATGTACTTTATATTCTTTAGTCTTTGTGTTTTGTTTTTTTCTTTTAAATGCAGCTGAGCTTGTATTTTATACTCTGGTTTTTTTCACGAAGTATTATATCTTTCACATTGTATATATGTCATTAAAATGTTGTTCCTTTTCTTTTCATAGCTTTCCAGTATTCCATCATATGACCGTATTATAATGCATTACTGTCTCCTAATTTGGGATATTCATGTTACAGTACAGTGTGTTTCTGCCACCAAGCTGCCTTAATTCTAGTCTGCTTGGATCTGTGAAGAGCCTGAGATTTCTTTATAGTTTCTAATTGAATCCTCTGAAGTGCAGAGCTTGGAAAATGAAACTTTTTTTTTTTTTCTTATTGCTGCCATGTGTGAAGTGGTCTCTTGGTGACGTAAGTTGTAATTCATTCTTTCTTGAGATCTCACTGCTAAAAGTGGGGAAGAAACTAACGCTTACTGAATCTGGACTGTTTTTGTAAAGGTTATTACAGGTCATCCACCCAGTGAGGTAATGAATATCCCACTTCATATAATAATAAGCTGAGACTCAAACGACTGAGCTGGCTGACTAACGATGTGCAGTACATGTGATTAAATTGGATCTGATCTCCCCCAGATCTGTTCCAGGCCATCCTGTACACCACACTCTGGACCCATAGCAGTAAGAGAGGGAGCATAGCTACCCCTGCACTTCCCTCTGTTGGCTCTTTTTTTCTTTTTTAATTGAAGTGTTATTTGATTGTTAATATTATATTTGTTTTGGGTGTACAACACAGTGATTTAATATTTTTATAGATTATATTCCATTTAAAGTTGGGCTTCCTTGGTGTCTCAGATGGTAAACAATCTGTCTGCAATGCAGGAGACCTGGGTTCAATCCTGTTGGGAAGATCACCTGGAGAAGGGAATGGCTACCCATTCCAGTATTCTTGCCTGGGAAATCTCATGACAGAGGAGCCTGGTGGGTTACAGTCCATGGTGTTGCAGAGAGTCGGACATGACTGAACGACAAACACTAAACAGTAACATAAGTTCAGTTCAGTAGCTCAGTTGTGTCTGACTTTTTGCGACCACACGGACTGCAGCACGTCAGACCTCTCTGTCCATTACAAACTCCTGGAACTTGCTCAAACTCATGTCCATAGTGATTTAATATTTTTATAGACTATATTCAATTTAAAGTTATTAAAAAATAATGGCTATATTCTTTGTGCTATATGATCTGTCCTTATTGTTAATTTTTTTTATTCATAGGAACTTTTACCTGTTAATCCCCTCCCCCTACCTTGCCTCAACCTCTTTTCTTTTCCTCATCTGGTAACCACTAGCTTTTTCTCTAGTCTGTGAGTCTCTTTCTGTTTTGTTATATACATTTGTCTGTTTTATTTTTAAGATTTCACCTGTAAGTGTTAACATAGAACACTTGTCTTTTCCATCTACCTTATTTCACTGAATTTAATACCATCCTAGGTAAACTGCTTTTTTGCATCTGTCAGCAATAAAGGACAGAAATGGTATGGACCTAACAGAAGCAGAAGATAGTAAGAAAAGGTGGCAAGATACACAGAACTATACAAAAAAGATCTTCATGACCCAGATAATCATGATGGTGTGATCACTCACCTAGANTTGCTGAGTAACGTATAGAAAACTGTCACGAGGGAATTTCCTGGCATGCGTGTGGTGTGGGCAAAAAAAGTCACAAATATCTACCACAAGAGCCAGTTTACCTAAACCTGCCCATACTAAGGATTTTTTTAGTGAAAATGGAGAAAGTCTAATATCTTCAATATTTTATTTATTTATTTTGGCCAAGCAGCATGTGGGATCTTCGATCCCTGATCAGAAGTCAAACCCACTTCCTCTGCATTGGAAACATGAAGCCTTAACCACTGGACCATCAGGGAAATCCTAAAGAGCTTTAATATTTTAAATAAAATATACTTTCATATATGATTACAATAACATAAAAATATGGGTAAAATAGCGGTAGAACTAACATAGTTCTCACGTAGGATTGATAAAAATGTGGTATTTTTTTCCCCTTAAAGAATATGATATCTTTCCCCTCAAAGTTTTCTTAAGAATCCCTTTGCTGGAGTTCAAGGTTTTTAAGTGCTAGCCACCCGTTCTCCTTACTTGGCCCTGCAATAAACCTTTTCTTCTCCAAAAAACAAATAACCTCCACCCCCAAATAAATACCTTTGCTGCAGTACTCTGTGGTGATCTAAATGAGAAGGACATCTAAAAAAGAGTGGATATATATGCATACTTATGACTGATTTACTTTGCTGTACAGTAGAAACTAAAACAACATTGTAAAGCAAATGTACTCCAATAAAAATTAATTTACAAAAAAGCAATACCTTTGCTGTTGTACATATAAAACTTCTTTAATGAAAACACTATGTGTCTCAAAATCTTTAACTTCCAGCTATTCTACTGTCTGTGATGGAAGATAGGAACTTGGTTGAGAGGTCTGCCTAAAACAAGGCCCCATAGCAACTATTCTGCAGGGCAAGTCACTCAGCAAGCAGCGTGCCCTCTGTGTGGCATCTATCATGTGTCATGTAAAAATAATTTGCTTTAAAAAAAAAAAGTCTAGAATAAAGATATCACTAGGGGACTTCCTTGGTGGCACAGTGGTTAAGAACCCACCTTCCAATGCAAGGGATGTGTGTTTAATCCCTGTTTGGGGAAGTAGGATCCCACATGCTGGGGTGGAGGGAGAATGAGTAAGCCCTAGCACTGGTATGAAGACCCAGTGCAGCCAAGTAAAGGGGGGAAAAAAAAAAATATATATATATATATATATATATGTTACTATATTTCATTAACTTACTATGGAAAATTAAAATATATGTTATACATGATTTTCAGTCTAAAGTAAGAAGAATACAGGCTTCTTTTTGGGTAATGTCAGTATTTAATCATTTTGGATTCTCTGCATTTCAAAACCTTAACAATTTCAAAATTCCAATTTGCTGTTTTACTGTCTTATGCCAAAACACGTTCAGCTGGGTTAGCAAAGTACAAAACACATTTGTTCATCTTAAGGACTTACAAACGCACGATTTTAAGATGCTTTATTGTAATACTGTTATAAGCTCAGTTTTCCCATTTGTATTTGAAGCTGGATTAAAATTATGCATCTGGCGACTGGGATATGGGGGAGCATGATGTCCCATTGATGACAAGCCTTTCAATTAAGCAGCATTACTTCAATATGTCCCTGTAAGAAAACAAAAGGGCTATAAGTATGTCACAATTTTACTTAAATTAAGCATCTTTCTTTTTACTCTTTTACCTTCCTCTCCTTCATCTTTCCTTTCTTTCTTTCTTATTTTTTTAAAAAATTTACTTATTTATTTTTGGCTGTGTTGGATCCTCAGTTCAGTTCAGTCGCTCAGTCGTATCCAACTGTCTGTGACCCCACGAACTGCAGCACACCAGGCCTCCCTGTCCATCACCAACTCCCAGAGCCTACCCAAACTCATGTCCATTGAATCGGTGATGCCATCCAGTCATCTCACCCTCTGTTGTCCCCTTCTCCTCCTGCCCTCAATCTTTCCCAGCATCAGGGTCTTTTCAAATGAATCAGGTCTTTGCATTGGGTGGCCAAAATATTGGAGTTTCATCTTCAATATCAGTCCTTCCAATGAATATCGAGGACTGATCTCCTTTAGGATGGACTGGTTGGATCTCCTTGCAGTCCAAGACTCTCAAGAGTCTTCTCCAACACCACAGTTCAAAAGCATCAATTCTTTGGTGCTCAGCTTTCTTTGTAGTCCAACTCTCACATCCATACATGACTACTGGAAAAAGCCATAGCCTTGACTAGATGGAACTTTGTTGACAAAGTAATGTCTCATCTTTTTAATATGCTGTCTAGGTTGGTCATACCTTTCCTTCCAAGGAGTAAGCGTCTTTTAATTTCATGTCTGTAATCACCATCTGCAGGAATTTTGGAGCCCCCAAAAATAGTCAACCACGATTTTCCCATCTATTTGCCATGAAGTGATGGGATCAGATGCCATGATCTTAGTTTTCTGAATGTTGAGCTTTAAGCCAACTTTTTCACTCTCCTCTTTCACTTTCATCAAGAGGCTCTTTAGTTCTTCTTCTCTTTCTGCCATAACGATGGTGTCATCTGCATCTTCATCGTGCACTTTTCTCTAGTTGCAGAGAGTAGGGGCCACTCCCTAGTTGGAGTACTTGGGCCTCTCTCTGTGGTGACCTCTCTTGCTGGGGAGCATGGGGTCTATGGCAGACAGACCGCAGTGGTTACAGCACGTAGTCTCAGAGCTCCAGAGCACAGGCTCAACAGTCATGGCACATGGGCTTAGTTGCTCCTTGGCTTGCAGGATCTTCCCAGATCAGGGCTCGAACCTGTGTCTTCTGCATTGGCAGGTAGATTCTTTACCACTGAACCACCAGGGAAGTACATCTTTCTTTCTTATTTTTAAACTATGCTTCTTTCAAGACTGAAGTCACTTAATATACATATGGGGCAATTTCTCTCAGAGTTGTGATCACAAACTCATGCTTAAGAATCTTGTTTGACATTTCATTCTCTTAATATATAGGGAAAGACTTACATTTATTAAATGTGAATAATGGGAAATATGAAACAAGTATAATTAATCTTAAGTGGCGAGTATAAAAAATAATAAATGTAAGTTTTTAAATTTTAATCATCAACCTGAAGAATAAAAAGTTTAAGACTGATATCATAAATATATCAGCAGAAGATGGCTTGTAATCTCAAAACAATGTACGATTGTAGTACATTAAAAGTTTCTTGAGTTAAAACTTCTTTGATTTTGCATTTAAAAAAATAAGTAAAGTGAAGTCGCTCAGTCATGTGTAGCTCTTGGCAACCCCATGAACTATAGCCTACCAGGCTTCTCCATCCATGGGATTTTCCAGGCAAGAGTACTGGAGTGGGTTGCCATTTCCTTTTCCGGAGGATCTTCTCGACCCAGGGGTCAAACCCAGGTCTCCCACATTGAAGGCAGATACTTTTACTGTCTGAGCCACCAGGGAAGTCTTTAAAAAAAGACTTATTTAAAAAAATAGAATACCGCCAAAAAATGAGGTAAAAAGGAAAACCTCTTACTCCCTTGAGAATAATGGCATAAAATCACAGTCAGTTGATAATTACTTTAATAATTACCTTTACTTTTATGATAGAACTATTTTAAAAAATTATTTAATTTATTTATTTGGCTATGCCCAGTCTTAGTTGCAGTACACAGAATCTTTAGTTTTGGCATGTGGGATATAGTTCCCTGACAAGGGATTGAACCTGGGCCCCCTGCGTTGAGAACACAGTCTTAGCCCCTGGACTACCAGGGAAGTCCATTATTTTGTTTTTGTTTTTTACAACTTTATTAAGTGATGGGCTTCCCTGGTGGCTTAGTAAAGAATCTACCTGCAATGAGGGATACCTGGGTGATTTTCCTGGGTTAGGAAGGTCCCCCGGAGGAGAGCATTGCAACCCAATCCAGTATTCTTGCTTGGAGAATCCCCATGGATAGAGGAGTTGGACATGACTGAGCAACTAAATACAGCATATTAAGGGATATTGACATACAAGAAAACACATTATGATTGATGTGTACAGTTAGATAAGCTGTGACGTGTGTATTTCCTTGAAACCACCACTTTGATGAAGCCTGAACAGATCCTTCACCTCCTCAAGTTTCTTTGTGCTCCTTGACGATTCCTTCTTCTGCTTCCTGCCCAACCAACCACCCTCTTTTCTCGGGGCAACCACTGATGTGCTTGCTATCATGGTAGGTCAGTAGGCATCCACCAGTAATTTTTTCCAGGACACCAGCAGGTTTGCCCTTATATAAAATATATAGTATGATCAGCCCCACCCCACCCCATGTCCAGGGATCCTGCATCCTTGGATATGAGTACTGACTGTACTTTTAATAATCTATAACTGACCTAAAAATCCTTTCCGCTCATTTTAAAAAAGGATTTTTTTTCCTAACTGGAAGAAAACGTAGTAATGCCAGAATGAGGCAGATGATACACAGGTCATTAGAAAGCACTCTGAACTGAGTAATGATTTTGCAGATTATTTTTTGTATTCCACAGCCTAATGCTAATTGGATTAAAAAGTTGAGAATCCAGGAAATGAAGTAAAAGAGATGTGTTGATTTTAATAAATATGGTGTTTTTTCCCTGTCTCATCTATCAGCTTATTTCTAATTAATAAATAGATTTTCTAAAGTTGGCCCAAAATGGAGCTCTCCACTGACAAATGTTCAAATAAACTGTATATTTCTTAAGAAAAGAAAAAAAAGCCACTATATGTTGGAGTTCTACATCAATAATAAAATAAAGTGAACTGTGGATGTAACATTAAAACACAACCTATACTCTTTCTTATGAAAATATAAATTTATTCTAACATATTATGACAACATGTCAAAATTATGTTTGCATAATATTGGCTGAGGATGCTGGAACTATAGCAGTTGAATTGTGGTGGTTTGTAGACTTCTGTGTATACTTTGTATTTTGTTTTTAATTAAATAAATATGTTGATAATTAATATGTGTAATTTATTTCTACCTCTTTCTAGTTTACATTACTCAGCTGTACTTGAAGATATGCTTCCTCATTTTGAGTGTTTCTGTAAGATATGGTATCTCCAGTAAACTTAATACTTCATTCTTTAAAACAACACATTTTTCATTCTCTTGACATCACCAAATGAAAATGCTGTACATTGGAACATAAAACAAAAAGAGACCTAAATTAGTTGGAATTATATAATATATGTAGCATTAATGCTACATATTGATTACCACAAGGGTGTTACTTTTTACCACTGCAACTCTTTAGCTATTTCTGTAAGGAGCAGAAGTATAGTATTTGTGAAAAGTGGTTGGACTAAAATGCTTTCATGTGGTGAATGCCTATTCAACACTCTCGTAAAGCAAATTAATTAGCTTTTCATACAAATGGAGTATTAGTTATTTCAGCTATGTGTATTTAAATTCTTGAAAATTCTTAGATAATTTTAATATCCATAAATCTTTGTAGACAACATGCCTAATGTATATTTTATGCATTGACTTGTATATGAATTTTAATTAAAATATGTTCCAAATAGCGTATTACTTCCAACCACTGTTTGCATAGTTTTGAAAGATATAGCAGTGACCAAGCTGATTTGCTAAAATGTTTTTATTTATATACTTCTGATTTAAAAGATATAGCTGCTAAGTTGCTTCAGTTGTGTCCGACTCTGTGCAACCCCACAGATGACAGCCCACCAGGCTCCCCCGTCCCTGGGATTCTCCAGGCAAGAACACTGGAATGGGTTGCCATTTCCTTCTCCAATGCATGAAAGTGAAAAGTGAAAGTGAAGCCGCTCAGTCCTGTCCGACCCTCAGCGACCCCATGGACTGCAGCCTTCCAGGCTCCTCCATCCATGGGATTTTCCAGGCAAGAGTACTGGAGTGGGGTGCCATTGCCTTCTCCATAAAAGATATAGAGGCCTCCACAAATGTATTCACATTTCAACACATTTCTGAACACTCTGAACAGAGCACCAGACTTGAAATAAAGCTGCAGTCAAAGGAAACAATCAGTGGCCAATGGGAGTGCCCTGCATGGGAGCGGGCATAAGCAGGCAGAATGTAAACCTGGCCCAGGGGTTGATAAATGGGAGTGTGGACGGGTAGATGGATAAAGTCCTGTGTGGGTACTGCATTTACCCTACTTGCTAGTGTGTGCTTAGTCACTCAGTTGTTTCTGACTGCGATCCCAGGCACTGTATCCTGCCAGGCTCCTCTGTCCATGGGCTTTTCCAGGCAAGAATACTGCAGTGGGCTGCCTTTCCCTTCTCCAGGGGATCTTCCCGACCCAGGAATTGAACCCAAGCCTCCTGCAGCTCCTGCATTGGCGGGTGGATTCTTTTACCACTGAGCCACTTGGCCTTCCCAACTTGCTAATACTGATAATTGAATGAATGCAGCAAGTCCAAATGTATCACTAGTTTCAAATTTGGTAACAATTTTCCTGACAGTTGAGAACAAGATAGATAGTTCTGATTTACAATACAGTGTTTTGGTTTTGGCCACACTAAGTGTCATGAGGGATCTTACTTCCCTGACCAGGGATCAAACTAGTCCTTGATTCTTAACAACTGGATTGCCAGGGAAGGGCCAGTATTGATTTACAAATGAAATATTTCTGTGACTCTGGCACAATGGGAAATACAGGATTTTTTTTTTTTTTAAGCAGATATGATGTAGCTCTTTTATTCTTTTTTAAGATATGATAAATTTCTCTACAGGATTTTAGAAGACAAGTCCTTCATTAGGCCAAGACTTCTGAACTCAGAAAATCCTGGGATTCACTCACAAAACTGAAAGAAATGTTGGACCCTCAAAAATTAAAATTATAATGTAAAAATCTTTTATGATAATTTCAGATGTATTTGTATCTCCTGTAATGAGTTTAGAAATCTAAACCAAATATTCTAAATGTTCTTCAAACTAATAGGTACCTATGATTCTACGTACTTTTTTTTCCTTCTGAAATGAAATTCTATGTTTTGGGTAAAGTTTCAAATTTTTAACAAAAACAGTTTCATCAATTTCTTTAAGAGATTTTCTTGTTCCTTGGGAATCCTGTTGTTTACCTATTGATTACAAGCTACAATTCCACTAAGTAAACTGAGAAAGCCTGTCACAAACTGATTTCAGCAGTAGCTATATTTTTGTGTATCTGTCTTTTGAAAAAGCTGGAGAGGGTATCCATATTTTACTTAGTAATATCTCAATTTCCATAATAAGTCAGTAAATTGAATTTATAGTTTATTTTGTCTTTCCTCCCATCAAATTACATGGGTAAGAAATACTGTGGTTTTATAACATAATTCTATTTCCAAAGAGAAAGAACATGCAAGTCTATAAAATAATAGTCAATAGCATTTTGTCAAAATACATTGAGCACCTACAGGGCACTGTAGGGGTGATAGAAACATATTTTGTCTCATGTCCTTGCGTCAAGAAGAGTGTACTTTAAAGAAAGAGACAGAGATGAGTAGATCTTAGGTACTAAATGCTTGGTTAAAACAAATAAAGACTGTGTTTTCTGATCTATATATTAAAAAAAGCTTTTGCTGTTGTTATTGTTTAGTCATTCAGTCGTGTCTGACTCTTTGGGGACCCAACAGACTGTAGCCTGACTGGCTTTTCTGTCCACGGGATTTCCCAGGCAAGAATACTGCACTGGGGTTGCCATTTCCTTCTCCAGGGGATCTTCCCGATCCAAGGATCAAAACTGTGTCTCCGCATCTCCTGCATCACAGGGGATTCTTTACCATTGAGCCAGCTTTAGTAGATCCATATAGGTCAAGAGGGCTTCTGATTTAGATATCTTCAAAATAAGAATGTTAAAAACAAGTTACAAGCCTCAAGATCTTAGGATGTGAATCATGATGGGTGATGTATCCAACATGGACAAGTAGGTAGAGGCCAGATCTCAAAGGGTCTCCATGCTTTAAGCAGTGAACAGCTATTTAAAGACGTCAGAACAGGAAGCAATGATGTTAAGAATCTGAATTTAGGAATGGTAATTGGAATAGAAAGAGAGTCTGAGATCTCAAGGGAGCATAATTATCAAAATGTGTAATGTGACTGGTGATATTAATAAAAGGTTTCCAGGTTTGAAGCTTGGATGATGAGATGGATGGAATTGCCACCCCTCATAAAGAAGGCTGAGTCCTAAAGAATGATGCTTTTGAACTGTGGTACTAAAGAAGACTCTTGAAAGTCTCTTGGACAGCAAGGAGATCAAATCAGTCAACCCTAAAGGATATCAACCCTGAACATTCATTGGCAGAACTGATGCTGAAGATGAAGCTCCAATACTTTGGCCACCTGATATGAAGAGCCAACTCATTGGAAAAGACCCTGACTCTGAGAAAGATTGAGAGCAGGAGGAGAAGGAGGGCAACAGAGGATGAGATGGTTGGATGTCATCATCAACTCAATAGACATGAGTTTGAGCAAACTCCTAGAGATGGTGAAGGACAGGGAAGTCTGGCATGCTACAGTCCACGGGGTTGCAAATAGTCAGACATGATTTAGTCCTGACATGATCCACCTGACTGGTAGGATCTTAGTTCCCTGACCAGGGGTGGAACCCAGGCTCTTGGCAGTGAAGGCATACAGTCCTAACCACAGGACTCTCTGGCGATTCCTTCGTTTTTGGATATACAGAGTGTGAAGCAATTGGTGGGGGGGGAGGTACTTTTAAGACAAAAGGTCCCCTAGGAAGTCTGGTCCTTTGGAACTTCAGGGAAGAAATCTTTGCCAGGATTAAAGATTTCAGATTCATTAAATAAATGAGGCTCATTAGCATATATGTTGTCATTAAAATCAGGGGAGTGGATGAAATTGCACAAGGTACTCAATAAATGTTTATGGGCTTGATGAATAAATGAATAAGAGAGGGGAGATGAAAAGAGAGAACACTAAGAGGGAAAGTAAAGAGTCCCAAGATAATAGGGAAGTGCCAGGATCACCTGTACCTACTCCATAAACTTCCCTAGAATCGTCTTGGGTCGTAGAAATACTGTATATAGTTAAACAGTATAAAGAAGACTACCAGGAGAAGTAAAATGTGTACATGGTACATTAAGTTTTATTTGATAAATGCATAATTGATTAACTGGGCGTACCTAAACTAGCTATTTCAAGACTGGTGCATTTTAGCAGATTATAAATTCACATTGTTCTGCAGCTCATGAATCCACATTATTGATGAAATGTGTTACTCTTTCAATTTGTTCTTAGAGAAAAGAAAAAACACAACATGAGAATTGAGAAGCACTGTTAACTGGTGGTTAAGAGCACAAGCTCTAGAGTAGCGTCTTTCTGTTCATCCTTGGCCCACTAGGGACTCTATCAAGACATCTTTTGGAGTTCTCTGGCCTTCTGGTGGTTAGGACTCAGTATTCTCACTGAAGTGGCCCAGGTTCAGTCCCTGGGTGGGGAACTAAGATCCCCCAGACATATTTTTCCTAACCAACCCCCCTTCTCTGTGAAATTTTAATACTATTGATTTACTCTATGTCTGTGTGCTATGGTAGGGTTTCCCAGGTGGTGCCCCGGTAAAGAATCCATCTGCTAATGCAAGAGATGCAAGAAACTTGGGTTCAATCCCAGCGTTGGGAAAATCCCCTGGAAAAGGAAGTGGCAGCCCACTCCAGTATTCTTGCCTGGGACACCCCATGGACAGAGGAGCTTGGTGGGCTACAGTCCATGGGGTCACAAAGAGTCAGACACGACTTAACTACTGAACAACAACAGCAGCAAAACGTTTATTGAGCCCTTGTAGTGTGTGAATGGCAGGCAAAGGTGAGTAACTCACATCCTTGAAACTACCAAGCAAACAAGAGAGAATTGTTTAGTTGCTCAGTCGTGTCTGATTCTTCAGGCCCCATGGGCTGTAACCCACCAGACTCCTCTGCCAATGGGATTATCCTGGCAAGAATACTGGAGCAGGTTGCCATTTCCTTCTCCAGGGGATCTTCCCAACCAAGGGATGAAACCCCATGTTTCCTGCATTGGCAGGCAGGTTTTTTACTGCTGAGCCACCTGGGAAGAGCCAAGGGAGAGAGGCATAAACAAAAGTAACCCTAACTCAAGGCAGAGCCAGGTGGAAGAGATAACACAGATATGATCAGAGTGCCTCAGGGCGTGGAGGAGGTGACAACATCAGTTCAGTTCAGTCGCTCAGTCGTGTCCGACTCTTTGCGACCCCATGAATTGCAGCACGCCAGGCCTCCCTGTTCATCACCATCTCTCGGAGTTCACTCAGACTCATGTCCATCAAGTCTGTGATGCCATCCAGCCATTTCATCCTCGGTCATCCCCTTCTCCTCCTGCCCCGAATCCCTCCCAGCAACAGAATCTTTTCCAATGAGTCATCTCTTCGCATGAGGTGGCCAAAGTACTGGAGTTTCAGCTTTAGCATCATTCCTTCCAAAGAAACCCCAGGGCTGATCTTCAGAATGGACTGGTTGGATCTCCTTGCAGTCCAAGGGACTCTCAAGAGTCTTCTCCATTGTATACATTACCTATAATCTCTAAGGAATTATTTACAATCTTTTAAGGCATATGCTTTAAACCTATTTCCTAGGGTTAGAAAAGGTTTGGCCTACTTGTTATCACTGTTAGCAAGTGTGTCTTAAGAGGAGAATTAGTAAATCATTTTTAAAATAATGAGAATATGTGTTCCTTAAAAACTAATTAAGTAAAATTGTGACCGTTGGGTGAGAGAACTAGTCTCAATGACTCGGATATCTTGACCATAGGTGCACATTTGAGACACATTCATGGAGACTATGCTGCGCGAATTCCTGTGAAATTGTCACTTTTTCCACGTGCCATGTGTTGACTGACGTGGGATATGGATGCTGTCATTGTCTGTCTTAATGCTGTGGCCCAAAATAAGAGATTTTACCAAAATGCCTCAGTCCTGATCTTTGCCCCCAAGACATCAAATCCTTCGGGTAAAAACTAAAGTGCAAAAAGGAAATTAACTATTTAGCCTATGAGTGTCTTCCCCACCATAGATTTTTTTCAGTTTTAACTTTTTGATTTTTGTAGTTTATGTATCTCCACTATTCTCATCTGGGAAATTCCATGGATATAAAAGCTTGTAGACTCAGCCCATGGGGTAACAAAAGAGTTGGACATGATTTAGAGTCCAAACACAAAAAAGCACATATATATATACATATATACTGTTTTTCTTTTATCTGTTTTTAGTTTTTTTTAGTTTTTCTTTTATCTTTTGATCCTTTAATAATGTCTCTCCAGTAATTAAGTATCCCTCGATACAGAGTAGAACCTATTATAATTGAAAGAAAGTGGAATTTGTATTCATGTAGAACTGGATTTATATCCTGATGTAGATAAGTAAGCTAATGTACACCATAATTGTATTTATGAACTACAGTTTCTGCATATTGAATAAAATATCTGTGCTCTAGAATTATATTAAGAATATCCAAGATTTACATAGTACTGATGGCATTTTTATCTCTCAGTAATGGAATGTTTATTCCATTATCCACCATATGATTAATTTATACNCTATCTAGGTTGGTCATAACTTTTCTTCCAAGTAGTAAGCGTCTTCTAATTTCATGGCTGCAGTCACCATCTGCAGTGATTTTGGAGCCCAAAAATATTAAGTCTGACACTGTTTCCACTGTTTCCCCATCTATTTCCCATGAAGTGATGGGACCAGATGCCATGATCTTCGTTTTCTGAATGTTGAGCTTTAAGCCAACTTTTTCACTCTCCTCTTTCACTTTTATCAAGAGGCTTTTTAGCTCCTCTTCGCTTTCTGCCATAAGGGTGATGTCATCTGCATATCTGAGGTTATTGGTATTTCTCCCGGCAATCTTGATTCCAGCTTGTGGTGACAACATAGTTGACTTGAAAGAATTGGGAGGGATATTTTTGGAGGAGGTGGCCTTTGAGAAAGACCATATAGGATTCTGAAGCCATCTGTTTTAGGGTTGGGAGGAACATTGTAGGATTTGATGAAAACCCTTTAACTTGGTTCGAAGGGCCCTCACACGGCTGTGATCTGGCTCCTATTTTCTCACCACAGCCCTGTCTGAACATGGTGCTGTATTCTCTCTGGTCCAGCCATTCTGGCCTGTCTCAGTTCCTGCTAGCGTCTCTCCAGCTCTATGGTTTCCACAGAGGCTCTTTTCTCTGCCTGGAATACGGTTTCCACAGCCTGTTCACCTAGTAACCCCTAATCATCCTTCAGACCCCAGCTCATGTGCCATCTGAGGGAAAGCCTTCCCCCATCTTCATGGTGAGGTCAAACCCTTCAACACAGGCCCTATCCCATTCATTCATATGTTCAGTTGATCAGTGTCTGTCTGTCCCAGTGGATCAAAATCTCCATGAGAGCACTGACTGTGTGTGTTTTTCCACCTTATACTATCTGCATGTAGCACAGGCGTCCAATACTTACCAGGTGCTTAATAACTAGCTGTTGAATGAATAATGAATTATTATAAACCAAGATAAAAACAGAGAAGTGGAAAGGCACAAGATGTTCAAAAATTGGTAAAAACAAACAAACAAACAAACAAAAACCCTGGTTTTATAACAGGAGGAAAAGGGGTAGGGCACAACTTTTGAAAGAATGACATAGCCCAAGGACACAACAAAAAATGATTAGAGTCAAATGGGACCAAGATGGCAGACAAGACTAGACTTTGATTCTCAATCAGCAAGTGAAATGACACACGGAGAGGTGCCATGACAGTTCCAAGGCCCTGTAAGAAGACCAGGGAGTGGGCGGTGGCCCAAACCCTGGAAATCTCTGCTCCTTTCCAAAAACAGTTGGACTAATCCTCCTGCTCATTAGCATATGAAATTACCCAGCCTATAAAAACCAACCACCCCAAATTTCGGGGCTGCTGCACTTGCCCTGCGTGGTGGCCCACACTCTGTCTGTGGAGTGTGCTCTCTGAATCTGGATAAATCCACTTCTTACCTATCACTTTGTCTCTCACTCAATTCTTTCTGTGATGAGATATCAAGAACCTGAGCTTCATTAGGTCCTAAAACCAGGTACTGTGGTTTTGGCTGGGTTTGAGTCCCAGCCACATGGGTTAAAGTACCAATCGGTGGTAAACAGTTTCAGCTTGACTGAAGTGTGTGTTTAGTCGCTCAGTCATGTCTGACTCTTTGTGACCCTGTGAACTGTAGTCCACCAAGCTCTTCTCTCTGTGAAATTTTTCAGGCAAGAATATGGAGTGGGTTGCCATTTTCTCCTCCAGGGTGTCTTCACAACTCAGGGATGGAACCAGAGTCTCCTGGGTCTCCTGCATCACAGGTGAATTCCTTACCCATTGAGCCATCAGGGAAGTGAATCATACTCAAATTTATGCTCTGAGACCATGATGATGAATAAGTTGTACAGGGTTTCTTCTTATTTGGGTGGGGGGAGGGTGGAATCAAATAATGTCTGTCTTTCCCCAACAGATAAAAAATAATATATTGTGGATAGATTTCTCTGTTTAAAATTTTTCACTGGTACTTGTTTCTTAAACAGAGTGTTTTTTCCTTCCTGCTAATGAGCAGGAAACAGCAAAATAAATAAACATGTAACAAAAAATATTAGAAGAAAAACGTTAATCATGTTTAAATTGACTGCATGATCATTATGGGCATGTGCTGAGAGACACTGTGTTGTGCATACATTTAACAGTTATATTTTTCATGAGTTAAGTTGTTCCAAATTGATATGACTACCGTTCTACTACAAAGATAAAGAAAGGGTTAGCCAGAATCAAACATTCATAGAAAAAAATGTAAGTTCATTAAATGACCCAGATAACATGAAATAGTATACTTTTGCAACAGTTTAGATAAAATATCTGGGTGATTAGATGAATTTTTCATTTTCTACCTAACTGTGTTAGAGTTACATGCTCTTTCAGTACCCTGGAGTCACCATGGTAGCTTTACATTTTATTGATACATACACACACACACAAACTTTGCTTTTGCTACATATGAGTTATCTAAAAGCCTTTTAAGATTTTTTTGTTGTTGTTGTTCTTTTTTTTTTTTAATTTATTTTAATTGGAGGCTAACTACTTTACAATATTATGGTGGTTTTTGCCATACATTCACATGAATCAGCCATGGGAGTACATGTGTTCCCCATTCTAAAACCCCCTCCCACCTCCCTCCCCATCCCATCCCTCAGGGTCATTCCAGTGCATGAGCCCTGAGCACCCTGTCTCATGCATCAAACCTGGCCTAGTGATCTATTTCACATATGATAATATACACGTTTCAATGCTATTCTCTCAAATCATCCCACCCTCACCTTCTCCCACAGAGTCCAAAAGTCTGTTCTTTACATCTGTGTTTCTTTTGCTATCTTACCTATAGGGTCATCACTACCATCTTTCTAAATTCCGTATATATGCTTTAATATACTGTATTGGTGTTTTTCTTTCTGGTTTACTTCACTCTGTATAATAGGCTCCAGTTTCATCCACCTCATTAGAACTGATTCAAATGTATTCTTTTTAATGGCTGAGTAATATTCCATTGTGTATATGTACCACAGCTTTCTTATCCATTCATCTGCTGATGAACATCTAGGTTGCTTCCATGTCCTGGCTATTGTAAACAGTGCTGTGATGAACATTAGGGTACACATGTCTCTTTCAATTCTGGTTTCCTTAGTGTGTATGCCCAGCAGTGGGATTGCTGGGTCATATGGTAGTTCTATTTCCAGTTTTTTAAGGAATCTCCACACCATTCTCTATAGTGTAAAAGCCTTTTAAGATTTGTAAAGCACAGTTATAGGAATTCCCTGATGTACCAGTAGTTCAGACTCTGTGTTTTCTTTGCCAAAGGCCTGGGTTCAATCCCTGGTTGCGGAACTAAGATCCTACAGGTTGTGTGATGTGGTCAAATAGAAAATTTTAAAAAATAATAAAATAAAAATCACAATTACTACTGCAATGTTCTGTTCAGAGAATTTCACTGCATTTTTGTACTATTACCAGAGTTTCAAGTTTTCCCAACTATTTTTTAATTCAAGATTTTTTGTTAAGATTAATTTGTAATTAAATCTCTCATTTGTTCTAGGATTTTTTTCCCATTGTATTTTCCTAAAGAATTAACTTTATTCTTTTTATTCCTTTCTTTCATTTAATCATTAAATTATTTTATTTGTAAAATCAAGCTTTTATTTTTAAAAACAATACATTATACTGACCTCACCAAAGCTAGACATATGTAGAGCATTTACTTAATTGAACCTTTCTGGCTTGTCTTGTTCTATATTTAAGCCTCCATTATGCAATGCTATTTACTTGATTTATTGGATTTGGCTTACATGTTTTATAAATTGTGACTGTTGGGAAAATTTTAAAGAGATTGACTTGGCCTTATTGGGGAGTTTTATACTGAGGACTCATTGCCATTGAAGTTACATTTGTTTAAATAAAATATCCATTTTAATAAGGACCTTGATCTGGAAGTAAATAACACAGGCTTCCAGAAGCTAGGACAAAGGATTTCTTCCAGTTTTTTATTTTTTTCCAACATTAGAATTTGTTTAAAATCTTCACTTAAGACTAAGTATATGTGATACCAAACACCAGGGTTAGGGGATAGAAATCCAGTCACTGAGAAGTTTCAGAATATCTGAATAGAGGGCATTGTGCAGGCCCTAAATTTAAGTGTTTTTTTACATTGCCCTCTTTCCATTCAGAAATTTGGGCTCCTGCCTAAGTCCTTTTCTAAGGGCTTATACTCCTTTTCTAAGGCTACATTTATGTAAAATAGATAGCGTAATAGTTACCTCATTAACAAAGTTTAACAAGCTTTACTAGTTAAATAATTTAATATCCTCTGATGAAAGGCACTAATTCAATATAAAATACTGCTTTTGCTTTCACCTGTGGTTTGAATTCCTAATTAGGTGTGGATTGCTATACCTAGTAGTATATGGGATGCTGTTATGTGCCAAGCACTATCCTAAGTGCTAGGGACTCGAAAGTAAGTTAAATACAGTCCTTGCCCTTTGGGAGTTCACAGATACATGATGAAATAATGGTGGCATGTGCAAGGTGTTGTGGTGACTTTCAAGAAGGCCAGTGTAAAGGAGGATCAGGGAAAATTGCAGAGAGGAGGTCACTCTTGAACTGACCCTTGTAAGAAGTTTGGATCTATGGCAGCAGACTGATGTGGAAGGCATTCTGGGAGAGGAAACATCACAAATGGAGATGCGATGCCTCATTGTTCGTTCAGTCATTCATCAGATACTTACTGAGCAAGTTCTACGTGCTGTGAATGGAAGAGAATGCCCTGCATCAAGAAGAGCACCGTCTTGTGGGATGGGAGACCCAATAAGCAGACGGAGTCAATACAGCACTGTAAGTATATTAATAGAGGGACACACAGGGTGTCGTGGAGCTTGGAGGAAGGGATGCAATCCAGATTCCTCATCCAGCCTCACTGAAGCCATCACTCTACTTGGAGACTCCTGCTGCCCTTCTCCACGGTAGTTTCCTCCATCCAGCCGGAGTTGACTTCATCCGTTCTGAAACTGTGTTTGGTTTTCAGCATTAACGTTCAGAGTGCCTGCCCTATGCTGTGTTACTCCCCAGCCCTGACTCCATCTATCCCAGTTGCTACCGGGGTCTAATATTTTGTGCTCAGGAATTCAAAATTAAGATAAGGTGTCAAGAGAGCAATCTTGCGCAAGACTCAGTGGCCTAGAAGAGCCACTGAAAGGCTGACTGGTCATGGGGCTCCTTGCTGCCTCTAAGCAAGCCACATTATCTCATCTAGAAACTTACTAGAAATGCAACACTCTGACCCCTTCTCAGACCCTCCAATTTTAATGAGATCCCCAGGTGAATGAACCATTTAAGCCATTCTGAATGGATGGAAATTTATTCCTAGGACTGAAGAGAATATTTATCAACATTCTTAGGTTATCTTAGTCATTACTTGGATGTATACATAAATCCCTCAAGCAACATGTCTGAAATCTTATTTTCACTTTTGTTCAAATTCAGTTAGAGATGAAAACAAATAGTGATCATTCTTGTATATTAACCTTTCATAAAGTTTTTTAAGTGCTTAGTTTCCTTAGATCATAGTTAATTTGAAAAAGCCTTCCTTTGCATAAAAAGAGACATTTCTTAGGTTAGGAAATTTTGCTAACTTAGTAAGCACATGCCTAATTGTGAAATGTAAGGTCAAATTTTTTCTCTAAGTAATATTTATTTTCTTGTAATACTGCTTTGTCAGCAACTATTGACTTCCATTTTGCATAAAGCATCTTAGACTGTTGCTGGCTTGATATACCAAGGCTTTTTCCTTTCCCCTAAAGTCTTTGATAACCACTGTTATTAGTCACTTCTGCTGGAGAATGGTTCCTTCTTGCCCAGTGGTAGGGAATGACTTGTCTTATACCTCTTCTGAGTCACCTCTATGCCTAGCGTAGTGCTACCAAGAAGATAATCAGAGATAGGATTCAATGACCCACATTTTATTATCTTAGAGTCCCCCCCAATAAAAACCTTGAAAATTCTTTTTACTATCAAAAATATGACTTCCCCAATATCTCAGCAGGTAAAGAATCCACCTGCATTGCAGGAGACACAGGAGACTCAGGTTCCATCCCTGGGTCGGGAAGATCCCCTGGAGTAAGAAATGGCAAACCACTCCAGTATTCTTGCTTGAAAAAATCCCATGGACAGGGTCGCAAAGAGTCAGACATGACTGAGTGACTAAACAGCAGAAACACAATAGTAAACGCAAAATTTGTAGGCTTTTCACAAAGACATAAGAATATATTATAGTAGTAGGCACAATACATTGTTTTCTTTACTCTGTACCTTAAAGGGATCACTATCTTTAGACAGCAGTGATTTTCTGCATACTTGTATACATTTCTGTAACTTCACAAGAACCTGAACACTCTGCCTCAGGCAAGCCACTCTGTTCATAGCTCCTTGGATCTGTCCTACGCATGCCCACTCTGTACTTCTGGTTTACAGTTCCTCCTGCCTGGAGGGCTTTACCCTTCTCCTCTCTGTTTGTGTATATGTATGTGCTTCTTTCAGGGCTCAGTTCAAGTCTGAACACCTCCAAGAAATCCCTGTTCAGTTCACCGAATTCTTGGTAATTCATCCTTCTCCTGTTTTCCCTACCTTTCTACTAGTTCAGCCCTTAGTCCTGGCTATTATCATTTTGTGAAACTATTATTTCCTCAGGGCATCCTCTGTGTGGTGGAAAGGATGATGAACTTAATCTACCTTTAGGGTCCTGGAAGCTTTTTATTTCCCACCAGAGTTTTTCTTTCATGGACAAGATTAAATTTCTTAAAATTAAAGATTTTGAATGATCTAATGTAAACTTCACAGAGCCAGGTTAATTAAAGCAAAGTTTTCATCATGTTAGTCTCATATTCAAAAGTTTTCCTTAGCTTTTCATTACCAAAAACTCCAAAGGCCAAAGACAGGCCCGGCACTGAAGGTCATTACATTTCATCAAAGATAGTTTCTGAGGACTTCCCTGGTGGTCCAGTGGTTAAAGCTCTGTGTTTCCAGTGAAGGGGGTATGAATTTGATCCCTGGTCAGGGAAACTAAGATTCCCACATGCTCTGTGGCCAAAAAACTAAATAAATAATCTTCAAGATTTTTTTTTCTAAAAAAGGTAATTTCTGGTGTCACCATTCACTAATTCAGCATTCACAAACTCCTGCTCCAGTTGATAATCGTTTCCTGCTTTCTAAATGTAAAATGGAGATATATTGCCTTTGCTTTTCCCTTTGTCAGTAATGCTTTCCCTGTAACCCTCTGCTATGCAAATCCTCATTATTTTAAGATTCAGCTCGAGCCTCGGTCTCTTGGAAGTCTATCCCCATAAGACCTTTTTGTGCTCCTTATTTGGGACTTCAACAGTGGTTCAGTGGTAAAGAATCTGCCTGCAATGCAGGAGACATGGGTTCCATCATGGGTCATGAAGATCCCCTGGAGAAGGGAATGGCAACCCAGTCTAGTATTCTCTGCAACTGAGCATGCATGCACCCATGTCCTACTTATTCACTGTCCTGTATAACAAGACTGTAAATTTCCTGGAGACAGAATTTATCTTACATTCCTTTTCTAGACTTGGAGCCTCTTCAGGACAGGATTCTATTCATCTGTGAATTTCCAACACCTAATGCAATTCCTGGTAAACAGTAGGTACTTAAAATAAATGTTTTAAATGAATGAATGAATGAACTTCTCTAAAGGGATACAATGGGCTTCCTTGGTGGCTCAAATGGTAAAGAATCCGCCTGCAATGCTGGAGACCTGGGTTCGATCCCTGGGTCAGGAAGATCCCCTGGAGGAGGGCATGGTTACCGACTCCAGTATTCTTACCTGGAGAATCCCCATGGACAGAGGAGCCTGGTGGGCTATATACATGTATATATACGCTATGGGGTCCCAAAAAGTTGGGCACAGCTGAGTGACTAGGCAGAGCAGAGAGACAGGGATACAAGGTTCAGTATGTGTTCTTTCAGTAGTCTTACATTGAAAGCAGGAGGAAATGCTACAAAAGTGTATCCTACAGTCTGAGACTGGGGGAGAGGGGTCTTTGTTGTCAGGTAGCCACCCTGTCTCCAGGGGATCTTTATACTTTGGGTCATTTTTAGCACCACCATAGGGTGTTGAGCAATTGTTCCAATTCGAGATCCTTGGGGGAAGAGAAGGTAGCTCTGCTGTTCCGCTTTTCTCCCTGGCATAGAGCCTGGCAGAGTATTAATACTGTAGTGCATGCTTCATAAATATTTGAATTAAGGGTAAATATTGAATTATTAGCAAACGGTCAAGCAAGTTGCTCTGGAGTGAGCATGTGGTCCTACATTTCTGCCCGTGTCCCATATTGAGATACGTAGTAACATATTTTTATCTCTAAAAAATAATATGCATCTTGACCTTGGTGGTGGACACACCAACCTTAATGTGGGAAAAAAGCATGTAACTAAGTATACAGACACACACACACACACACACACACACACACACACACAGCAATTTTCTTTTTCTTTCTTGGACATTTATCCCAGACAAATGAGAACCTACACAAAAATCTGTCTACAACTGTTTATAGCAGTTTTATTTCTAATATTCCCCCAAGAGGAAACACTCCAAATGTCCTTCAGTCGGTGTATAATTCAATAAATCATTGAATCGCTGTATCTCTGAACCATGGAATATCACTCAGTAAGACAAAGGAGCAAACTGTTGACACACAACAACTTGGATGGATTTCAAAGGAACTATGCTCAGTGAAAAAAATCCATCTCAAAAGTTCACTTACTATAGGATTCCATTTATATAACATTCTTGAATGACAAAATTATAGAGATGGAGAATAGATTAGTGGTTACCAGGGGTTAGAGAGTGGAGTAGGTGGGGATGGGCTGGAGCTACGCACGAGGCATCTTTGTGATGAAACTATGCCATGTCTCAACTGGTGGTAGTCACAGAAATCTACAGATGTGATAAAATTGCCTGGAACTAAGTACACAGACACACACACACAAACAAATGCGTGTAAAACTAAATAAGATTGCTGGAGTGCATCAGTGTTAATTTCCTAGTTGTGACAATGTTGTATAATTATGTAAGAAGTCACCATGGAATGAAACTGGGCTATGGGTGTGTGGACTCTCTCTGTGTTATTTCTTACAACTCTGTGAGAATTTACAATTCTCTTGAAATAAAACAGTGTTTAAGAAAAAAAACCATAGCAATTTCTCTGGACCTGGGGCTGTTTTCAGAATTAATAAGACAAAATATACAGTGCAGATCTTTGAAAAGCCTTCTTTATGTGTGTAGATCATTAATATTATTTTTAATTCTGAAAGTGTACCTCAGCATTAGGTTTTATAATTCAAAATTGCACCAAACTGATGTACCTAACCCTGATTCTACCTTTTCCATTTGGAGTTTAAAATTTTATTAATCTCTTTCCCTTATTAGTGTCCACTCGTTTTGCTAAGAACTTCAATAAATGTTTCTACTACTTAAATGATTTTGTGTGAGACGGTGAATGCTGTATTATGTATGGGTGCTCTCTATAAATACTGTTTAAAATTAGATGGCAAAGACTTTTAATTCACATCCTGCCAACTGTTTTACCACATTTTTTTCCCTTGCCTGTTTGCCTGCTATGTTATCCTCTATAATGAGTGAGTTACAGTAATTGTAGCTGGAAAAATCATCATGCAAGGGGGAAAAAAAAGCTCAAAACCTGCCTTATTTTTAAATCAGTAAAGCTTCTGTCATTTTTTGGCTGAGTTACAGCTTCACAGCAAAGTCAAAGAACCAGTAGAGTAAATGCCACGTGGGGAAAGGCTCCGTTGAAGCATAAATTAACTGTATTTCATTTTCCCTTAATAAAGAATTTCAGTTTTTCCACAGTTAACTGTATAATCAATTTGCTCCCCTGCTGGTTTGCTAACTTGCTCTTGGCTTTATTTCAATAATATCGAGCCCAGCCTGGATTGAGAGAAGGAGGAGGAACTGATTTCCCTGAGAATATGCCTCAGTGATAGAACATAGATTTTTCCTTCTGGAATTCTGCTGGGTCTTTTATCCTTAAAGAGTCTGAATGTATCGCCCCCAAGCACCATACCCCTCTGGTCACCCGACTCTCTATTAGAATATCTGGTGTATTCATAAAGCTTCTTTAATCACCCTTTGGTAATAGGATGATATTACAGTTTTAAATCCTTTTCAGTTTTCTGCCACCGTGGGCTTTCTAAGTCCCTAATTGCCCCAGAAGACTTTTTGTTTTGTTATTAAAAAAAAAAAAAAATCATTTAACCATGCAAGAACTGAGAGTTCTAAGTAAGAAAGTATTTCAAGTTAAGTTGCTTCCATGAGTAATGAAACGTAACTTTATATCAACTGCTGAACTGCTGCTGTACGATCAGCACTTGAATTGTAAAATTATCCTACTGGAAGGGCTGAGAGAGCACAGAAAAAATACATTCTATCCTAACTGCTGATTTGGTTCTTCCTGCCCTTCCCATGCCTAGAAATTATACCCTATACTATGGGTTTGTTCACTAACTCACTTGTAATTCCACATTTTTTCCCCCAGCTCTCTGGATTACAAGACACAAGTTAAACATACAAGATAAACAAATATTATCTTTAGTCACAGAATCACCAGACAAAAAGCTCTTTAGAGCAAGTCATCTCCACCCTCCGCAAGGCTATGTCTGCTCCTCATTCCTAAAGCAGATCCTCAATCTGAGGACAGTACACTGGGTAGAACTTGGGGAAGATACACACCAACATCAAACCATCAACCTCTCCTCTATCAGTTTAAAGTTTTATTTGTCCCCAAATATCTTACAGTCACATTAACTCCTAAAGTGCCTTACAGAGAGCTGTGGAAGAGTGTAAGGTTATAAAGACTTCCTAGTACTCTTGGTTGAGAAAAGCACAAAGAACCTCTCAGTTCTCAACTTTGATTATGTCCTTTGTTATCCTTCATTATAGATTTTACTGTATAGTATTGAACTGTATTTCTCATGGTTCTGATTCCTGTCTCATCATTACATAATAGCTTGGGATGAGGTTTTGCTTTTGTCCTCCTCCCCAAATCTATTTTAGATCTGAATAATTTTTTTTTTCCTCTTCTGAGTTTCCTCAGAGAGTCCCCAGGAAATATTCTAATTGAACTAGTTTTCTCTATTTGACTCAGTTTTTCCATCTGACGAAAGGGTCAATTTAAAGTGACTTTTTTTCCTGAAAGAAATAGTTCTTTTTCTGCAAGTTATGTGAGAATGAGTAAAAAGAAGTTAAAGGATAAGAAAATATGACATTTAATATAAACTTCGCCTCTCTGGAATGTCTAAGGTTTGATATACACCCTCAACTATGCCTAAAAGGCAAGAAAGCATTCATTACAGTTCTGTCATAGGAACATAAATCTGAGGCTGCTGAGCTATGCTACGCTTCCTGAAATTTTTTCAGTGAACTGACCAAATCAAAATTTGAGTTTAATTTGCTTGAAATCAGGGCAAAAGTTGAAATTCAAACATAACTAGAGTCATGACAATTCATCTTTGTTTTACGGAACCCACTGGAAAATTAATATGAAGATAATTATGATTAAATTTCTCTTTGGCAATCTTTGAGAATTTCTTTTTAAGTAAAACTGTAATTGAGAATGGCATATTTTTTTGAAGAGAGCAACTTAACACATTGTCACTGAAGCAGGATGTTCTGGTGAAAGCTGCCCCTTGCCATGTCTCCTCAACATCTAGGTATAGTCAGTCTCGTCAAGGCTCCAAACTGCTGAACTGGGCCAAAAAGTGCTTTGAAGACAGTTGTTTGACTGCTTTGGGACAAGCCATGACAAGTCTAGGCAATAATTTGAAGGAAACTTCCAAAACAATTATGTTCCAAGCTCCCAGTTTAGAAAGTGGTAGGAATAGTGTCCAGTCAAATAATGGTGGCCACACCCACTGTGCCCAGTCAGATAACTGTCCAAGAGCTTCATGGTGTGACTCACTTCAAATCCACAGAAGAGATGGTCTGCAAATGTTTTCTTTGAGACTGAAGTTTTTTTTTATCTTCTAATCCCTTCTCAACAGTGAATCTAAATTCTCACTTTCTTTTCTTTCTTTTTTTTTTAGCATTTGCTGAGACTTTCACCATTACTTCAGCTTCTGGTCTATGAATTCAGTATTATTGATCCTTAATCATCTTTCATATTCTTATTCTCATCTAATTTCTTGGTAAAGAGACTCTGCATGGGCATATTTGTTGTCTCTGATAGGTATTTTTCTTCAAGTTTATAGAGGCTATAGCACAAAGGGATAAAATGGAGGCTAATGCTCTTTTTCTTTCTTCTGGCCCTTAAGAAAATGAGAGGGCTGGAGGAATCCATTATGAAAGCAAAAGAAAGCTTTATTGGACTTTGTAGGGCAGGCAATAATATCTTGATGATGTGAATATCTTGATGTGAGAAAGCCGGTAGTCTAAAAGGAATGTCTTGAAGGGAAGAAATTCCTCTCTCTTCAGCATGACCATGAGGAACACACACACACACACACATCACAACAGAAGTTCAGTGTGAACAAAGGGAAGGCAAAATTGAAAGAAGAAGGCTAAAGTTAAAATTCAGTGTACAATACCCTAGGTTTTTTTTGTTTTTTGTTTGTTTGTTTTTGTCCTGTGATCAGAAGCATTCGCTGTAACAATTGGACAAGACAGAAATCAGAATACTAGCTAAGAAAGAAATTGTATAAGGAATTTTTGAAATGAGAGAAAAACTATCTCTTTCTCTTTTTCCTTTGGTATTAAATTCACCCAGTCTGTTTCTCTCTCTCACACACACACACACACATATACACATATAATTAATACAACTTAGAAAAAAAATTTTTTCTTGTTTCCACCTGTACAAGCTTTTGAGAGTGTACAGAAAGCAATGTTCTTAATTGCTGTGGTGACACAATAAAGAAAATTTATCAGACAATGTTACCTGGCATTTTTAAGTTAAAAATGGATTTCTCAAATGAGTCAACTTACAAATGAAAAGCAAACTGAAAATTTATCAGTGCTACGGCCTTTATCAAAAATCTCACCTCTGCCCAAATAATTGTTAGGGGAAACAAGATGAACCGAAGCATCTGCTCCCCATTTATTCATTTACTAATTATTTAACAAATATTTGTTACACAACTTCTAAAACATTGGGTAGTGTGAGGGAGTGTATCAGTTAGGGTCTCACGAGTAAACAGATGGCACATTCAAATTAAGATCAACCAAGGGGAGTTTATTTATAGAAGGGATTCATTGCAAAGGTTTGGCTAAGGAGAGACTGTGCAGGAACCCAAGGCCAGTATCAATACCATTGTCACTACCCCTGGGTTCTGAAGGGAGCAGGAGAGGAAAGAGCCAGAGATAGAGTTGTGAGGAGCAGAGGACTCACAGGAAAGAGGCCCAGGGACCCAACATCCTGCTGTCACTGGTCCACCACCCTCTGATCTCCACCAGGGGCTCCCCACCCGCTGAAGCTAGAAGGCTCAGCTCTTCTGGACAGAACCCATACCTGCCGGCCCCTGCAAGGCAGCACAGAAGGGAAAAAGGAGATCTAGACGGGAAGATTCAGACAAGTAAGAAAGGTCCTGTCCTCAAAGAGTTTACTTTCCTTTTAGAAAGTGGGTGTGTTCACATGTAACAGGAAGAGCCTTGAGAGCTATTAAGCAAGGACAAACCAAGGGTGAATGTCCCATTGGGGCAGCAGGGCAACAGAAACACCGTGAGCCTATATGTTCTGAAAGGCTGGTATGCTTCCTCAGTTCAGTTCAGTTCAGTCGCTCAGTCGNCTCAGCTTTCTTCACAGTCCAACTCTCACATCCATACATGACCACTAGAAAAACCATAGTCTTGACTAGATGGACCTTTGTTGGCAAAGTAATGTCTCTGCTTTTCAGTATGCTATCTAGGTTGGTCATAACTTTTCATTTTATATATATTCTTTTTCAGATTCCTCCCTGTTATAGGTTATTTCAAGATATTGAATATAGTTCCTTGTGCTATACAGTAGGATAATTGTTTACTATTTTATATAGTGTGCATCTTTTAATCCCAAACTCCTAATTTATCCCTCCTACCTCCTGTATAAAGTATTCTTACAACTCAAAAATGAAAAGACAAAGAACTCTACTTAAAAATGGGAAAAGGCAGAAAAAGGGAAATAAAAGCAAAAGGAAACAATGGGGATCTACTTAAACTCAAGACCTTTTGCACAACAAAGGAAACAATAAATAAAACAATGACAACCCACATATTGGGAGAAAATATTTGCAAATGATGTGACCGATAAAGGATTAATCTCCAAAATTTACTAACAGCTTATGATGCTTAATAGCATTAAAACAGACAACCCACTCATAAAATAGGCAGAAGACATGAAGAGACATTTCTCAAAAGAGGACATACAGATGTCCAATAAGCACATGAAAAGATGTTCAACATTTCTAGTTATTAGAGAAATGCAAATCAAAACTACAATAAGATACCACCTCACACCAGTCAGAACGGCCGTCATCAAAAAATCCACAAACAACAAATGCTGGAGAGGGTGTTAAGAGAAAGGAACCTTCTTACACTGTTGATGGGAGTGGAAATTGGTGCAGTCCCCATGGAGAACAGTATGGAGTTTCCTTAAAAAAACTAAATGTAAAGCTACCTTATGACCCTGCAATCACATTCCAGGGGATATATCTGGAGAAAAACATGATCCAAAAGGACACATGCACCCAAATGTTGATTGCAGCACTGTATTTATTTAGTTTGTTTTATGTTTATTGCAGTTAATTGCAGTTTCAATAAACACTATGCCTATTGCAGTTTACAATAGCCAAGTCACAGAAGCAACTTAAATGTCCATCCACAGAGAAATGAATAAAGAAGATGTCAGTCCTTCCAAAGAACACCCAGGGCTTATCTCCTTCAGAATGGACTGGTTGGATCCCCTTACAGTCCAAGGGACTCTCAAGAGTCTTCTCCAACACCACAGGTCAAAAGCATCAATTCTTTGACACTCAGCCTTCTTCACAGTCCAACTCTCGCATCCATACACGACTACTGGAAAAACCATAGCCTTGACTAGATGGACCTTTGTTGGCAAAGTAATGTCTCTGCTTTTCAAAAAGAATGAAATAATGCCATCATGGATGGACCTAGAGAATGTCATACTGAGTGGTAAGTCAGATAGAGAAGGAAAAATATTTTATAACATCCCTTATATGTGGAATTCTTTAGAAGGAATGATGCTAAAGCTGACACTCCAGTACTTTGGCCACCTCATGCGAAGAGTTGACTCATTGGAAAAGATTTTGATGCTGGGAGGGATTGGGGGCAGGAGGAGAAGGGGACAACAGAGGATGAGATGGCTGGATGGCATCACTGACTTGATGAACACAGGATTCATGGGGTCGTGAAGAGTCGGACACGACTGAGCAACTGAACTGAACTGAACTGATGTACACATTGTTATATTTAAAATGGATAACCAACAAAGACCTATTGTATAGCACATGGAACTCTGCTCAATGTTATGTGGCAGCCTGGGTTGGAGAGGGACTTGGGGGAGAATGCATGTGTGTGTGCGGAAGTCCCTCAGTTGTGTCCAACTCTTTGCGACCCCATGGACTGTAGCCTGCCAAGCTCCTCTGTCCTTGGGATTCTTCAGGCAAGAATACTGAAGTGGGTAGCCATTCCCTTCTCCAGGGGATCTTCCCAACCCAGGGATCAAACCCAGGTCTCCCACATTCCAGGTAGATTCTTTACCATTCACCTGAAACTACCACAACATTGTTAATCAGCTATACACCAATATAAAATAGAAAGTTTAAATTTTGGGGAAAAATATTTCTAAAGTCTTAAAAAATAAATAAATAAAAATTGGCAAAGGACTTAGACAGATTTTTCCCCAAAGAAGATACATAAATAGCCAATAAGCACATGAAAAGGAACTCAGCCTCACTAATCATTCAGGAAATGCAAATCAAATCACAGTGAGATACCACAGATATAATAAAAAAGAGAAAAATAGCAAGTGTTGGTGAGGATGTGGAGAAATCAGTACCCTCATAAATGGCTGGCAGAAATGTAAAATGGTGCTGCCACTATGGAAAACAGTATGCTAGTTTCTCAAAAAGTTAAACAAGAATTCTCCTATGACCCAATAATTTCATTTCTAGGTGTATACACAAGAAAAGTGAAGAGGCATCCACACAAAAGCTGGTACATGGGTGTTCATAGCTGCATTATTAGTGATAACTGAAAGGTATAAATAACAGAAATATTCATCAGCTGATGAATGGCCAGACAGCTGTGGTATAACCATACAATGGAATATCATTCACTCATGAAAAGGAATGAATTACTGATTCATGCTACAACAGAGATGAACCTTGAAAATGTTATGCTCAGTAAGAGAAACCAGATGCCAAAAGTAAAATATTACATGATTCCATTTATATGAAATGTCCAGAATAGGCAAATCCATAGTAAACTAGGTTGCTAGGGCCTAGGGGAAAGAGGGGTTCTTTAGGGGAGATGAAAATGTTCTAGCACCATACAGAGTTGTACAACACTGAATATACTAAAAACCACTCAACTGTACACTTTAGAATGGTGAATTGTATATTATGTGAATTAAATCTCAATTTCAAAAACTGCAAAAAAATCTGTAACAGATCAAAATCGCAATGTGTCCTGGTTTGAACTATTAATTATACTATAATTCTATCTCATACAGCAATTAGATTGAAAAAATATCTTTTTTCAAGACCCAGTTCTCGAAGAGATAGACAGTTAACATTATAGGAAGAAAGCTTTGGTCCTGTGTTTTCAATCTGATATTATTTGGGAGAAAGGCCAGACTGAAATTCCAAAGATTCTCTTGAAGAGTCAAGGTTAATACTCCTTAGTACAGAAGTTCCCCTACCTGGAAAATTTTAATTTAGAACTTTCAAAAAAAGGAGCAAAACTAGAGGCCTACATGTCACTCGCTCAGTTGTGTCTGACTCTGCGACCCCATGGACTGTAGCCCTCCAGGATCCTCTGTGCATAGAATTCTCCAGGCAGAAATACTGGAGTGAGGAGCCATTCACTTCTCCAGGGGATCTTCCTGACCCAGGGATCAAACTGGCATTGAAGGCAGATTCTTTACCATCTGATCCATAAGGGAAGTGTATAGGAGGCCTACAGGCCTAACGTTAACTCAGCAGAGACAGGAGCTTAAAGACTGCAGGTCATGGCCCAAGTGCTGCTGCTGAAATTTTCTTCAGGATCTCACTATCACCCTAGTGTTCATGGCACATTGCAATGAGCCCAAATCCAGTGTCAGTGGTAGATAGAGAGCTAGGAAAATCCTAGAACTGCTAAAGGGATCCCTTAGGCTCTTGGTGAGTCATCACGTAAAGGAGTTGTCTCCTTCTCTGCATATGTAGTAGAGATGAAACAAACTCATTTTGCACAAAGATGACTGATATGATCTATATTAGCCTTGCTCTAAAGCTCAAAAATGAACTCACTCTTCTTAAGAGAAATGTATTTTAGATCTAAAAATTTATAAACTTAGGCTGTTTTGAAGTAGAAAGTGAAGCTGAAGTTATGCCCTGCCTTTGTTTTCTTTTTATTTTTTCAGTTCAGTTTAGTCGCTCAGTTGTGTCCAACTCTTTGCGACCCCATGGACTGTAGCGCACCAGGCTTCCCTATTCATCACCAACTCCTGGAGCTTGCTCAAACTTATGTCCATTGAGTTGACGATGCCATACAACCATGTCATCCTCTGTGGTTCCCTTCTCCTCCTGCCTTCAATCTTTCCCAGCATCAGGGTCTTTTCCAATGAGTCAGTTCTTCGTATCAGGTGGCCAAAGTACTGGAGTCTCAACTTCAGTATCAGTCTTTCTAGTGGATACTCAGGACTGATTTCCTTTAGGATTGGCTGGCTTGATTATGGCTGTGCTGGGTCTTCGGTCCTGCACACAGGCTTTCTCTAGTTGAGACAAGTGGGGGCTACTCTCCAGCTGCAGTGTGAGGGCTTCTCACGGTGACGGCTTCTCTAGCTGTGGAGCACGGGTTCTAGAGCACAGACACAACAGTTAGTTTTGAGGCTTAGTTGCTCCACAGCATGTGGAATCTTCCCAGACCAGGGATTGAAGCCATGTCTCCTGCATTGGCAGGTGGATTCTTTACTGCTGAGCTGCCAGGGAAGCCCCTGCCTCTGTTTTAAATCAGGTGTTGGGTGAGATGTTTCCTTATTAGATAAAATCCCCTGAACTGTCAACGAGGCCCTTCAGATGAGCATCAACCCTGCCTCAATTTGCCACACCATCTTCTTGTCCTTCCTTTTATTTCTTTCTCCCTGCCTTATATTGAAGATTTTCTCTAGACTTAATACAAAGTACACATAAAAGCAAACAGTGGATATTTTCCCTCAGAGACTTCATCATCAAGATAAAAAGACAAATAGAAATACTTAAAAAATGCTAGATAATCTTATACTTTAAACAACCTATAGCATGTTATACAGTAATAAATGATCAAATTTGAAATGAGCAATACAGGAATATATACTATGCATTTAGGAGGAAGATCACCATGGGATGAAAAAGACTGAGAATAGTTCATGTTTCATTTAAGGGAACTCTCATTTTGAAGAACTGAAGGATTTTCTACTGACAAGTGAAATATGTTGCCTGTTGACTAGGATTTGAAAATAGTTTTGTTTTACGTAATTGTAATCAGATTTGATGTGTACTGTAAAATTCTAATACAATCTCCCTTCCTAGCTCCAAATTGGATAGCCTCTTAACATTTGTGGTAACAGGATTTGACCTATAATACATTGTGTTTATATAATACCCTATATTTAGCATCAAATGGAAAAGTTTTCCAATAATGAGGTTTTGGAACACAGTCAATTTTTAGGCATCAAGTCACCCTCATGACAGCTCAACAGCTCTGAACTGTTCTTGAGAAGAAACTGAGTGACAGGATGTAAAACCAGCAATCGTGGAGAGAATGGAGCTGTTCCCTTCATCAGAACTTGACTCTAAACTTTCCTGTTTGACCTTTCTCTGGGGAAACTGTCCTTCATCCTCCCACCCTCTCACTCTTAAAGATGTTTCATTTTATCTCAGAGGTAGTACCAGACCATCAGCTAAATTACCTTAGAACATTGGCAGGCTCCAATTTTTAGTTTGACAATTACTTCACTTAACCATATATATGCACTTTCTTTTCTTTCTGAAAAATCTTCCCAATCCATAACATAACAAAACAAACTGACCAAAAATACCACCCTCACTGCCAATTGCAAACAAAATCCCCCAAATAACAATAACAACAAAATTCCCCCACTGACCTCACTTTGCAAAGATTTTGGGGACCTGGCTTCGTAAACCCTCCATATTGAGAACGTTCTGGCACAGAGAGGAGAAATTTGCCTGCTTTAGGTGTGGATTTTAGGAACAGAATTTTCCATACTGGATTAGATCATTTTTCCATCAAGGCTAATATCTGGTTTAGCTGACATGAAGTTAATGATGGTGAAATGCTTTGAAAACATACATACCACATACATATAGGCAATAATGAGCCTGCATACTAGTAACTGTTATGGCCCCAAGTCCTGGTTCATGAAAGAATTTTTGAAAAGAACCTTAAATGAGTAGAAGAGACAAAGTATTAAAAAGATTAACTTCTTTCTACATTTCACATGTCTTGAGCAAATAAATCATTTTAAAAAACTGAAAGTATTAAGAATTAAGGGTGTTTCCAGAACAAGCTAAGAATGTGTTTGGCGATATTTACAATGCTGACGTGTTTCTTGGGTCTGACTAAAGAATCAGGTTAAGCAGGTTACATGTAGCCATAGGGCTCACTTAAAAGTAGTTCTTTTTGTTTTCTTCTTTCCTTTTGGGCAGAGAATAGGAGGAACAGAAGATTTACCAACTAGTATTTCTTCAGTTGTTTAGCTTTAAATTTGCCTAGAGAGGGGGAGCCATTTTCGTTTAGATCTGCTTACTTGGTATTTTTTCAGGTTAGTTCAATTTGTGCTTGAACTATGAGAATAACATTAAACTAGCAAATAGTACTTGCTTTTACTTTAAGTGTTGTTTATCGAACAGCTTTTTAAAATTAACAATGACGGAAGAAATGTATGGGATTCATCAGTGAATTATGGTAGTTTTGCTCTCTACAAAGACTGAGGGAAAAAAAAAATCACACTACAGAGTCCTTCAATCTTTGTGTTACTTTTTAAAAGGGATCTCAAGTTTTCCATTTCAAATGTTTCCAGATAACTTTACCATTTGGTTTTTATTTAATTTGGAACTGTTTAGATCATCCCAAGAACACTTAGCTTCTTAAAAAACTTCAGAATAATTAAGATATTGATGCTTAGGAACTTTTATTTTTATTGGGATGTCATTTGAAATTCTATCTAGATTTTATCTAAGTTTTCTAATCATTACTGAATAGCAGAGTTTATAAAATACAGAAGAAAAGTTGCCAAAATAACACTTTTTGTGTGTGCAGTTTCTATTTCAAATAGCCCAAAGAACTTTGCATGCAGGAGACTCCGGTTTGATTCCTGGGTCAGGAAGATCCTCTGGAGAAGGGATAGGCTACCCACGCCAGTATTCCCGGGCTTCCCTGGTGGTTCAGATGGTAAAGAATCCACCTATAATGCGGGAGACCTAGGTTTGATCCCTGAGTTGGGAAGATCCTCTGGAGAAGGGAACGGTTATGCACTCTAGTATTCTGGTGTGGAGATTCCATGGACTATACAGTCCATGGTGTTGCAAAGAGTTGGACATGATTGAGCAACTTTCACTTTTCACTTTGCATGCAAATATTTATTCTATTTTATAGATGAAGAAATTTAAGGACCAGAATAACCATCAAAGCCTTGTGTAGTGGAAAATGTTCTGAGCTGGAAAAAGACTGTTTCTAGATTTGAATATATCATCAGAGGTTTGACATTTAACCTCCCTGGGCCTGTCTCGCCACTTATAAAATGAGAGATTTGGACTAAATCTACTGAGAATCCTAACATTCTTCATGTCTAACCTTGGATGAATTTTGCAACAGCAAGAAAATGAATGAGAACAAAATTTAACTTGCCAACTCCAGCGAAGAAAGGAGACTAAGAGTGAGAAGGTATAAATGCACTGGAATAGGGACATCCTTGGCAGTCTAGTGGTTAGGACTCCACACTTTCTCTGCTGAGGGCTGGGTTCAATCCCTAGTCAGAGAACGAAGATCCCATCAAAAAAAAAAAAGGGGGGGGGACACTGGGATGTGTTGACCTTGAGAGGAGGTTTTACTAGGATCGGACTCTCAATGCACTCACCAAGCACTGGGCATCATTAAGAACAGCATCTGAAGTTCAGAGCTTGTGTGCATTGGTGCAGGCAGGCAAAGATGGGGATGTGTGAAAAATAAAAAGTTCTAGGGGAATTCCCTGGTAGTATAATGGTTACAACTAAGTACTTTCACTGTCATGGACCCAAGTTAGATCCCTGATTGGGGAACTAAGTCACACAAGCATCAGGGCCAAAAGAAAAAAGCTCCAGTAAATTCAGTGAGGAAAAACCAGTCAGGCCCATTGTTGGCACTCATGCATACCTAGTAGTCCTTAGATTCCCAGAGCTTTGTCAACCTACTTTTAATTTGCTTTTCCAAAACCAGCCTACCTTACCAGTAGGTTCACAGCTTCAACTGAATGTACCCAACGTCAAGCACTAAATTAAACTCTTTTAGTTTCCAAATTAGCTTCATCGCCTAGTCACACAACTAAAGTGCTTTTCCGTTGTCAAAGCAATGCATGTTTTACTGAAGAACATTAGAAAAAGTTTTTAAAAACTACAAGCAAAATGAGAATAGTCAATAAGCCCACCAACCAGAGAATGAATGACACATGTTATTATGTTTCCGTCCAACTTCTCTTCTGTGGGCATATCTACAATTTTTGTTTTGAAAACTGGAATCGTGCTGTATAATGACTTTAAGTCCCCTCTTTTTAATATTAAGGGTAGATGGCAAGCACTTTCACATCACAAATGCTCTTACATAGTAAGATGGTATTTAATTCTGATGCCAAACATCTGGATGAAATGTTAAAATAAAAATCAGTCAATTATCTGGATATTTTCAAATATCCAGATGTTTGGCACCAGGTCTTCAAAACATTAAAATCCTTGACCAAAATTTGCAGCTTTTGCACAGATGTCTGGCATTATGTAGGCAAACTCTCTCTGAACAGACTGGCCTCTTTGGCAGCAGAGAAGCAGAGCATTTATTACATGCTTTAGTCCAAAGTGTTTCAAAGTGTAGCTCATGGGTAACTTTTTCATTTTTTTCATAATGATTCAGCAGCACAAAGAATATGTATATATTTTAGGAATCTTCAATCCATTATGAAAAAAATCTGCTATGATATTTTTAGTTATTTCTCATCCGATTTGACTGACCTTGAGAGCTTAGCATAGAGTTGTCATTTCACCCAAGTCTTGGTCTTGAGGATTTGTATCCTAATTAGGGATTTGTTTTGTCTTTTTTTGCGGTAATGAAACCAGTTCTTTCTGGCTGATAATTTTATTAACAGATTGCTCTGAATATTTAAAAGCCATGTTATAATACTCCAATATTTCTGACAACAGTCTGACTTAAAATACATGAAGATTGCCTTAAAAGATATTTTTATGATTTTCTAATTATCTTCTTCCTTGGGTCCTAGTTTTTCCTTTAGTTCTGTATTAGTGTCTGTTTTTTCACTTGTGTGCCTTTTTTTTTTTTAATTCCTGAAGGTATCATTTGTATAAGGTCAGTGAAATTCAATGTCATTCACAATCATGTCACACCAAATTTTATGTACTTGACTACGTATAGATATCTTTGAAATTACCATCCTTAATATATTTTTTCTGTCTTTCATCTTTCATCCTATCTGGTTTTCTTTTCATTAGTTTTGCTTTGATTATGATTATTACATGTCTATTAGTGTAAAAATATTTCTTACTTCTGTTGCTGAAATAGAAAAAAAAAAAAAAAGAAAGAATCTATCCAAGATATGCCAAAGAGAGCAATGTAGCTGGATAACACGATGCCTGAGTCAATGAACAACAAGAACTAGGTTCACTTCATGCCTCTCACCTACGCAGCACTATTCATTCCTATGTTCTCTTCCTGCTCTGTCACCGACTTGCTTGATTGCCACAGGCAGGACATTAGCTGGGCCTTTGCCTCAGGTTCTTCATCCTTCAGCCGTAAAAAATTAGACATTGCCACCTAGGTATGTCTTGTGAAATAATTTGTAAAGATTCTTTGACATCATAAATATTAAATGTTACTATTGAGTAGCTTGATTTATCTGAATAATTTACATAGAAAAACCAGGCAGATATAAATTTTTTATTTTAAAAATTATATATATGAACCACCCCACCCCACATTTGAGGGCTAAATCTTTGTTTCTTTTAATTTTTATTTATTTGAGGACTTCCCAGTAGCTGAGTGGTAAAGAATCAGCCTGCAATGCAGGAGAGGCAAGAGACACAGTTTCGATCCCTGGGTAGGGAAGATCCCCTGGAGGAGGAAATGACAACCCAGTCCTGTACCCGTGCCTGGGAAATTATCTATTTGTGGCTGCACTTCAGTCTTGATTGCTGCGTGCGGGGTTTCTCTAGCTGTGCTGAGCTGTGGCTACTTTTCCTTGTGGTACATGGGCTTCTCATTGCAGTGGCTTTTCTTGTTGTGGAGCATGGGATCTAGGGCAAGCAGGCTTCAGTAGTTGCAGCACGTGGATGCAGTAGTTGTGGCTCAAAGACTCTAAAGTACGGGCTCAGTAGTTGTGGCGCTTGGGCTTGGTTGTCCAGCGGTATGTGAGATCTTCCCTGACATGGATCAAGCCTGTGTTTCCTACATTGGCGGGTAGATTCTTAACCACTGGGCCACCAGGAATATCCTAAGCCTTTGTTTCCTGCAAAGCATTGCAAACTCATTTTTAGTCTTAGCGTCTAAGTGCATAATTTGTTCTTGTGAATATCTGCTTCAGATTTATTGAGTGGTGTTCTTGCCCACTGGCAAATTATCTATGATTTGATATTTGGGGCACTTTTCTGGGGTCTGAACAGGTCTAAGTAGAGCAATCGTTAATGAGGTGATATGCCACTGCTGCACTGAGATGATATCTTCACACGATTGCTATGTTTTATATGACAGCAAATCTTTGGATAAAAATGAGAAATTATAACTTCTTATCTAGATATTTGGAAATCTTTATATAGCTGTATTCTTTCATCCAAAGTACTAGACTGCTGGGCTGTAAAAACAGTAACCTCAGACTTTTGACTCTATGTTCCTCAGATGTGAATTTCTTCATGGCCATATGGATTGTATATATAAATAATAAGCAGAAAGATAGACATGTGGACATACATGCAAAAACTGTTGAAAGAAATGGCAGAATCATTTAAATCATTTATTTGGCAACTGATAGCTGAATTTATCCATTAATTGGTTGCTTTAAGGTTAAATGATTGTTTGACAAACTTAAGTCTTCCGCTTTAGTATTGGCGTAGGCATATTGTGGTGCACATATTCCTATGTGGCTGAATTTCAGTGACTATTTCCTGGTATCCACCAGTGATGAGAGAAGTCAGATTTCTCTATATCTCTCGCTTCCCTCATCCAATTAGTAAGTCCTACAGCACCACTTTCAAAGTACATTCTGAATCAAACTATCTCTCACTATTTCTGCAACTTCCATCTTGGCCCAGATTACTGTCAGCACTTGCCTGGTCTATCATAATTGCCTCTGAACTGGTCTTTGTCCTTCCAATCTTTTCTCCTGTAGGCTCTCTTTGCCCAACAGATGCCAGATTGATCTTTCAAAAATGTAACCTGGATCATGTTATTTTCTGCTCCAAAGCCTTCCCCTAATATTCAAAATACAAGCTGAACTCTAAGATCCAACATGATCTCCATTGTGCTTATCTGTCTTCCTCTCTCTCGCCACCATACAAGCCTTCTTTCTCATGGTTCCTCATGTGTATGAAGTCAGCTCGTGTCTCAGGGCTATTACAACACTACCTCCTCTGCCTGGAAGCTTCTTGCCTTATAGACTCATACATCTCAGGTCCCTTCAATGTTACCTCCTCAAAGAAACCTTCCCAGACTGTGTTTTCTAAATGAGGTTGCCTACCCCTTGTTATTCTCAACACCCTTGACCCATTTTATTTTGCTTCATGGTACTTGCACTATCTAAATTTATATTAGATAACACTTTCTTTTTGCAAGACCTTATAAAGCTCTATTGAAAGACGTTGAAGACAATACAAATACTTGGAGAAATCTAATTGCTCCATTCCTAGATATTCCTGGATAATGGCATTCAATATCATAAAGGTATAAATTCTACTCTAAATGAATCTATACATTTGATGTAATTCCAACCAAAATTCCAAATACCTTTTTTAATTTTACAAAGCGATATATAATTAACCTATAAGGATAAAAACAATGTGTACTTATTTCAGAGTAGAGTAATGGAACAGAACAGGACCAGAAATTGACCTATGTATACTTAGGGCTTTAAAAATATGATAAAAGTGATTTTTTAATACAATTTTGTGAGATTAATCCCCTTTTACAGTTATTACAAAATATTCATTATATTCCCTGTGCTGTATGATGCAATGCCTTGTAGCTTATTTTATGTTGTTCAGCTGCTAAGTTATGTCCAACTCTTTGTGATCCCATGGACTGTAGCTTGTCAGGCTTCTCTGTCCTCTATCATCTCCTGGAGTTTGCTCAAATTAATGTCCACTGAGTCAGTGATGGTATCTAACCATCTCATCCTCTGCTTCAGTTCAGTTCAGTTGCTCAGTCGTGTCCGACTCTTTGCAACCCCATGAATCGCAGCATGCCAGGTCTCCCTGTCCATCACCAACTCCCGGAGTTCACTCAGACTCACGTCCATCGAGTCAGTGATGCCATCCAGCCATCTCATGCTCTGTTGTCCCCTTCTCCTCCTGCCCCCAATCCCTCCCAGCATCAGAGTCTTTNTTTAAAAAAAAAAAGATGTAATATGCCACAGAGTTAGAAAGAAAAGATAATCAACTTCGACTCCAAGATTCCCATAAAACCTTACAAATTAGAGAACCTAAAATCCAGGAGATGGTGAGGGGCAGTGAGGCCTGGCGCGCTGCAGTCCATGTGGGTCACAAACAGTCAGACACAACTTAACCAAAGCACAACAAAAATCCAGTACAATGGTCAAATGAATAAGAGAAAACCTGGTTTTAGTCTTGGATCATCCAATAATCAGTTGGGTTTCCAAGAAGTATATAACCTTTAAGGAGTCAGACAATCTTTCCAGGCCTCGTGGTAAGGCCGCAGCCAAGATTCCAGTTTCTGTGATTTCCCCAGCACGTGGTATTGACTTGGGCATCAATGTGTACACATCAATGACAGATAGATACAGCAACCAAACAGAAGTGGCTCCATATTTCCGGTATCCTATGCTATAAGGAAGCAATACAAATAGGATCACATGTTCACACTGCAGTGCAACTGCTTACAACAGAGAGAAACCTCCTTTCATCTCCTGTGCCTTCCACGTGGCACACAGTCAGAACTCATCACTGACTGAAAAAAAAAAAGCTACGGAAAAAGAATGCTCCTTATGTAACAAGCGAGACTCCAACATCNGTTCACACTGCAGTGCAACTGCTTACAACAGAGAGAAACCTCCTTTCATCTCCTGTGCCTTCCACGTGGCACACAGTCAGAACTCATCACTGACTGAAAAAAAAAAAGCTACGGAAAAAGAATGCTCCTTATGTAACAAGCGAGACTCCAACGTCAACCCTCCATCTGTGGAGATTTTTCTGGTAATATAGGTACCTCTCTCATTTCTACATTCTCTTTGATACACCATGTCTGTTTCACAACAATTACAGGATCAATGTGTAAAATGCTTAAAAGAATGTAGATCCTCAAATAGGATGGAACTTGCTGTAAAATGCTGGAATATCAAAGTTGGAAGGTGTTCATTTTGGTCCTAACATTTCCTAAATGTATCACCTACCTGTTAAAACTGATTCAGATCTTGAACCACTGGGGATGGGGATACAATCAATACACACTGTCGATGCTAATTCTCACCAACAACAGGGCATTTAATAAAACAACTGCTTCCTTCAGATACAGTCAAACCTCTCTACCCAGAACTGCAACAGGCAAAGTGGAACAAAGATGATGTGCTTTGCTTGTAAATGGCTACAAAAACTTTTGAAAACAACATTAAAGTGTCCTTCATCAGCTTTCTCTACTTGGAGCTGAAGTTGCATGAGTTCTCATTTAGATATTTTTAAAAGTGTAGGCAGAGCCCTTCCTTCATCTACCCTTCTGCCTGTTTAAGTCAACTGACTGGCATTTAAGGTCAAGTGACAAAGGAATACAAAGTTTACCTTTATGTCAAAGGTGAATTAATATGTTTTCTGTGGAATTCAAACTGTTATCTTTTTTCTCTACAATACAAAATATTAGTTCTCAGAGTGTAAATTTATTCAATGATTTCAACTGCACTATTTTCATCCTGTCNATTTAAGGTCAAGTGACAAAGGAATACAAAGTTTACTTATGTCAAAGGTGAATTAATATGTTTTCTGTGGAATTCAAACTGTTATCTCTTTTCTCTACAATACAAAATATTAGTTCTCAGAGTGTGAATTTATTCAATGATTTCAACTGCACTATTTTCATCATTTAAATTTAATTATTTAAATTCATTCACTCATCAAATAATTTTTATTGAGCATCTATTAATCGCAAGACTCAAAGAGTTGGGAAAAGGAATCAACCAGAGGGAATGAGTGAGACAGGAAGGCAATACACATGAAAATAAATAATTTCAGATAGTGGCAAGTGCTATTTAAAAAACAGCTCTTTAAAGGATGACTATAGTCTCCTGATTTACTTTTTTGATACAAGTAAATACATTCCTTGCAGACCTCAGGAAACAAAGAATCTAGAATCATTTTAAATGGGAAAGTTTATAACTCAGATTCAATACACATGTGGATTGCAGTTTTAATATCCCAAATATGAGTCAAAGGAAGTATAAAAGAAACGAGAACCACTGAAATATGAGATGAAACAGATTTACAACATCTGTTCTCTCCCTTTACTGGATAAGCACAGGAGGAGAAAGGTGAGTATCTTTTATTTTTTTAAGAGAAGACAAAGGGAAAAAAATAGAGAAGCTTGCCCAGTATTTATGGTATTCTGTTATATTTAAAAGCAACTACAACGCATGGTAAGAAAGCTAAATAAAGGCAAAAATATTTACAATAATATTCAAATCACTCCCCTCTCCCCCGCCCCGCACACACATCCCAGCAGCCTTATTCTCCTTTGAGCTGCACTTAAAAGCTGCTGGTTTGGCACGAACTTATTTTCTGACTTTGGCTCATTTCCAAACTCTCCAAAATATGCACAGCCAAGGTAAACTGTTTCTCTTACGCCTATCGTCAATTCCACAGCGAGCCAAGAAGGAGTGGATCGGCACAACCTCCATCTCGGCTGCGCACTGCAGGTGAGGGAGCAGCCGGGAAGGGGCTCCCCGCTCGACCCGGCCCCTCCAGCCCACCCGCCAGGCCCACCGAGCACGGCCTCCGCCCCGCGCCCGGAGGAGGAGGGGGGAGGCCNAGCACCTTTATCTATGAATTATACTCCTAGGAAATTTATCATAAGTGGAAATAAAGTGTATCAAATATGATTTTCTCATAGAAACAGTGCTGGAACAGAAGGGCAAAGATCCTGACCTAGGGCCTTGTGCCAACTTTTACCAAATGTAGGACTTAATAAACTATAAATGATATATTTTACGTTTCATAGCATAAAACTTTCTAAAGCAGACATAAACCAATTAAGTAGCGCTACAAGTAGTCAATAAACATAAAATCCATTTAATATGATGCAGTCTCTTTGACCGTGTTTTCCTGCCAAATATTATACTGACGCAAAACAACTTTGAGTGCATTTATTAGTTATATGGATTTCAGGAAGATTTTCTTGAGGACATTTTGATAAGCACGTTAAAGGAAAGTTTGGGCCAATGATTCGATGCCACTTTAAAAAAGAGAAAACTAACTCAATTTTCCATGGTTCCCTCATTTCCTTAGTCAATTTTCCTATCATAAAACCTAGGGATTAGAACTAATCACGGCCTGCTAGTGTGCTTGAGGTTGGGAATCTTTTCCTCAAAGGAGGAGTGAAGCATATGTTCAAGTGAGAAACTGCCTGTTTAAGTGTCGGGAGTTACAACCTGAGTGTAGTTGGCAGAGGACTGCAAGTGTGAATTGCTACGCGTACAGATCACCACCAGGATTGCTTGAGGGACTTTTCACCCCCTCCAATTTATTACTGACCGGCAAGAAACATTAACTGGGAAACTTCAGTGCTTGTAAGCCTAGTTACTTAATTCAGGACAAAAAACAAGCAGATCCCAAGAAAGACTGAGCATTCTTGACTAGACCTTAAAAACCATCCCAAAATGTTATTTTGACTACATTTATACAATAATAAATCACCAGTTATCTTTTAAGAAGCCAATCAATGTCAAGGGAAAATAGATCTCTGATAATAATTCTTGAAATCTTGCAGTAAAATCCTGACTTTTCTGTTAAGTTAGTCTGTGTAACAGGACATAAAGAACAGTACAATTTGTTCTAATTCATTTTAGGAGGGGGGAAGGGGGACAAATCATTCACTTAATCTTATATTACCTCAAAATTGGTTTGGGAAAAGTCACAAATTAGCTCTGTCATTTCTGACAACATGATTTTTATCAGCTTGGTTAAATAGTGCAGGGTGAGGGTGGGTGGGGGGTAGATTTTATTTCAAATCTTGGGAAAAAGACCTTTGCATCAACATGATTCAACTATCGTTAGCAGATATCCACATTCAGAATAATTCTTCTATAGCTGTGTTTACTCTCTGCAGAACCGGCCCTTTGTCAGTTCCATTTATCTTAAAAGGCCCAGTTATTCTTTTCCTTCGTGTACAACCAACTCCACTAAAGCTGTTTTTATCTCGGCTTGTTTTCTAATCTAGTGGAACCGACGCAGCAAGATGGTCAAGTATGATTTCCCCTTGAAATAGAAACTGCTGTTTACCTAGCCTGTTGCAAAGCAACAATCTTGTTTTCTAAAATCACCTAAAACATACTAGAAAGCCAGAAGGTCGCAAACCAACCTTTCTGGGATAAAGGCGCTGATATCATCCTTTGGGAGACAGAAAAAGTGATGTCCTCAGGTTTGGAAAGTGGAGGAGGGCCACCAGGCCATTAGGCTCTTCTATGTCTAAAATTCAAAAAAAGAAGCAGCAGCAGCAAAGTAGGGACTGGTGATTGGTTTCTCCTCTTTAGCAGATCCAGTTTTCTCCAGACTATTTCTGGTTTGCCTTCATAACAGGGAGTAAATTCCTTTGAAACAGAAGGCATTTCTTTTAAGAATACCTTTCTCTTCACCCCCTGTTTTCTGATCCCCTAAACCGTTCCACTGTTTGACTTGACAAGTAAGGGAATAAACACAGGAAAATTGTGTAGAAGCTGCAGATTGGTCGGGGGTGGGGTGGGGGCGGAGAGTGTTGAAAGAAGGAAAACCAGTATGTATCCAGAGCTTGAAACCCTAGAGTGGAAGGGCCACTGTGGCCACCACTGTGGCTAAGCCATGAGGTAAAGCCAGCCTTTCAGTGGGACAGGTCTTGGCCCAATTCAAAACCTGTTTAAAAGTCAACACACTTTGAACAGGAGATAAGTCCTTTAAGCAAAATGGTGAAACTCTTAAGAGGCACTTGTAAGACATAAACTGAGAGAATGTCTCTGAGGTGAGTCTATGGGGTGGGGTAGGGGTGTCATTATTCTTACAGAAGGCACTTCTCAGTGATTATAAAATAACACCATCCACCATTTACTGAGCTCGGTCTTATGCCAGTGCTTTCCATATCTTATCCCACTTGCAAAGTAGCTGTGTTAATTGTTGTTGTTGCCTGGCCTCCCTGGTGGTCCAGTGGTTAAGAATCTGCCTTGCGGTGCAGTGTGACAGTGGTTCAATCCCTGGTCCGGGAAGATACCACATGCTTGGGGCAACTAAGCCGTTACACCCCAGCTACTGAGCCCATGTGCCCTAGAGGCTGTGCTCTGCAGCAGGAGAAGCCCCCACAGTGAGAAGCCTGCGGCCCCATAGCTAGAAAGTAGCCCCTGCTCTCCACAGCCAAAGAAAGCCTGAGCAGCCATGAAGACCCAGCAGAGCAAAAAAGAAATACTTTTTAAAAAGTATTGTCATTACCTCCTCCTGTGGCTACCTCCAGATGCTGCCTTAGTGACAAGGCTGGGATCTGAACATATGCAAAGTGGTTTCACTCAAAAGGCATAGTCCATGTAACTCCTTTGCAAGTGGTCACGTTCTATATTTTGTATCTTTAAAGCTTCCCTAGTCTGCAAAATCTGGCCCAAATTTAAAACAGTTCTCTGGGACTTCCCTGGTCATACTTCCACTGCAAGGGGCATCGGTTTGACCCCTGGTTAGGGAACTAAGATCTCTTCCCATCCTGTATGGTGCAGCTAAAATAATAAATTAAAAAAATAAGAACAAAACAGGGCTCTGTTCTGCAAAGTGGCATGAGCCTGGGTTTAGTTGTCACTCGTTGCCTGCCTTCTTTTCCCCAGCTGGAACCCTAGTGGGTTTAGTTTGAAAATGATGATGATAGCTATTTAAAAACTGGTTTGAGGAACCAATGAGATAATGTATGCAAAATACTGCCCAGCACATAGTAGGCAAATCTTGCGCTTAATAAATATTCCTTTATCCTTTTTCTCCATGAAAGTGAAAATGAAGTCACTCCGTCGTATCCCAACTCTTTGCAACCCCATGGATTGTAGCCTACCACACTCTTCCGTCCACGGGATTTTCCAGGAAGAGTACTGGAGTGGGTTGTCATTTCCTTCTTCAGAGGATCTTCCCGACCCAGGGACCGAACCCGGATCTCCCACGTTGTAGGCAGATGCTTCACTGTCTGAGCCATCAACTACTCAAAAACTATTAACTGTGTTTTCTATCTTGGCTAACACCACTCTTCATCTGTTCAGTCATCTACACTCTCAACTTTGGAAGAATCATTCATGGATCCGTTAGAAAAAGCATTTGTTAAGTACTTACGTTATGCCCAGTAGTGTTCTAGGTGAGACAGGAGGGAAGGGGACAGAACACAACCTTTAAAAGGATGACATAGCCATTGAGGATGTGACACAAACAGGCTAGAACTGATCAGAGCCAAGATGGTGGAGGATTCAACTGCTGGTATACCTTAAGCCTCGTTACATACTCATCGTGATATATTAGCATATGCTACATGGCAGACACACTCACAGGGACAGTTCCTGGGTGGACAATAAGAAGCCAAAAAAGCTGGTGGGGGGCCAATTCCTGGAAATCCCTGCCCATTCCCCAAAATAATTGAAAAAACTCCTCCCACTCACTAGCCTATGATAGTACTCAACCCTTAAAAAACTAACCTCCTCTTAGGTCAGGGCCCCTCTCACTTTCCAAGGTGACCCCCATGCCCTGGGGCATTTCTGAGATGGCTCACATTCTGCCTGTGGAATGTGTGTGCCTGTGTGCTCAGCCTCTCCTTTGGACTGCAGCCCACCACCTTGGTCCATAGAATTTTCAGGCAAGAATACTGGGGGGTGTGTGTGTGTGTGTGTGTGTATATTCAATTGTGTCTGACTCTTTGCGACCCCATGGACTGCCAGGCTCTTCGGTTCATGAAATTTTCCAGGTAATAATACTGGCATGGGTTGTCATGTCCTGCTCCAGGGGATCTTTACCACCCAGGAACTGAACTTGTGCCTCTTTCGCCTTCTGCATTGGTAGGCAGATTCTTTACCACTGTGCCACCTGGGAAAGCCCAAGAATACTGGAGTGGGTTGCCAAGCCCTTCTCCAGGGGATCTTCCTGATTCAGGGATTGAACTGGCATGTCCTGAGACTCTTGTATTGCAGGCAGATTCTTTACCTAATAAGCTATCAGGGAAGCCCCATTGAACGTGTATCTGTCTAAATAAACTTGCCTTCACTTTACTATAGCTCTTGAATTCTGTCCAGCACAAAGCCAAAGATTCTCACTTGGCGGCCCATCCTAAGGACTCACCCTAATCCTGGGACATGATATGACCAACCTTCCCCCATTTACCTGAACTTAGGGGATCAGGAGAAGGCAATGGCAACCCACTCCAGTACTCTTGCCTGGAAAATCCCATGGACGGAGGAGCCTGGTAGGCTGCAGTCCATGGGGTCGCACAGAGTTGAACACGACTGAAATGACTTAGCAGCAGCAGCAGGGGATCAGGAAGTGAACAAAACAGATGCAGATAATGTTCATCTACTCTTGCCTATGTCCCCAGCTTCCCATCCGTATAGTCACCAAAGTCCTATCCACTGGGCATCAGTATGTTAGAAAATGAGAGTCTGTGCATATAGAACATTTTAAATCTACCTCATTCTCCTTTCCTACTGCCCTCTCCAAAATACCGAAATTCATTCTCCTCCATCTGTCTTAGACCAGTGGGCCTCAATCTTCAGCAGACATCAGAATCACCTGGAGGGGTTGTTCACACCCAGAGTCCTGAGACCCATTCCCAAGTATCCAGGTAATGGTGATACTGCTGGTCCAGGGACTTTGGAAACCACTGACCTGGGCTAGCACCTAGCTCTAATCTGTCCACCAGTCACATCACCATCTTCTAATCCAGAGGTCAGCAAATTCTGGCCCCACAGCTTGTTTTAGTAAATAAAGATTTACTGGGACACAGCACATTGTCTATGACTACTTTTGTGCTACCAGGCAGATATAATTATTTGTGACAAAGACCCTGGTCTTATGACATATGGCCTTTTACAGAAAAAATGTGCTGACCTCATCCTCACCATGCTTCAAAAATGGTCTTTTCAAAAATAACACCCATATTTTAAATGGATAGCCAACATGTACTGTATAGCACATGGAACTCTACCCAGTGTTACGTGGCAGCCTGGGGGATTTGGGGGGAGAATGGATGCGTGTACATGTATGGCTGTGTCCCTTCACTGTTCAACTGAAACTATTATATCACAACTTTGTTAATCAGCTATACCCCAATACAAAAATAAAAAGTAAATAAATAAATAAGGCCTATCCTGTCAACTCTTGATTTAAAATTATCAATAGCATCCAAAGTGTCCTAGGATACAGCAAGTTGTCTAACCCTGGCTGGCCAGTCTCTTTCTGCCCTATCCTGTAATTTCACCATCCTTTTTTTTTGGCTGCACGGAGTCTTTGTTGCTGTGTTCAGGCTTTTCTCTAGCTGCAGCGAGCAGGGGCTACTCTCTAGCTGTGGTGCTTGGGCTTCTCACTGCAGTGGTTTCTCTTGTGAAGTGAGCACTTCAGTAGTTGTGGCCCATGGGCTTAGTTGCTCTGTGGAGTGTGGGATCTTCCTGGAACAGGGATCAAACCATGTCCCCTGCATTAGCAGGCAGATTCTTAACCACTGGACTAGCAGGGAAGTCCCTGGATGTCTTAATTTTCTCTGATCACATCAAGATCCTCTCCCAATTTCCTTGCCATCCCACAACTGGTCCATCTCTCTACAATACCATCTTCCTCTTAGCATGAGCAGCTCTACCATGTGTGAGTTTAATGTTTGAGAATTCAACGATTCGCTCTACAGAGAGACAGGGGAGAAAGAGGACAGTCTGCCCACCCCTTCTGCTTCATGGGTTTGTGTTTCTGAATGAAAGTGAGATGGCATGCTTGAGTCTACTGCTTCCTCAGTCTGCTCAGACCCACTGTGATTTTCATATGTTCATGTGAGTGTCTCACCACAGAGGGTGTAATCCCAGTGTTTCAAGATAAGTGTGTTTCACACAACAGAGCCAATAAACACAAGCCAACTCTTCATCTGGTGCTCAAAGAAGAAGAAACAATCTGTTTCTAAACTGGAAGAAAATCTGGCTATGTTGGGTTTACTAGACCCCCAGATCTCTAGATATTCTATATGTAGTTACTGTAACTTACCGGTGATTTAAGGGTTCATTTTACTTTTTTTTTTCTTAATGTGGACCATTTTGAAAGTTTTCATTGAATTTGATACAATAATTGCTTCTGTTTTATGATTTGGTTTTTTGATTATGAAGCATATGGGATCTTAGTTCCTCCACCAAGGATCAAACTTGCACCCTCCGCAATGGAAGGTGAAGTCTTAACCTCTGGATCACCAGTGAAGTTGTAAGCATTCAGTTTAAATATCAGCATTAGAACTCAAGCCCTAAATAAGATCTGACTCATTCTTTAAGCCTTTAGTACAAAAGTCCTTTCTTCTCATTTCCTGTGTCCTGGAGTCAGTTTTCCCCTGTGCTCTCATAAATACTGTCAGTTCCCTAAATAGTTTGTTTTGTTAATTGCTTTTATTTTTCATTATTTTATTATTTTGTTTTTGGATACGCTGCATGGCATGTGGAATCTTAGTTCTTCCACCAAGGATGGTATACACGGCCCCTGCTGTGGAAGCCTGGAGTCTTAACCACTGGACCGCCAGGGAATTCCTTCCTAGTAATTTGGATGTTACCTGTATTATAACATTGAACTGTAAGTATTTATTTAATTTTAAGAATCTCCATTAGGCAATGAGCCATTCAAGGATAAAGGCATATTTTATTGATCCAGCGACTGTGTCTTTCCCAGTAAGAATAAACCTAGCCTAAGCATAAGCATTTAATAAGAGTTTACTGATGAAATGGATAAAGCCCCAACTCCCACTTTAGACCACTATGTTCTCTCTGAAATGATCTATGAACTCCGACTGAACTTTCCATTAATGCCTATGGTTTAACATTTCAATGCATTTAATTCTTCCAGTACTCATTTTCTTTTTTCAACTAGATTTAAGCTTGTTCAAGGGCAGAATTCATATGCTTACTGTATTCTGACAAGAAAATAATATTTACTAGTGGATTGATTGCTAAATTGAGTGTGATGTGTTAAGAACAGGGAGAAATTAATCAAATCAGTTTTGCCTTAGTTACAGATTTATTTATGCCTGCTTATCCAAAGTTATAAAGTCACTGCTATTGAGTGAATGTTTCTATGCCTCCCAAATTCATAGGGTGAAGCCTAATCTCCAATATAATGGTATTTGGAGGTGCAGCCTCTGGGAAGTGATCAGGTCATGCAGGGAGAGTCCTCATGAATGGAATTAGTGCCCTTATAAAATAGACCCCAGAAAGCTCCCTCACCTCTCCCATCATATGAAGACACAAAGAGTACATGGCCATCTATGAATCAGGGAATGACCCAGACTAGACACCAAATCTGCCATGTTCTTGGCCTTCCCAGTTTTCAGAACTTGAGACATAAACTTCTATTGTTTTATAAGCCACCTGGTCTATGGTATTAGCAGTCTGAAAAGATTAAGACAAGCCCTAAGTATGGCCCCATGTTGAATAATGGATTCTCCTTACATCAAGAGTTCGTGTTAACAAATGAGCTATGCCAACCTTGATATCATTGTCTGAGGTTGCCTCACCTCTGTTCTTTGCCTGAAATGTCTTGTCTTGCTGGTTGGTTTCTTTCTCACCAGCTGTGCCCTGTGCACCTCCCTACCCCTTCATCAAATGCTCTTTCTTTCATGATCCAGTTTATTTCTTTTCTATTAAGATTTTTTTTTTAATTGGGACTTTCCTGGTGGTCCAGTGCTTAAGAATCCACCTGCCAACGTGGGAGACATGAGTTCAATCCCTGGTCCAGGAAAATTCCACATGCCACGGGTCAACTAAGCCCATGCATCACAACTACTGAGCCCATGCTCTGCAACAAGAGGAGCTGTTGGGGATGAGAAACCCACAAACCACAACAAAGAGTAGGCTCTACTCACCGCAACTAGAGAAAGCCTACATGCAGCATGGAAGACCCAGCACAGCCAAGAGTAAATACATGTATAAATAAAAAATTTTTTTAATATTTTTTTCATTTGTAAAGAATGTAAATTTAAAGTTCCAAATATGCATTTGTCCAGTGAATAGCAAGGTATTACTCTAAAAATGGAAATGTGTGTGTGCTCGGTCGTGTCCAACTCTTTGCGTTCGTTTGGACTGTAGCCCACCAGGCTCTTCTGCCCATGGAATTTTCCAGGCAAGAATACTGGAGTGGGTCGCCATTTTCTTCTCAAGAGGATCTTCCTGATCCAGGGATCAAAGCCATATCTTCTGTGTCTCCTGTATTACAGGCAGATTCTTTACCACTGAGCCATCTGGGAAGCCCCAGAGAGAACAGCTAAGCTAATTTGACCCGGTATTCAATTGCTCTATCTGTAGTGAAAAACATTAAGGAGGAAGTACTAGACAATTAGTTACTTAAAAGGTAACCAAACTTGAGAAAGTCTAGTTTGCAAGATATTATTCTGGAGCATTCAAAAGGTATTTGGGTCTCATTTACAGGAGACCCAATTTCAGGAATTTTCTGAAGACTTCAATTTCTTAGAATTCTAAGCAATATTTCTTTTAAAAATAATTGTTGCGTATCACACCTGTGTGAAACTTTACTCATAGCTGTAAGAAACTTTAGAAAATATTTTATTTTCCTTTTTCCTACGTTTCTGAAAGTGAGATAGGAAGTTAAACCAATAAAATTGTGCTAGGAAGTTTGAGACTAAGAAAAAGAAAGGTCTCTATCCTGATGTGTATCCAGTGAGATGAATGGGAATGATGGGTGGATGTGTATTTGTTCCTTAGTTTTGGGCTTGAACACTGACGGCCAAGTTCATTTAGAGATACCAGGGAACCCAGACATTTGTCTCATTGCCGAGGAAGAATTGAGGGGAAGGGACTGAAGCACTGAAGTAGGAAATACAGGTTTCTCCCTGGGTCTCTCTTTCCCTTTCACTTGTTTTGTGTAGTTTTTTTTTTTTCGGGGGAGGGGCCTTAATCCCTCTACATTTCCTTTCTCTCTTTCACCTATAAAGTCACCAAAATTTGGAACCTAAACTGAGAATTTAAAAAATTACTAGCTATAATAATTTTAAAAAAACACTTTATATTTTCTGATACAATCTTTTCTTTATTCTTCTAATATTTTCTTGCTCAGCTTGATTTTAAAGAAAAATTATTCCAACCTTCTTTGTTTACTATTTTTAAATGGTCTGAATGAATCAATAGCTTGAAAATACACTTTTCCTTGACCCAGAAACCTTACTTCCTAGAATTTGTACTAAGGAAATAATTAAATGAGTGTGTAAGAACAGTTGTGTAAGGCTATTTCTGTCCACCATATTGAAAAATTTGTACACAACCTATATGTCTAATAATAATGTTGGTGGAATAAACTGCCTGCAACACAGGACACCCCAGTTTGATCCCTGGGTGGGGAAGATCCCCTGGAGAAGGGATAGGCTACCCACTCCAGTATTCTTGGGCTTCCCTGGTGGCTCAGAGGATAAAGAATCCACCTGCATTGTGGGAGACCTGGGTTCAGTCACTGGGTCGGGAAGATCCCCTGGAGGAGGGCATGGCAACCCCTGCCAGTACTCTTGCCTGGAGAATCCCATGGACAGAGGAGCCTGGGGAGCTGCAGTCCATGGGGTCTCAAAGAGTCAGACACGACTGAGTGACCGAGAACTCCCACTCACTCATACAGCGAAAGGTTACACGGCTTTTGAAATTAAAACACTTATTTCCATAGAATCTATTTCTGCTGTATAGTTAAGTGAGCAAAGCAGTTTACTAAAATGATGTGTGTCATGGTCTGTTTTACATAAATATAGGTACACACACAGAGAAAAAGCCACTGGAAGAAAACAGAAATACAATATATTGTATGATGGTCATCTCTGGTGATATGATTGTGAAGCGATTTTTCTTTTTTATTCACCTGCAATTTCTAATTTTTCTATAACTAGAAAAACCGTTACTTCTATAATGAAAATAGTTAACTATAACCAACAAAATTAGGTGCTTATTATAGGTGATAGTCAGCTAAGTTATGTAGAAAATGGCATCCATTTTTGTCCTCATTAATTTTATGAGCCTGTTCTAACTCCTTTTCTAACTTTTCCCTTTCTTTGTTTCTTCTTGATTAAAGACAGTCTCATGTACTAGAGAAACCACTGGTGAGTCACTTGTTGAGGGCTTAGAGGCTCAAATGCGCCCTACAGTAAAAAGCAGATAAAATGAAAAATTCATGGCACTAGGGATCTGTTCTCTGATAGAAATGTTCCTTAGACAACTAGGATTTTCTCTTTGATTTTAATGGTTTTTGGCTTCAAGATGGCTGAGGAGGATAGACTTCCAAGGGATTTAGTGCCACATACCTTCCCACCTGGACATGCAGTGGCTAGGAGAGTGGGCTTTGTTGACGCGCTATGCACAAAAGCAAAGTCCCTGGAAACTGAGACAGTCTCCCAGCACCTCTAACGAGATCCCCTGGACCTATTTGTTTTTTGCATACAGACACCACCTGGGCTTGAATCATCTGATAAACCTGTATTTGGCATTTTACCATATTTCCTAAGGGCACGGCCAGGATTCCTGTCTTTTGCTTTTTATCAATGGCAATGCCAAGATCTGGCTTCGACAGAGAAGCCATCACTCCATGATACACAAGGCCTTTCCATATCTTCTAGTATTAAGACTCTGAGCCTGAGGTTAAAGCCACCCAGGAAAGGATCAGGGCTTGACCGCTGCACCTGCTATTTTTAGCTCCTGTGTTTGGTTCAGGTGATCTGGGGGGATACTCTTCCTCCCTGTACACTGGTTTCCAGTGGGCAACATGAACTTTGTGATATTGTAGGCAGTGGAGTTGGGACATTGCCATGGACAGAGGAGCCTGGTGGGCTGCGGTCCAGGGGGTCCCAAAAGAGCTGGACACAACTCAGCAAATAAACAAAACAAGTCAGGGGAGTTGCTTAAAGGCCAAGGAAAGAATGCCACAGAGTATTCTCAGCACAGTGAACAATGATGGGGGGTGGGGGTGGGGCGCCAAAATTCTTTTCTAGATTTTATNTAAACAAAACAAGTCAGGGGAGTTGCTTAAAGGCCAAGGAAAGAATGCCACAGAGTATTCTCAGCACAGTGAACAATGATGGGGGGTGGGGGTGGGGCGCCAAAATTCTTTTCTAGATTTTATCTCTCACTTGGTGTGTGTCCCTGAGCACTTAAGCTATTTCTGTCGCTTCAGCTTTCTCATGCATAGACAGGTAATAATACTCTGTTCTCTCTCCTTTTATTAGATGGGCACTGTGAGGATAAAATAGCAAGTTAATGAGATTTAAAATAGGAAGAAAATGTTTCTGAAGCCTTTAATGTACTCTGAGATTTTCAGGTCCTGATTAAATAGAAGTTATTGTTTTGAGAAAAGTCTATACGATTCCTATCCAGTCCATGTTATTTCTTCGAGTGCTGTGGTTATCGGACTATTTCTTTTCTCTTTCTCCACAAATATGGAGGAAAAACAACAGAGGTCAAGTAAGAAAAATAAGTACATGAAACCTACAATGCTTGGGCAGTCATGTTAAATCCCGGACGCATATTCTGCTTGGAACTAGCATGAAAACTCCCCTCTGGTAGATTTGCAACAGTGCATTTAATAAGGTGACTAAAACGTCCACCCTGGCCAGGACTTTTCTCATGTGGAGACAGAGTGCAGTTTTATCTTGGGAAAGCACTGAGACACACTTCTTGAACACATACAATACTGAGGACATTTCCTGGAAAATCACTGGCCTTTGCCTGGGACGACAATTGCATCACAGAGAAACGTTTGTGGTTCAGGTTTATAAGCAACACAGGACATGAGGTCAATGGTCAACTTCTGCTCAGGTGCCAGATCAAAAATACCAGGCATTTTCCTATTTGTACTTTAGAAAAACTTTGTTCAAGTTTTGCAGGATTCCTTTCCTACCTTCCTAATAAGAAGGGCTTCCCAGATGGCTCTGACAGTAAAGAATCAGCCTGCGAAGGCAGGAGATGCAGGTTCAATCCCTGGGTCAGGAAGATCCCCTGGAGAAGAAAATGGCAAACCACTCCAGTATTCTTGTCTGGAGAATCCCACGGACGGAGGAACCTTCTCCATAAGACAATCAGTCAAAACAATAAACTACCTTCTGAAGAAAACAAACATTTCACTAATTCAGACTTTTAACGTCTTACTCTCTTGTGGGCTATTCTTTTCTGTTACCAAACTACGTCTGAAAAGGAGAGAAATGGCCAAAAAAATGTGCCCCTGTTCGCTACGGAGTTTTATGTGACACATATTTAGCTTAGAGCATGGACTCTGAGGAAAAATGCTCTTTTTTCTAAATATTATAAAACCATGTTCATTCTGGAAGGGCAAACAAGACTCATGACAATGATTACCTGCTAGGAGGAGGGGAAATGGGAGGAAGACTTCCCCTTTCATATGTTATGCTGTTTGCACAAATGTTAATTATTCCTTTCCAAATTAAAATACTACTTAGAAGAAAAGTTAACCTGTGGGGGAAGAAATTGGCAGTGAAGAATGAGGAGGTGGAGATTTTTTTAAAATGGAATATTCTGGTGTTTTTGTATTTTTGAAATGTGCATAAATAAATAATAAATAAATGTCGTTTCAGGAGACTTCCCTGGTGGTCCAATGGTTAAGACTCCGTGCTTCAATGCAGGGGGTGTAGATTTGATCACTGGTTGGGGAACTAAATATACCACAGGCCATATAGTACAGCCAAAAAATAAAAATAATAAATGTGTCTTCATAATTTAAAAGAACAAACAACAGGAAAATAAAAGAAAAAATCTCTGTACTTCTTACTCCTTGAAGAAGAATGTATGAACCTCTTACTACTTCCTTACCACTTGGAGCCTTTCCCTTGTGCCAGAGTTGCTATTGCACACTTGTGGGATGAAGGGAAAGGCCAGAGTCCATTCAGAAGTCCATTCTAAAGTCCAGGACAAACTGATTTCCCTGGACAAGTTTCTCTGTTCAGACATAATAGGGTTACACGTTCTCTATGAAAAAGTTACAGACAGATCACCCCAGTCAGCAGATCACCCTGCACTGAAACTGTGTAAAACTACTTTAACACTTACTTCAGATATTATTACATGTGTCAAAGTATTTGAAAGATCAACCAAATAAACTGTTCCTAGGAAATGTTTCCAATAGAATACTTCTTGAGTCATGTTACTTCTCTTAGGTCACAGGGAATTGAATTAAGTTACTGAAATATAAAGTCAAGAGTGAAAAGCTACATTCTTAAACTCATTTATAGACACCTATAGCTACGATATGGGCTTCCCTGGTGGCTCAGCTGGAAAAGAATCCACCTGCAATTCGGGAGACCGGGGTTGAGATGATCTCCTGGAGAAGGGAAAAGCTACCCACTCCAGTGTTCTGTCCTGCAGTGTTTCATGGACTGAATATTCCATGGGGTTGCAAAAGAGTTGGACACGATTGAGTGACTTTCACCAGCTAGCTAGCTACGATGCTATTTCTCAATCTTCTTTTAGGCATATAGAAAAACTAAAGTAGATTTCTGCTTTACATGGCAGAGAATGTGTGGATTTTATAAAAAACGGCGAGATTCCAAATTTGACAGTATGTATCTATATAACGGGGGCTTCCCTAGAGGCTCAGATGGTGAAGAATCTGCCTGTAAAGCAGGAGACCTGGGTTCAATCCATTCATCCAGTAATCAGTCATTTCTCTTACTCTGCATGAGCTCTACATGAGATGCTGTGAAGATATAGAAATATTAAGGCCCTGTTGGACAAGGGGAGGTTGATAGGAAACTCAGAGATCTCGGGCTGGTGTGACAAGGAAGGCAAAAATGTGGTAAGCACAGGTGTACTCTAGAGTCAGGAGGGAAAATAACACCTCTCCTGGAGGACTGCTGTGCAACAGAAAAAGAGCAGTGTGTATAAGGCATTTAACCCAAACCTGACACATTCATAAAGGATCACTAGGTAATTAGCTGCTGTAAAGAAGGTAGCAGAGTTATAGAATATTTGCGGAGCATCTCAGAAGAGTATGTAACTCAGTCTGAAAGTGTGATACAGAGAAAGAGAGAGAAAAAACAGGAGAGAGAAAATACTAAGAAGATGTACTTTATTATTTTTTTCTGGCTGCGTTGGGTCTGATGCTGTGTGACGAATTTTCTGGAGCTGTGAGAAGAGGCTACTCTCTAATTGTGATGTGTGGGCTTCCTGTTGCAGAGCACAGGCTTTAGGAACACGGGATCAATAGTTGTAGCTTGAGGGCTCTAGAGCGCAGGCTCAGTAGTTGTGGCACATGAGCTTAGTTGCTCCATGGCATGTGCGATCCTCCTGGACTAGGGATCGAACTGGTGTCCCCTGCATTACAAGGCGGAGTCTTAACCATTGGACCACCAGGGAAGTGCCAAGAAGAGGTAATTNTGTTCTGTACATCTGTGTCTCTTTTGCTGTCTCGCATACAGGGTTATCATTATCACCTTTCTAAATTCCATATATATGTGTTCATCCACCTCATTAGAACTGATTCAAATGTATTCTTTTTGATGGCTGAGTAATACTCCGTTGTGTATATGTACCACAGCTTTCTTATGCATTCATCTGCTGACGGACATTTAGGTTGCTTCCATGTCCTGGCTTGACAATAGGAAGAATTCTTTTTTGATATAAGTGTAATGCCTCTGAAGCATTTTTGGTATGCTCTGTCCCTTTGAGTCTCTGATAAAAGTTAACTAGGAAAATGCACAGATCTATAAAAAATGTTTTAACAGTTTTAGGAGGTGCAAGGACCACGGACAATGTGGAGAGTTTTGTGACTTTCATTAAGTATGAAGTTGGCTATGGGTTAAAAAATTTTTTACAATGTTAGTATTCTTTTTTTTAAACTTTTTTTGGGGGGGGCAATTTCATGAGGCTTGTGGGATCTTAGCTCTCTAATCAAAAATTGAACATGGGCCAACACAGATTGGTCCAGGTTCGAATCTGGGAAAAAAGATTGCTAAACACTGGCCCACCAAGGACTCCCCAATAAAGATTCTTTATAGTGCTAATTTAGAAATAAGAAAAAACATGAATTTTATCAATTGTCTTTTATCATCAATCAATATATTCATACATTCTTTAGTTTTGAATTATATTAATATGCTTATCAATATCAAACCATCCTTGCATTTCCAGGATAAATTTTAGTAGGATTTGATATATAATATTTTTAATAGTCTGTCAGATTTAATTTACATTAATAATCATCATATTAATGGTTAGGCATTTGCATTTCTAAAAGGATTACAGTGCATGTTAGAAATATTTTCAAATAAAGAGACTTGTAAGAGAAAGTATTTGTTGGTTAAACCTCAGTAGGCATGAAAATGCTATCAATAAAAACATCTCCTTTGTAAGCATTCTGGTAAGCATTAAAGAATACAGAAGTTCAGAAAATTAGAGAGCTAAAAAGAACAGCAGACCAAAACCACTCATTTTACACTTTAGGAAGGCAGCTGACCAGAGAGGTTGTTAAGTTAAGGCAGTTGACAAGAGAAGCTGACCTGTGCAAGATCACACAGCCTAACAGTGGCAGCATTGACTGTACAAATAAGTTGTAATAAGAAAGTTGTTGAGGCTGAAAGAGAAAATTATCTGAAAAACGTATCTTATTTCCAGTGGAACATAAATTCTAAGGGAGAGTGAAAAGATCGACTAAGATTTGTTTCTGAAACAGTGAAGATTTCACAAAGAAATGATATAAGCATTTTAATAAATTAAAGACATGATTGTCAACTTTAAGGGATTCAAAATATTATGGGGCTTGATATACCCTTATCTTTCAGTTCCAACTCTCTCACTTTCTTTGTATGTATACTTGGACAGGTCTCCTCAACACACACCAGGGAAGCCTTCCTGCCAAGACTGGGCTAAGTACATTACCAACAGGGATAAAAGAAACATGGAACAAATGAAAGAGACTTTGAAGACAGATATTTCAGAAAGTCTCTAACTTTTAGAACTATCTGGAACTATACCAACATATATGAAGAGCCCAGGCAAAGCAGGGGCTTCTCTTGCTTGCTGTGTGTGCAAGGTCAGGTAGATTGTCTTTTAAGGTCTCAAACAGGGTCCTATGAAACCTGATCAGCTTTATGCTGAAGCTATTCACCCAACACTTCCCTTCCTTTCACCTCATCAGCAGAGTCAGCAGGAGCCTTGCAGACCTGCCCGACACATGGTGCCCAGGCAGTGCTTGCCTTCACGTGTGGCCAAGGGCTGACTTTTGAGGACTGCAACAATGGGACTGAAACATCTGATTTGTTTGGATAAGCCAGTGAGAAACAGCCACACGGATTGTTTGGTGTCACATAGCAGAACAGTCAGGAGATGACTGAATTTTTTTTTTTTCTCCCAGCTGCTGTGTTGACACGACCTCAGATTCTAATCTAATGGTACATTTTATTGAAGGCTTGCTATAAAGAGCACACTTTAAATTTTTTTTCAGCCTTTAAGAAGCTGTTATATTTACTATTTATTTGAATCTCCAAACACTCTACAGTAGATAGAACAGTTAATATTAATCCTAATTTAATAAAAGATGGATTTGGTTAATTCACTCCAAGTCTCATAACTTTTTGTTTGTTTGTTTTTTATTTTCTTTCTTTTTCCCTTTTATTTTTTGTTTATTCATATCTTTTTAGTGGTGGAGCTAGACCTGACGTTAACTGTCTCTCCTGCTATGCCCCACTGTCCCTGCTTCACTAGCATTTCTTTTCTAAAAATGTATACTTTGTGGAGAGAAAGTTGTACTTGTTAGAGTTTTGCAGTTTCTTTCTTTCTTTCTTTTTTGGCCGGACTACATGGCTTTTGGGATCTTAGTTCCTTGACCAGGAATCGAACCTGAACCCTTGGCAGTGAAAGCACCAAGTCCTAACCTCGGGAACACCAGTGAATTCCCAGAGTTTTACAGTTTTAAATACTTCCAAATATTTGGAATGCTTACAAAAGCATTCAATAAATAGATGCTATGTAGGTTGTAAATACATTTCATTGAGGAAATTTACTTACATAATATTCAGAGGAACGCTGAAGAGAATTGAAATCTATTTTAAAAATAATTTAATGGATATAAGGAGTGTCTTTGTGGGGCTTCCCTGGTAGCTCAGATGGTAAAAAAGTCTGCCTGCAATGCAGGAGACTCGGGATTGATCTCTGGGTCAGGAAGATCCCCTGGAGGAGGGCATGGCAACCCATCCAAGTATTTTTGCCAGGAGAATCCCATGGATAGAGGATCCTGGAGGGCTACAGTTCATGAGGTCACAGAGAGTCGGACACTCCTGAGCGACTAATTCACACACACGGAGTGTCTTTGTAGAAATACTAATGTGATAAAACAAAACCTAATTGCTCAGAATTTAGGACATTTAAAAAAGCTTTTTCATTGTGGGAATTTTAAAATATACACAGAAGAGCAAAGGGTATAATGAACCCATCTTCCCACTTCAGTCATTATCAACATATGGCCAATAGTTTATCACCATCCTCTGTGTCCCCTACATCGCTTCCTTGGATTATTTTAAGTAAATCTCAGACATTATATTATTTCATCCATGATATTTCACTATGTATGTCTCAAAGATAAGCAGTTTTGGTTTTTTTTTTTTTTTTTTTTTTGTCTCNCACCATCCTCTGTGTCCCCTACATCGCTTCCTTGGATTATTTTAAGTAAATCTCAGACATTATATTATTTCATCCATGATATTTCACTATGTATGTCTCAAAGATAAGCAGTTTTGGTTTTTTGTTTTTTTTTTTTGGCCACATCCCAAGGCATGTGGGAACTTAGTTCCCTGAACAGGGATCAAACCTGTGTCCCTCTTGCACTGGAAGGCAGAATCCTAACCACTGGACTGCTGGGGAAGTCCCAGTAGCCTTTTTCTTTAATCACAATATTAGTGCACATTTTTGGAGAAGGCAATAACACCCTACTCCAGTACTCTTCCTTGAAAAATCCCATGGACTGAGGACCCTGGTAGGCTGCAGTCCATGGGGTCGCTGAGGGTCGGACACGACTGAGAGACTTCACTTTCACGCATTGGAGAAGGAAATGACAACCCACTCCAGTGTTCTTGCCTGAAGAATCCCAGGGACGGGGGAGCCTGGTGGGTTGCCGTCTATGGGGCCGCACAGAGTCGGACATGACCGAAGTGACTTAGCGGCAGCAGCAGCAGTGCACATTTTAAAAGTGAACAGTAATTTCTTAATATTATCTAGTATCCAGTTTGTGCTCAAATTTTTCTAATTCAATGTCCTTTATGGTTGGTTTGTTCAAATCAGGATTCAGACGTGATTCATACATCAAATTTGCCTAGTATAACTTTAAATCTCCTTTAATCTAAGTTCTGTCAAGAAAAATATTGAAATAACTGCCCCTGGAAGAATTCTCTGGCATTTGAGGAAGTAATTCATTTATATATACAATACTTGATTTATTCTAAGGCAGGGTTAATTATGGGCTTTCCAAGTGGCTCAGTGGTAAAGAATTTGCCTGCCAATGCAGGAGACTCAGGAGATGTGGGTTCAATTCCTGTGTCGGGAAGATTCCCTGGAGAAGGGAATGGCAACTGACTCCAGTATTCTTGCCAGGGAAAACCCATGCACAGAGGAGCCTGATAGGCTACAGTCCATGGGGCCACAAAGAGTCAGTCACGACTGAGTATTCACACACAGGGTTAATTGTAAGATGCATTATTATTTTATGTAGCACCAAGAAATTAAAAATGCTGACAAATGTCATTGTCAGATGCCACCAATTGTAAATATATTCCAATTTCAGAGAGATAAAAATGGGGAAAGTATGTCTTAAAATCAGTAAAATATGGCAGTTGCAACACAGAAAACTCACATGCTATTTTCAGATTCAAATGGGATGTGGGAAAGGCATATGGGATGTGGAAAAAGTCCCCTAAATGGGAATGATTCACTTCTATTCCAGAGCAGATGAGGAACGAAGAGTGACACCATCCCTTGTTTCATGGCTAATCCTTGTGAACTCCTTTCTCCTGTGTATGATTTGACTTCAAGTTTGACATAGAACTTGAACTTCTTAGAGTGTTTATACCATATTTAATGTACTCAGGACTTTAACATGTTACACAAATTACAGTCTCTGAGAAATGCTTACTCTTTTGATTACTCTGACTTTAGGATGTTAGGTGAGGCTTCCAAGGTGGTGCTAGGGGTAAAGAATCCATCTGCCAGTGCAGGAGACACAGGACACATGAGTTCAATCCCTGAGTTAGGAAGATCCTCTGGAGAAGGAAACGGCAGTGCCTGGAGAATCCCGTGGGCAGAGGAACCTGGCAGGCTACAATTGATGGGGCTGCATACAATCAGACATGACTGAGTAACCAAGTACAAAAAGTTAGGTAAGCCCATTTTGAAAAATACATATTCATAATACCAAAGCCTTTGACTGTGTGGATGACAATAAACCATGGAAAATTCTGAAAGAGAGGGGAACACCATACCACCTGACCTGCCTCTTCAAGAATCTGTATGCAGGTCAGGAAGCAATAGTTAGAATGGGACATGGAACAACAGACTGGTTCCAAATAGGAAAAGGAGTACGCCAAGGCTGTATATGGTCACCCTGCTTATTTAACTTGGACCATAAAGCTGAGAGCCGAAGAATTGATGCTTTTGAACTGTGGTGTTAGAGAAGACTCTTGAGAGTCCCTTGGACTGCGAAGAGATCCAATCGGTCTATCCTAAAGGAAATAAGTCCTGAATGTTCATTGGAAGGACTGATGTTGAAGCTGAAACTCCAATACTTTGGCCACCTGATGCAAAGAGCTGATTCATTTGAAAAGACCCTGATGTTGGCAAAGATTGAAGGTAGGAGGAGAAGGGACAACAGAGGATGAGATGGTTGGATGGCATCACCAACTCAGTGGACATGAGTTTGGGTAAACTCCAGGAGTTGGTGATGGACAGGGAGGCCTGGTGTGCCGCAGTCCATGGAGTTGCAAAGAGTTGGACATGACTGAGTGACTGAACTGAACTGAACTGAATGCCACATAATGTTCTAGAAAAATGTCTACTTCTGCTTCATTGACTCCACTAAAGCCTATGATTGTGCGGATCAAAACAACTTGTGGAAAATCCTTAAAAAGATGGGAGTACCAGACCACCTTACCTGTCTCCTGGAAAACCTGCATGCAGGTCAAGATGCAACAGTTAGAACAGGACATGGAACAATGGACTGGTTCCAAATTGAGAAAGGAATACCACAAAGCTGTATATGGTCACCCTGTTTATTTAACTTCTATGCAGAGTGCATCACGCGAAATACTGAGCTGGATGAATCACAAGCTGGAATCAAGATGGTGGGGAGAAACATCAACAACCTCAGATATACAGATATACCACTTTAATGGTAGATAGTGAAAAGGAACTAAAGAGCCTCTTGATGAAGGTGAAAGAAGAGAGTGAAAAAGCTGCCTTGAAACTCATATCATAAAAACTAAGATCATGGCATCTGGTCCTGGTCAAATGTCAGTCTGGCCTTCAAAATGCTGTGCAGGGTGCAATTGCAGAGATCATTTCTTCTTGGTTTGTGCCATCCTAGATGCATGCTTAATGGGCAATAATATTCTTTACCGCAGCTGGGTGATGCAAGGAGGAAAACTGGCCAAATTGGCCTCAAACATGGTAGTTTGGGGTTTTACATCTTAGCGATATTGACGTCACAGATTAGTTCCCGATAAGATGAGTGCCCACTTCAAAGACTTTGGGCTTCAACCTGTTCCCTTCTTGTTAACAGAAGCCTTTTGATAAGGAAAGGTTAGGAGGGTAGAAGGGGTATAATTGTAGCACAGGTTCCAGTATCGATGAAAACACGCTCTAAACTTTTTTGCCTCAGGTCACTGACAGTTTCTGAAAGGCAGAAGACTTTGATTTCTCCCTGGAGAGATTCCAACTCGGGGCTGAAGAATTTTGCTCCTAGCTATCTGTGCTTATGAGAAGAATCTGAGTTGTTTATTTACCAGATCTGTAGTTGCCCAAAGGCGGTATACTCCTAAAGGCTCTCAGAAACCTGGGATACAGAAGTTTTTTAAAAAGTAGAAATGTACTACCCAATTCTTTGTGGTATACGTGCCCTCTGAGATATGAAATAGACTTGTTCTAGAATTAGCTTTCTAAGGATCCAGGAAGTTCTAACATGGAAAATGTAAAATCAGGGTTTCAGGTAAAGCTGCAGTTTACATTTGCTCTCCTGCTTCTGCCTTGATTTTTTTTTTTTAATTTTAATTAGCGTACATTGTTAGACATAACCGAGCGACTAAACAAGAACAACAAATAGTTGATTAAAAGTGTTGTATTAGTTTCTGCTATACAGCAAAATGAATCTGTTACACATATACATATATTCACTTTTTTTTAGATTCTTTTCCCATGCAGGTCATTACAGAGTATTGAGTTCCCTGTGCTATACTGTAGGTCCTTTTTAGTTATCTTGCCTTGATTAGTGAAAGGAATAAAATCTTTCAACTTTGTCATAAGGATTTGACTTAGGAGATGATTGATCGGCTTCCCCTATCCACAATTTAATATTCAATGATAGTGTATTTGAAATATATTTGGAATGCTGCTCCAAACTTATCTATTTTTCATAAGTCACAAGAAAGACTTAACAGCAGTTTGCTATTTTCACTAGCCTGGTATCCTGAGAATTTACACTAGCTACTCTGAGGTTGAACCTTGCTTCACAACAATTCTCACAACAAAAAGTGAGAATTGGTTAAGGGGAAAGAAAAGTAATGCATATAAAATTCCATGAAAACATGAAATTAGGAACATTAGCAATTTGAATTTATTTCCAGACACTCTGAAAATAAAGAAATGTAAAAAGGGAGAATTACTTATTCAGAAGCAGAAAGAGTATAATAGTGGATATACTTGAAACTAACACAAAATTGTAAATCAAATGAACTTCAATATAAAATAAAACTTAAAAAAAGAGCATAGTAGTGGATATATTTTCTTAGTTAAGTCAACAATAAATGCTCTTCTTTGTCATAGTAGTAAAATAAATTTCTGACTTACGTTGTTAATTAAAGAAAAAAATTCAAATCCCATGTATCTTTTTTTTCCTCTTCCAGTGTTTGTAATGTCAGTCATCATTTCAACACAGTCTTCAAGAACTGTTTGAAGAACAATTAATTAAGTTTATATTCTCTGTTTGTTTCAAATTCTAAATTTTCATAGATCTATAATCCCAGAAGAGAATTTCTTTTTCAGTAAATGTTTTATTGAAGTATTATATTTACAGAAAGGTTCAGCCAAATAATTTTTTGTAAAGTGAACACACCCACATGACCACCACTCAGATCAAGAAATAGATTATAACCAACACCATAGGAAGCCTCCAGGTATCCCCGATCAGTCATTCCTCACTCCAAAGCTAACTACTATTCTGACTTCTTTCATCATACTTTTACCTGTTTCTGATCTTTGTAAAACTGCAGTTAGGAGTATGGTTTAGAATCTGATTTACATTCAACATTAATGTTTGTGGAAATCAGTCATAGTGTTGCAGGCTGTCCATCCGCATTATTGTATGTGTGTGTGCTGTGTGCTGTGCTCAGTTGTGTCCAACTCTGTGCAACCATATGGACTGTAGCCCACCAGGCCTGTGCCCATGGGATTCTCCAGGCAAGAATAATGGAGTGGGTTGCCATACCCTCCTCCAGGGGATCTCCCGACCCAGGGATTGAACCTATGTCTCTTACACGTCCTGCATTGCAGGCGACTCTTTACTCAGGGAGCCACCTGGGAAGCCCCACTGTTGTATAGTGTTCCATTATATAAAAATATCATAATACACATATTCATAATTATCTATCAACTATTGATGAACCTTTGAATTGTTTTGAGTTTCGAGCTATTATGGAGAGTCCTGATAAGAATATTTTGTTTTTTATTTTTGGGACTTTTATGTGTAAGCTTCCCTTGGTTATACAGTGAAAAATGGAGGATTTAAGTCCAACTTTAGTAGATATTGTCAGACAGGTTTTCAAAGTTGTAAGACACATTTACACTTCTACCAGCAGGGCATGGAAGTTCAATTTGCTTCTCATTCTTCACGTTTTGTACTGTTAGTCTCATTCATTTTCGCTATTTTGGGGGGCGTGCAATGGTTTTGATTTGCACTTCGCTGATGATTAATAAACCAAGCACCTTGTCACAGGTTTATTGATTGGGTATCCTTTTTACGGAATACCAATTTTAATCTTTTGCCCATTGTTCTATCAAGTAGGCTGGTTTCTTCTATCGACTAGTAGGAATGCATCACATATATTGGGTTGGCCAGTAAGTTCATTCAGGTTTTTCCATTTGTTTATTTGAGTTTTTCCTTAAGCTGTAACAGAAAAACCCAAGTGAACTTTTTGGCCAGCCCAATAGGTAAAATTTTGAGGTTGAATATTTGTACAACAAATATCTTTTCCCACTTGCCTGTTTTCCTTTTCACTGTTTTAATGATACTGATAAACATACATTTTTACTTTAATATAGTTCAATTTTCAGATTTTCATCTTTATGATTTGTACTGTATGGTTTGTCCTACTTTAGAAAATTGTCACCTATTTCAAACTCATGAATATACTCTCATCTGTCTTCTTTCTAGGAGTATTATTGTTTCATGTTTGGAATTAAAATTCTCTAATGTTAATTTTGTCTGAGGTGAGGGTTAAGATTCAATTTTCACTTTTTTTTTCTTATATGGATATCAATTAACTCAGCATTATTTGAGAAGATGACTTCTTTCCTCATGATACCACACTCATTCTGTGTCTAATTCTCTGTTAAGTTCCAATGGTCTATATTTGTCTATTTTTATAAGAATGACACACTAATCAGTTATCACAGTTTTGTAAGTTTATTAACTTTGTTCTTCTTCATAACTATCTTTGCTATTCTTGGCCCTTTGAATTTCCAAATAAATTTTAGAATCAGGTAGTAAATTTGCCTAAAAACCTGTTGGGGCTTAAATTGGATTTACATTTAATATCTTGGATCAATTTGGGAAGAACTACATCTTTATAACAGTGTCTTTCAATCCACAAATATAGCATGTTCATTCTATGTATTTAGATTTTATTTATTTTTCTTTCAATATAGTTCTTTGATTTTTCTATGAAGGTGTTTTTAATTTCATCAGATTATTCCCAGATAGCATGATTTTTAAAATGCTAAGTGATATTTTTTATATTGCTATATAATCAACATATAACATTATACTCAGTCAGTTCAGTCGCTCAGTCATGTCCAACTCTTTGCAGCTCCTTGGATGCAGCACACCAGGCTTCCCTATCCATCACCAACTCCTGGAGCTTACTCAAACTCATGTCCATCAAGTTGGTGACGCCATCCAATCATCTCATCCTCTGTCGTCCCCTTCAACTCCTGCCTTCAATCTTTCCCAGCATCAGAGTCTTTTCCAGTGAGTCAGTTTTTCACATCAGGTGACCAAAGTTTGGAGTTTTAGCTCCAGTCTCAGTTTTCCAATGAATATTCAGGACTGATTTCCTTTAAGATAGACTGGTTGGATCTCCTTGCAGGCCAAGGGACTCTGAAGAGTCTTCTCCAACACCACAGTTCAAAAGCATCAATGCTTTGATGCTCAGGTTTCTTTATAGTCCAACTCTCGCATCCATACATGACTACTGGAAAAACCATAGCCTTGACTAGATGGAACTTTGTTGACAAAGTAATGTCTCTGCTTTTTAATATGCTGTCTAGGTTCATAGCTTTTCTTTCAAGGAGCAAGTGTCTTTTAATTTCATGGCTGCAGTCACAATCTGCAGTGATTTTGGAGCCCAAGAAAGCAAAGTCTCACACTATTTCCACTGTTTGCCCATCTATTTGCCATGAAGTGATGGGACCAGATGCCATGATCTTCGTTTTCTGAATGTTGAGTTTTAACCCAAACTTTTAACTCTCCTCTTTCACTTTCATCAAGAGGTTCTTCAGTTCCTTTTCACTTTCTGCCATAAGGATGGCGTCATCTGTGTCTCTGAGGTTATTGATATATCTCCCGGAAATCTTGATTCCAGCTTGTGCTTCATTCACCCCAGCGTTTCTCGTGATGTACTCTGCATAGAAATTAAATAAGCAGGGTGACAATATACAGCCTTGATGTACTCCTTTCCTGATTTGGAACCAGTCTGTTGTTCCATGTCCAGTTCTAACTCTTGCTTCTTGACCTGCATACAGATTTCTCAGGAGGCAGGTCAGGTGGCCTGGTATTCCCATCTCTTTCAGAAT
>SJYV01005777.1:1340258-1354355 GCA_006410875.1 Neotragus pygmaeus | reverse complement strand
GACTGGTTGGATCTCCTTGCAGGCCAAGGGACTCTCAAGAGTCTTCTCCAACACCACAGTTCAAAAGCATCAATGCTTTGATGCTCAGGTTTCTTTATAGTCCAACTCTCGCATCCATACATGACTACTGGAAAAACCATAGCCTTGACTAGATGGAACTTTGTTGACAAAGTAATGTCTCTGCTTTTTAATATGCTGTCTAGGTTCATAGCTTTTCTTTCAAGGAGCAAGTGTCTTTTAATTTCATGGCTGCAGTCACAATCTGCAGTGATTTTGGAGCCCAAGAAAGCAAAGTCTCACACTATTTCCACTGTTTGCCCATCTATTTGCCATGAAGTGATGGGACCAGATGCCATGATCTTCGTTTTCTGAATGTTGAGTTTTAACCCAAACTTTTAACTCTCCTCTTTCACTTTCATCAAGAGGTTCTTCAGTTCCTTTTCACTTTCTGCCATAAGGATGGCGTCATCTGTGTCTCTGAGGTTATTGATATATCTCCCGGAAATCTTGATTCCAGCTTGTGCTTCATTCACCCCAGCGTTTCTCGTGATGTACTCTGCATAGAAATTAAATAAGCAGGGTGACAATATACAGCCTTGATGTACTCCTTTCCTGATTTGGAACCAGTCTGTTGTTCCATGTCCAGTTCTAACTCTTGCTTCTTGACCTGCATACAGATTTCTCAGGAGGCAGGTCAGGTGGCCTGGTATTCCCATCTCTTTCAGAATTTTCCACAGATTGTTGTGATCTACACAGTCAAAGGCTTTGGTGTAATCAATAAAGCAGAAGTAGATGTTTTTCTATAATTCTCTCTTTTTCTATGATCCAATAGATGTTGGCAATTTGATCTCTAGATCCTCTGCCTTTTCTAAATCCAACTTGAACATCCAGAAGTTCACAATTCATGTACTGTTGAAGCCTCCCTTGGAGAATTGTGAGATGAGTTCAAATGTGTGGTAGTTTGAACATTCTTTGGCATTGCCCTCTTTGAGATTCAGATGAAAACTGACCTTTCCCAGTCCTGTGGCGACTGCTGAGTTTTACAAATTTGCTGGGATATTAAGTGCAGCACTTTCACAGCATCATCTTTTAGGATTTGAAATAGTTCAATTGGAATTCCATGGCCTCCACTAGACCCACTTGACTTCGCACTCCAGGATGTCCAGTTCTAGGTGGGTGATAACACCATTGTGGTTATCTGGGTCATGAAAATATTCATGACCCAGCTGACATATACTAATTTCCAATTAATGTGATGATTTGATATTTGTGTACATGGCAAAATGATCACCACACTGAGTACAGTTAACATGTATCACCATGCATATTAATAGTTACAACATTTTTTTCTTTTGATGAAAATTTTAAACTATGCAATGCAGTATTATCAACTATAATCACCACATTATACATCCTTATGATTTATTCATTTTATAACTGGATTTTTATACATTTTGATCCCCTTCACTTATTTTTTTCACCCTCCCCCCACCACACCTCAGGCAAACACCACAACTTTTCTATATCCATGAGCTCATTTTTTTTTCAATGCCACACAAAAGTGTGATCATATGGTATTTATCTTTTTCTGTGACTTATTTAATTTAGTATAGTGCCCTCGAGGTCCATCCATATTGTCACAAATGGCAAGATTTCTTTCTTTCTTATGGCCAAATACTGTTCTCTTGTATGTATGTAGATCATTCTCTTTCCTTTTCTTGGTGTGCTGCACGGCACGTGGGATCTTAGTTCCCTGACCAGGGATGCCACCCTCCTGCAGTGGAAGTTTGGAGTCTTAACCACTGGACCACCAGGAAGTCCCAACATTTTCTTTACTTATTCATCCATCGATGGACATTTAGATTGCTTCTATGTCTTGGCTATTGTAAATAATGCTGTGAGAGACATGGGGGGAATGCATATACCTTTTTGAGTTAGTGTTTTCATTTTTCTTGAATAAATACTCAGAAGTAGAATTGCTGCATCATCTACTGGCTCTGGTTGTACTTTTTTGAGGAATCTCCATACTGTTTTCCACACTGGCTGTACCAGTTTACATTCCACTAACAGTGCACAAGTGTTTCTTTTTCTCCACATCCTTGCCAATACTTGTAATTTCTAAGTGATTTATTGTATTTTTAATCATTTTCATTATATATAAATAACACTGATATTTTATATTGATTTTGTGAATATAGTGATCTTGCTACATCCAGAGCAGATTCTCTCATATTTTCTCCATATGTAATCACATCATCAGTGAATAATGACAGTTTTATTTCTTCCTTTGTCATTCTTATAACTTTTTTTTACTTAATGCATTGGTACTGTAGTTCAGTGTTATTAAAAATAGTGATGATGAGCATCCATATTTTGTTCTTGATTTCAGTGGTGAATACTTTTAGTATTTCACCATCAAGTATAATGTTTATTGCATGTTTTTATAGATTCCTTTTGTCAAATTAGGAACATATTCATCTATTTCTAGTTTTCTAGGTTTTTTTTTTTTTTTTTGCATGAATGGGCCTACAAGGAAACTTTTAATCTAGCTCCTGTATTCTGGTGCTTATGTGCTTAGTTGCTCAGTCATGTCTGACTCTTTGCAACTGCATGAACTGTAGTCCACCAGGCTCCTCTGTCCATGGAATTCTCCAGGCAAGAATACTGGAGTGGGTTGCCATCCCCTCCTCCAGGGGATCACCCCAACCCAGGGATTAAANCATGTCTGACTCTTTGCAACTGCATGAACTGTAGTCCACCAGGCTCCTCTGTCCATGGAATTCTCCAGGCAAGAATACTGGAGTGGGTTGCCATCCCCTCCTCCAGGGGATCACCCCAACCCAGGGATTAAACCCAGGTCTACCACTGCAGGCAGATTCTTTACCATCTTAGCCACCAGGGAAGCCTCTCTTAGTCTGGAGTATATCCAAACTTCTCTGTAGTTTAGATTTAATATTAAGTGAAAGTGTTAGTCATTTAGCAGTGTCTGACTCTGTGACCTCATGGACTGTAACCCACCAGGCTCCCCTGATCATGGAATTCTCCAGGCAAGAATACTGGAGTGGGTAAAGATTTCTTTCTCCAGGGGCTCTTCCTGACCCTGGAATTGAGCATAGGTCTCCTGCACTGAAGGCAGATTCTTCACCATTTCTTGGCAGTTCAATGATTAGGACTCCAGGCCTTCACTGCCAAGGACCAGGGGTATGATCCCTGGTCAGGAGAACTAAGATCCCACAAGCCTCTCAGCGCAGCCAAAGATACAAAACAAAACAAAAAACCCACAACCTTACATTTTAATTATTCATTCTTATTTATTTGGCTGCACCCAGTCTTAGTCATGGCATAAGGGATATTCAGCTGCAGGATAAGAACTCTTAATTACGGCATGCGGGATCTAGTTCCCTGATCAGGGGTCAAACCCAGGCCCCTTGCATTGAGAGCTTAAGTCTTAGCCACTGGACTACCAGGGAAGTCTGTAATAATCAATTCTTATGGGCAATAGTCATGGATTTTCCCAGTAGTCATGTATGGATGTGAGTTAGACCATAAAGAAGGCTGAGCACTGAAGAATTCTCATAATTCTCCCACTGTGTTGTTAGAGAAGACTCTTGAGAGTCCCTTGGACTGCAAGGAGATCAAACCAGTCAATCCTAAAGGAAATTAACCCTGAATATTTACTCGAAGGACTGATGTTGAAGCTGAAGCTTTAATACTTTGGCCACCTGATGTGAAGAGCTGACTCACTGGATAAGAACGTGATGTTGGGAAAAATAGAAGGCAGGAGGAGAGGTGGTTCACAGAGGATGAGGTGGTTGGGTGGCATCACATATTCAATGGACATGAGTTTGAGCAAGATTCAGGAGACGGTAAAGGACAGGGAAGTCTGGTGTGCTGCACTAAATGGGGTCACAAAGAACTGGACATGACTGAGCAAATGAACAACAGCAGTGGGCAATCTGATATGTTTTACAATCGCCAATCAGTTTACTGAAATGAGGATGATAATTGTATTTATTTCAACTTGTTTTGGGGAGAGGAAATAAGTATATGTAAACTTTTTAAAAAGTGCCTGATAGACAGTGAGAATTTTATAAACATTAGCTACTATTACCTTTTTTTCTCCCCCCTTTTTGCATATGAAGAAAACAAAGTTGACAAAGAACAAGTGACAACAGGCTTGGTGCTGAAAACCAGCTATCTTCTTTCTTTGGCCATGCCACCTGGCTTGCAGGATCTTAGTTCCCTGACCAGGAATTGAACTTGAGCCCCAGCAATGAAAGTGCCAAGTCCTAACCAATGGACCATCAGGGAATTCCCAGAAAACTAGCTATCTTGACTCAGATCTCCTGGCTGTTTCCCTTACATCATTTTCCTTCAGGAGCAGATTCAGCAGCCTTTTAATAGTTCTACATTAGTTAAGTCTCTTAATCATACTCTGTGTAGTTGCTAAGTCATGTAGATTTAATGACCCTGTGGATGGTAGCCTGCCAGGCTCCCCTCTTCATGAGATTCTTCAGGCAAGAGAAGGTTTTCAAGAATTATAAAATAATGTTTCCAAATAGTACTGACTGGAAAGGTTCTTCTACTTAGATAATTCTAAGTAGTCAGCATACTTAGTATATATGATTCCTATGTCTCGAAAAAGCAGAAGCATTTGAGGAAGAATTTTTTTTATCAAGTTATTTCTCATAGATTCTTCTTACAAGTTAAGACTACCACATCCCTCATGGTTGCCATGCAAAGAATCTTGTCTTCAATCAGCTCATTAAGGTACCTCTGTAAAGATAGTGTTTTTTTAAAGGCACTTTGCCAGCTCCCTCAAACATAACTTTGCAAATGGACAGCAAGAAAAACATAGCAAATCACTTCCATATGGCTCAAGGCAATGAAAAAAATATTTGATTAATGACACATTCAGTGCAACAAAATAACTTCCAAGTCTGCTAGAGACAGTAACTTATCTGCTACATTGATTTTCTGTGTGATTTTTTTCGTTGTTTTGACTCTGTAAAAACACTTCTAAAATCCCAATTGGTTCATTTTTAAACAACAACCTCTTTCAAGATGATCACCTGTTCATATTTGTCAGCCCTATCAAGCAAATAGCTGGTCTTAAACTTATTTTAGAACCAGCTGCTTTAAACATATGCTTCAATATTCAGGGGATTTTTTTTTTTTTTTACAGACTCATCAGTTGATAAAATCATTAACATGTCATCTGCATATGCAAGTACTAGTTTGAGCATCTAAAACTACTCTGCTTCCTTCCACACCTGCCTAAATTGTGAACCAAGCAAGTTAGTTTACATCAAAAATTCTCATCAAAGGGTTTTTAATTAATACATAAAGGACCAAATGGGTACTCTACCCTTAATGTTTTCATTATCTGGATCTCTCCATTCCTCCCAGACAGAAACTAACCACGTCATTTTCACACTCTCAACAAACTGAAAAGGTATTACATAAGCCTTAAACGTGTTCTCTCCCATAAAGAGCTTTTTTTTCCCTCTCTCTTTTTCAAAGAAATAGGGTAAAAATTTAACTGTCTTTTATTCTGTATGTTTTACAGTTTCTCTTGGTATAATGAAACCATCTGCCACCTCTGTCCCTAACGCCTGGAATGAATCAAATCATCTTCCTTGCAAACATTGTTAATCTCACAGTAATCCTTCCTAATCACTTTGTAATCAGCACTCCAAGGGGCTGAAGGTCCTTGACTCTTAATCACGACATTTTAATCATCATTCTTGTGAGACAGCAGTTAGTAATCCCTGAATCTTGGGCTTATTTCTTCCCAACTTCCTAATTATTCCCTAGAACAAAGAACAGAAGCTCTCTAGATAAGAGAAACCAGATCTCTCTGGCTAGAACTGGTTGGGAGTATATGACAGTCTCTGGGTGGGGTTTCTGATGACTGACTATTATTTTCAGTTTGGGACACTGAAGACAGCTCCTTATTTTTGTTTTCATTCCCAATTTTCCTTTGTTTTCTTTTATTTCCTTATTCTTTTCTTCCATCTTTTTCCTTCATTGCACTTTTTATCTCACCAAAATTTTACGTAACGATTTATTTTTCCATTTGACATCCTTAAATGGTTTGGCTCTCTGGATGTATAAGTAATTCTTATTTTTATTCTTTTTCAAGCTGAGAAAATTTCCTTCTATTTCTAGTTTGCTAGGACCTTTTATCATGAATCAGTATTGGATTTGATCAAATGCTTGTTATGCATCTATTGATATGACCATGATTTTTCTCCTTTGAACTTTTGATGAAATGGATTACATTAATTGATTTTTGTCTCTCTATATTCTTTGGGTGCAATATTCTTACTCCTTTATATAACTTTACAATTTATTTCTTTTTCTTTCCAATATTTTTTTCCTGAAAGGGATGGAAGAAACTCATGACATATGTTGGAGACTTGCTGTCTTATTAAATAATTGAATATTCCTTTTTCTTCATAGCTTTTTCTCCATCACCAGTTTAAGACTGTGTTACTTTCTCATCTCATATTGTCTTTCATGGCCATATTTATGTAGCACTTACCATAAAATCTGTTTCTATTCTTAAAATTCATTCAGTTAATTTACTTTAAAAATATTATGCAGGACTACTATTTGTCAGGCACAAAGCAGAAACTCATTCACCATTTGATGTGAGGCCCCATGTTAGCTAAATACTTCTTGCCTAGAATCGAAGTTTAAAGATCTTTAAAGAAACCAATTAAAAAACTGGCCTTTTCCTTTGGTTACTTAAATAATAAAAATGATCACTAGAGAGCTGGATATATGTTTTATGATTTCCTCATCCCAAGTCTTATCCTGTAGCATATTTCTCAAGTTTCCAAGTATAGATTGGTTACTAAGTGTCTCCTGATTGCATTTGATGAGAATGGGCCTGGAGAGTTGAGGCAGAGAGGACCTGAAATGTCTTCTCTCTGTCTATATTAGGAAAGTAGTCACTTCATAACTGATGCCTTTGCTCTCTGTTTCCCTTCACTCTCATCAGTGATCTCAAACATAGCACTGATTTTCCTTTTTGAAAATCCAGTGGTTTTTAGGACGTCCACAGAATTGGACTGTGAAGAAGGTTGAGCGCTGAAGAATTGATGCTTTTGAACTGTGGTGTTGGAGAAGACNGAGTTGGTGATGGATAGGGAGGCCTGGCATGCTGCGATCCATGGGGTCGCAAAGAGTCGGACACGATTGAGAGACTGAACTGATTCCCAACTAGCATCCTGCTAGTTACACCAATAGGTAACTTGACCACAGGCTGTTGCCTCTTGACCACTTGTCTCTTGCCTTGACTTTGCTTCTCTTGTACTTGTATGTCTTACTAGTCAGATGGCCATTCCCCCTAAGGCATCTCAAATCCAGCACTCTCCAGGCAGTTAAGACTGTGCACTTCCACGGCAGGGGATGTGTGTTCGATCCTGGTCAGAGAACTAAGATCCCTCAGGCCAAAAAAGGCATGTCAAATCCATTTATCCCTTGAAAGCTTTTCTTGACTCTCGTCTTAAATTAGTTTGGCTTTTTTGGGGAATATTTGTACCAACTTCCTCTAATGGCCATTTAAATAAAAACAAAAAAACTCTCTTGATCTTCACAGTATAGGACTTTAAGTCTTCATAATAGATTTCCATACAGAAAAAGCCACCATAATGGGAAAGTCCAATTCCAGTTAAATTGGGACCTGTTAGTTACTCTGGTAGCGACAATTAACTATCAAATGCTTATATGGAACCCACTGTGAACAGTATTTCTCTGTGAGCTCTTTTTCCAATGTTCAAATAATTAAAAAGAATTTTTGCTTGAGGAACTGATTATGAATGACTTCTCTGTGTTTCACCATATTTCTGAGGAAAATTTGTCTTAAAAAAAAAATTGATTCAGTACTGGGAGAGGTTCTGCATGCCTTTTTGCTGACTTTCCAAGTCTCAAAATAATGATCTTCACAGTAGGGAATACCAAAGAAGCTAATGGCAGAGTTACAATGCTAATCGTTTTCTAAAGACTACTTCTTCTTCCAATAGCTAAAATAAAGTTTTTCAGTATTTTAAAGCTGTGATATAATTTNTGACTTTCCAAGTCTCAAAATAATGATCTTCACAGTAGGGAATACCAAAGAAGCTAATGGCAGAGTTACAATGCTAATCGTTTTCTAAAGACTACTTCTTCTTCCAATAGCTAAAATAAAGTTTTTCAGTATTTTAAAGCTGTGATATAATTTTTTTGTTAAGAGACTGTATGGCTTTAGTAAATGTTGTATATATACATAAAACATTACTTTTCAAGTACATATGAAGATTGTATTATTATAGTTTTAAAATGTTTATGAAGGGAAAAAAGGCTAAAAACCTTCTCCTTTTTTGCCATGTTTTGAGGGGATTACTACATGAGTGAATTAAAATTTATGACAAAATGAGTGCTATACTAACATTGCTAATGTATATGTTTGCTATATTTCATTAAGATAAAATTTTATTTTAATGATGCATGAGTTAAGAAGGAAACTCTTTTAGATAACATAATCAACAAACATCTCACAGATCTATACTATTATGTAAATATTGTGACTAGAGCCATATTTTTAGCTGACTTCAACAATATTACCAGTTTTATCTCAGCATTAGCTGTGGAGGCATGTTGGTATTGCCTCTAGTATTACTATCAATCAAAAAATAATAATAGCTATATCCATTTATTGTCTCTTACGGTATCCTAGGGGCTTCCCAGGTGGTGCTAGTGGTAAAGAACACACCTGCCAATGCAGGAGACTTAAGAGATGCTGGGTTGATCCCCGGGATGTAGGCACTTATATTACCACCTAACTCACAATAAACCAAGGAATGTATTTAGACCAACTTGGATTAGATTCAGTTGTGAGCAACAGAAACCTAAGATAATGATGTCTTAAACAAGCAAGAATTTCATTCCTCTCACATTAACATCCAGAGGTAGTCAGTCTAGTGAAAGTGAAGTCGCTCAGTCATGTCTGACTCTTTGCGACCCCATGGACTTTAGCCTACCTGGCTCCTCTGTTCATGGGATTTTCCAGGCAAGAATATTGGAGTGGGTTGCCATTTCCTTCTCCGGGAGATCATTCTGGCATTGTAGGCAATCTAGGGCTGGTTCCAAAGTCCTTAGGGATCCAAACTCTTTCCCTAAGTGGCCACTAGCTGCCATGCCAACAGAAAGGAAAGGAATGAAGAAAAAGGGGGTGAAAGAAATGTACCAGCTTCCTTAGGAATGTTTCTACAACATGATATTTCATTTAGAGCTCATTGGCCAAAATCTAGTCATATAGGTGGGCGGCCATGTGCCCAAGTAAAAGCTGGGGAATCTAAAACACAGAGAAAGGAAGGTAAGATTTTGGGGGACAATTAGATTCCTTCTCTGTGACAATATTATTAATTCTATTTTATGGATAAGGATTTCGCTGACAGTCTAGTGCTTAAGAATCAACCTGGCAATGCAGCAGATGTTGGTTCAATCCCTGGTCCAGGAAGATCCCACGTGCCATGGGCCAACTAAGCCTGAAAGCCACAACTGCTGATTCAGAACACCTAAAACTTGTGCTCCACAATAAGAGAAGCCACCACAGTGAGAAGTCTGAGCATTGCAAAGAAGAGTAGTCTCCACTCACCACAACTAGAGAAAGCCTGTGCATAGCAACGAGTGCAGCCAAAAATAAATAAATAAACACTTTATAGATAAGAAATTTGAGCCTTAGAACTACTAATTAAGTGGTCCAAAATTCATCTGGTTAATACATGTCTCAGGGAAGATTTATAACTAGGTTTATCTACCCGAAAGTTCTGTGGTATTGAAGCAGAAGCAGAAGGAATGGAGTAACAGTAATTACTTTTAGGAGCCTAGTAACATTGCCTTAAATGGTGTCTCAGATAGCTATTGCCATGTAACAGACCACGCCAAACTTAAACAATAAGCACTTGTTTAGCTGTAGGTTGATTGAGCAGTTTTGCTGATCTAAGACAGTCTTGGCTGATCTCTACCTAGAGATTGGTCGACAGCTCATCTAGAATTGCCTTGTCTGTGATAACCTGACGTTGCTCCACACAGCTCTCACCCTTCAACAGGCTAGTGTTGGCTTGATCTTGTAACATGGCAGCAATGCAAGAACAGAAGCAACTGAAGCTTCCTGAGGCACTGGGTCGTGATGGGCTGAATGTCATTTCCACTGCATTCTATTAGCAAACCAGATTCTAAAGGTGAGGAAACAGTCTCCATCTCTTGATCAACTGCAAGTCACATTGGAAAGAGCATGGATGCAGGAAACCACTTACAAACACAATATTTTCTTCTGTTACCCTGAACCTGGAGTAAGTCTAGGAAGTGATACAGAGAGAAAGAGTCTGTGACTAAAGATTGCCTCATTGTCCTGTGAAATTGTAATTAGTCCTGAAGTGCATTTTTCTCTAAAACAGAATGTCCGTGTTAAATCTTAATTAAAGGTGTGTGGATATCTTCAGGTTCTTGAGAGAGAGAATGAAAAGAGTTAGCTTTATTTTCTGGATTGGACCAGTTCATTTATTCATTCGCTTAACAAAAAAGCACTGAGACCCTACCATGTACTTAAGAACCTTGCTAGGTACTGAGATATGATGATTAACAAATCCATAAATGGGGCCCACTTTCCCGGGGTTTACCACTGGGGTTGGGGAGATGAGACATTAATTAATTTCACAAATGAATACATTATGACAAAAATGCAAAGAGTGACATGAAGCAAAGATATATGACAGTAGGGGACTTTCTAAAACAAAGCTGATCTGGTCTGGGGCATCCCTGAAGGCTTTCTTGAAGAAGATATGTTCAAATTGAGGGATGAAGGCTAAGTTGGAATTACCGGTCAGAATGGCCATCGTCAACAAATCTACAAACAATAAATGCTGGAGAGGGTGCAGAGAAAATGGAACCCTCTTGCACTGTTGGTGGGAATGTAAATTGATACAGCCACTTTAGAGAATCGTCTGGAGATTCATTTAAAAACTAAAAATAAAACTACCATATGGCCCAACAACCCTACTGCTGAGGAAGGGTTGTTGAGGAACCATAACTGAAAAATATACATGTTTCCCAGTGTTCACTGCAGCACTATTTACAATAGCTAGGACATGGAAGCAACCTAGATGTCCACTGACAGATGAGTGGATAAAGAAGTTGTGGTGCATATATATACAACAGGCTACTACTGGGCCATAAAAAGGAATGCATTTGAGTCAGTTCTAATGAGGTAGATGAACCTAGAGCCTATAACATAGAGTGAAGTAAGTCAGAAAGAGAAATACAAATATATATTAATGCATTTATATGGAATCTAGAAAGATGGTACTGATGAAACTATTTGCAGGACAGCAATGGAGATGCAGACAGGGAACAGACTTATGGACACAGTGGGAGAAGAGGAGGGTGGGATGAACTGAGAGGATAGTATGGAAACATACATATTACCACGTGTAAAATAGATAGCCAGTATCTAATTTGCTGTATAACACAGGGAGTTGAAACCCANGAGGATGAGATGGTTGGATGGCATCACCAGCTCGATGGACATGAGTTTGAGCAAGGTCTGCAAGTTGAATGGGCAGGGAGGCCTGGAGTGCCACAGTCCGTGGATCGCAAAGAGTCGAACACAATTGAGCAACTGAACTGAACTAATGGCTCAAAACAAAGCATGTCAGAGCACCTGTGTGGAAAGACAGTTTGTTTTTTTTTAATCCATCACAGAACAATGTTTTGAAAAACAATAATAAACTATTAGGAAAATTCAATTTTAAAAAAAGCCCAAAGACTACTAAACACAAGTTTAAATCTCTCTCTCTTTTTAGATTCAATACACAAAAACGATTCTGTCAAACTTCCATAAAAGTTCTAAATGTTTACTCTGTTTCTAAACTTATCTCACTGAAGATTTGTTACCAACAATTTGCAGAATGGACTTGGGTTCAATCTCTGGTTCAGGAATTTTCCCTGGAGAAGCGAATGTCAGTATTCTGTATCAGTATTCAGTATCCCTCTGCAGTATTCTTGCCTGGAGAAGTCCATGGACAGAGGAGCCTGGCGGGCCACAGTCAATGGAGTTGCAAAGAGTTGGACACGACTGAGCAACTTGATAAATGCAGGCAGGAGGAATGAAATAATAAAATAATACCAATTACATGTGCTAGAAAATAAGCACACGTAAGCAGGAAACTTACCAGTAAGATTGAACAATATTGCTGAGAATGTCCTAAGAAATATCACTTTCACTGGCATCTTCAAAGGAGAAAGACTTGCTGACAAAACAAGAGGGAAAATGGATGAAGCTTCCTTCCCTGGAACCTGTCCACTATACACTTGCAGGCCACAGTTCTCCATGAAGATGGCAGGAACAGAAATACCTTGGAGATACGTTGGTGCCAAGGAAAATGAGTGGACCTGGAAGCCCAAAGCCTGGCATCAACATCCTAAAGACCCCACCCTGCTGGTTTCCCCATCCAAAGGCACATTTATCCTGGGTGGTCTGCTCTAACGAATGCCCCCTTTGCTCTTGGCCCTAGTGGTACTCAGCTGGGTGAATACAATACTTCTCAGCTTACAGGTAATTTTCTCAAGAAATGCCTTGCCTCCTCTCCTTCCATCCTTTTCTCTCTCTCTCTCTCTCTCACATTTGGTGGACCTCTTTACAGTACTTAACTGGTGGCTCAGTGATAAAATATCTGCCTGCTAATGCAGGAGACACAAGAGATGCAAGTTCGATCTATGGGTCAGGAAGATCCCCTGAAGTAGGAAATGACAACCCACGCCAGTGTTCTTGCCTGGAGAATCCCATGGACAGAGGAGCCATCGGGGTTAAGTCCATAGGGTTGCACAGAGTCAGATAGACTGAGCCCACACCTCTACCTTTCCAGCACTTACAGTGTATCATTGTATGTACATGGATACTTTCTTCACACTTTTAGGTCAGTGAGGGTTGGGAATCATACCTGTGATGTCTGTTCCTGTGGATTCTGAGCCTTGTCATGTTGTTTGGAACCAGGGCACTCATATCTGTGTGAGTGACTGCTGGGCCTCAGCAACCACGCTGCTTGTACAGGCTCACCTTGCTTTATTGAGCTTTGCAGATACTATGTTTTTTACGACTTGAAAGTTTGGCACAAACCTGTGTTGTGTAAGTCTGTTGGGGCCATTTTCCCAACAGCATTTGCTTGCTCCCTGCCTCTGTGTCACATTTTGTCAATTCTGGCAATATTTCAAGCTTTTAAAAAAATAATTATATTTGTTTAGGTGATCTACATTCAGTGATCTCTATATATTACTACTATGACTCACAGAAGGTTCAGATGATGCTTAGCACTTTTTAGCAAAACAGTATTTTCTACCTAAAGTATGTACATTTTTTAGACATAATGCTATTGCACACGTAGTAGGCTACAGTATGGTGAAAACATAACCTTTATATGCACTGGGAAAGCAAAAAATTCATGAGACTGTTTTAATTACCATGTTCTGTGTATTGCTGTGGTCTGGAGCCTAACCCTGCGAACTCTCTGAGGTCTGCATGTAATGGATTTTTTCTCCATTTTCACTTGTAAACTTTTAATTCAATGAACTGACTTTGATAGGGTGGAATCATGAAGTGACTTAATTTTGTGTCACTGTCCCTTCAAACTCACTCTGTGGGCTCCTTCTCTTTCTGCTAGTGGGGATGCACTTGGAGAGGTCCTATAGCTTGTAATGTCTGTAATGGGTCATAAAAAGTCACTTGCATCTCAAGAAATGACTTATGTTACTAGACAGCCACTGTGAGGCCATGATGGAAGCCATGAACCTTTGACCACCCCACCCCCAACCTGGGGTCTCTGGGCTGCGGGCCTCACCTTGGTCCTAGCAACTAGGGATCTGATCACTCCCATCAGTCCCTGTGGTCAGGGTCTTTAGTGAGGATGGCGGCCTTGCTCTGGGAGCCCCGCACACAGCAGACTCAGGAAGGCCCTGGCAGGCTTCCAATGACAGGGGCTGGGGGCAGTGTCCCTGGACCCCACCCTTTCCTGCGCTTTTCCACTGTGGGTGTTCTGCGCGCTGGCCTCGGGG
>SJYV01005777.1:1306248-1332665 GCA_006410875.1 Neotragus pygmaeus | reverse complement strand
GAACTCCGGGAGTTGGTGATGGACAGGGAGGCCTGGCATGCTGTGAATCATGGGGTCGCAAAGAGTCGGACATGCCTGAGTGACTGAACTGAACTGAACTGAACTGAATCTTTTATTAGCATAAATACAGTATAAGCATTTCCCCCTCTGATCTGCGTTGCAAATAACCTGTGTCTTACTGTTCTGCGTTTTTAAAATTGCATGTCTTTGGCTGTGCCCTGTGGCATACAGGATCTTAGTTCACCGACCAGGGATCGAACCCATGCTCCCTGCAGTGGAACTACAGAGTCTTAAACACTAGACTACCTGTGTCTTGCTGTTCTGTTTGTTTGTTGTGAATGAAATCAGCAAGAAATAGAAAACGACCACTCTATTTGGTCAGATCACTATTAACCTAAATTTGGTAAAGTTGCATTTTTGAAATATTAATCTCAAATTGTTCTCACAAGGAGTATTACTATAGTTTCTCATATTTGAGGGAGGAAAAAACTATTAGTCCAGGAGTCAGTCAACCAACATATAACAAGAGTAGCAACCTCAGTCTTCAGATTTTGGTTTGTTTCATATATTATCCACATTTGGGTATCTGCCTTATCTAGGCCCTCCAGTCCAGTTGTAATTTCTAGGACATTTTATGAGATCAGCTCAAACTTCTTGATAAACACTATCTTGTAATACACCCTTTTCCTTTCCTAGGTAAATATGCGCATTTACCTGATGGAGTTTGAATCTTTCTATTAGAAGGTAAGGCAATTCTAAGCAGCTAATAGCTCTCTGGAAGTGGTATACGCTATCTAAATGAATGTATAGTTCCATAACCATAGGTATCTGATTTTTTTAAAAAATCATTTTTTAGAGATTACACATACTATTTGCTTTTATGATTATTGTATCACATAAATGTAAACCATTCAATACAGACTTGAAAGTATGCTTTATGAACATTCATGTTGGGTAAAAGCACGCATGCAGTCTTCCAGTGACTAAATGCTGTGATGGTGACTTGAACATCTCTTGCAGCATCGCTGGCCCCCGAGCTCAAGGGCAGCAGCCATGGAGCACAGTCCTTGCTCAGTGAGCAAGTACTCATCAGCCTCATCCAATGAGGTCTTACGGGGAAAAGTAGTTAACAGTTAAAATTACTTAATAATACTATGGGCCATTCATTTCATGAACTGTTTGTTACAAACTTGTGAGCTAACGAATAACATTTGATAGGCGTCAGACATGGAGCTATGCACAATCTTCTTAGAATGACTTCATGGCGACAGTGCTATCACTCTCAGGAAACTGAGTCACAGACGTTAACTAGATCCTACAGAGCTGATGGGTGGAGTCGTCAAGATTTGAAGTTTGGTCTTCTAGTTTTGCCACTATGTACTTATTAATGTTCATGGAAACCAGCAAGTTATTTATCATCAAAGTTTGGATCTTCAAAATAAGAGCTTTCTTTCTTTGGCCAATGTAAATTCAAAGTTACTAGTAATTATGTGATGGAACCTAAGCTTCTTAAATTTTTGATTTTCTTTTTTTTTTAGAACACAAAATGTTTGATTTCAGCTTTAAGCAAATGTAATAATCTTTTCACAGAAATAGTTAAGCTAGGCAAGCTATTGGCTTGGCCTTTTCTTGAATTTTGGATAAAGCTGGTTGATGTGTGACACACAGGTTCCTAGTGCAGCTTTTTGTTAAGCAAATCATGCTTAGGTATGCACAAGACTAGTTTCTCTTTTTAAAGACCTGGCTCTCTTCTGTCTTCATAGGATAGAGCTGAGCCACAGGTGAGTGCTGCCTACTGTGAACGGCTAATGGCTCTACAGTGTTCAGTAATCAGATGAATACAGCGCTATTACTGAAGTACAGTTGATTTACAATGTTGTGTTAGTTTCTGTGGTGTACAGCAAAGTGACTAATTTATACCTATGTACATTCTTGTTCAATTAAAAAATTTTTTTGGCCACACCACATAGTATGTAGGATCTTAGTTCCCAGACAGGGTTGAACTTGTACCGCCTGCATTGGAAGCACAGTCTTAACCACTGGACCTCCAAGGAAGTCCTCATATTCTTCTTCAAATAATTGCCATTATGGTTTATTACAGGATATTGAATATAGTTCCCTATGCTGTAGATTTGCCTTCTTGTCTTCCATTCTAGTGGGTTGAGCTGTATACCCAGGGCTTCTAAAACATGTACTCAGTCCAACTCCTTTTACTCTCTCCTTAGTTAATACTTTAATTAACTAAGTCTTCTTTCAACACTAATTTCTACTCTTCATTATCTTTTGTGTTGAAGTTTTATAGTAGATGATGCTTTGTAACTGAATCAAGTATCACACCTAACATCTCTTAGGGGAAAATCATGTTTAAGCACTAACATAGAATTTCCTCCAGGGCTACTTTGAAGGCTACTCTTTAAAAAATGCAAACAGGTGATCAATATCAACCGTTTTTTATTGATTGTAGACAGGCCACAGAACTAGTTTTCTGTGAAAACATCTGGCAACAGCTTAGAGATAAAGGGTGTCATTAGCTATTGCCAACATCTGTGTGACAGGCTTCTCTCTCATTCCCTCACTTACACAAGCATTGCTTCAGGATTAGTTCTGAACTTCAAGACTATGCACAACTAATTTTAGAAGAATGTTAATTCATTTTTCCAAGAGTCCACCTGGGCCACTCACAGCCGTATCCTAAAATGCAGGCAAGAAGGCATCTTACAGAGGGAAAGACACCCCCACAGTGGCAAAACAACTAGCTCAAGGTCACTCCGTGATGCTTCCCCCCAGGCTTCAGGGTGTGAAAGGTTGGGTGACACGCAGCCTCTGGGGGCCTGTAAGGAAACTTTGCTTGGAGGGGATCTAGGGCTTACTCTTTACAAGCACACTGGGGCATATATACGTGTGTTTTGTAATGCCAATGGCTTCCCATCAAAACCCACAGGATATGTTGTATGAGTTTGCAGCACCTGCAGCAAGTGCTGTAACTTCATAGAAATCTCCTCGACTGAGTGTGGAGTCACTGCATGTTGGGTCCCCACTGCTGTCACTCTAGGTGTGTCAGGAAGCACATATGCATGTAAAGGATGACCAGTCTGGCAGTAAAAAAGACACACCTTTAAGTTTGTTTAGCCCAACAGTCCCTGAATTTGGTTAAAAATCATTTTTTTCTCAGACACGCTCTCATAAATAATACATGAAACTAATCATGGACATGAGTCTGAGTGAACTCCGAGAGATGGTGATGAACAGGGAGGCCTGGCGTGCTGCAATTCATGGGGTTGCAGAGTTGGACACGACTAACTGACTGACTGAACTGAACTGAATCATGCTTTTTGGTAGAACACACGTTACTTTGGAGGAAAGGTACTATTCTAAATGTTTATCAAAAGTATACTCTTTAAACATGTGTACAGGACTTTGCTGGTGGTCCAGTGNAGAGTTGGACACGACTAACTGAGTGACTGAACTGAACTGAATCATGCTTTTTGGTAGAACACACGTTACTTTGGAGGAAAGGTACTATTCTAAATGTTTATCAAAAGTATACTCTTTAAACATGTGTACAGGACTTTGCTGGTGGTCCAGTGGTTAAGAATCCGCCTGCAATAATGCAGGAGACATGGCTGTTATCCCTGGGGTCTGGCAAGATACCACATGCCTCAGGGCAACTGAAGCTGGTGCATCCTAGAGCCCATGTTCCCAACAAGAGAAGCCACGTCAACAAGAAGCCTGCGAGAGAGTAGTCCCCTTTTGCTGCAACTACACAAAGTCTACACACAGCAGCAAAGACCCAGTGCAGCCAAAAATAAATATTAAAAAAAAAAATTCACTTATAAATGTGTACCTTTTAATGAGATTAGACACTAAAAATAGTGTAAAATTTGCTAACAAAGAAAACGTTCAAGATGCAGCTTGTGAAAGTAAAAATTTTTATTCTGACTGATTTCTCAACGTATAGTTCAATATAAGGCCGGTTTTCAATGTCAGAGATTTGGTTCCACGGAAACTCCATGATGCTACAGAGAGCTGCTACTTTTTCCAGGAAGTAGGTAAACAGCTGGAAACAGAAAGCACTTTCTAGCAGCATGGCAACTCATTAAACTGCAGAGTGACCAGGTCTGCAACTTTTATACTAAAAATGGCGCAAACATTAGCTGGTGACAGAAGTGAGAAGTGGAGAGTAAGATGTGAACGTTGAAAGGAGCGATATGTGTCTTGTAAAGATGACAAAAACCCAAGGACAGCTATAAAGATTTGTAAGGATAATTATAGAAAAGGGAACCAAATATTTTACTCAAATGTTTTTTAGAGCCTTTCTGTAGAGATACAAATATATATATATATATTTATCCAAAAATATGTTTTATACAGATAAATGGTTTCTCAAATAAGGATGAACCAAAGCTACAGTTATAACATAAAGCACTGTCTTTTGTAAGACTATTTATCCACCTGAATTTTCAATTTGAGGTTAGTGCATTAAATATTTTCCAAATATTGACATCCTTTTCATGTATATAAATCAAGTAGGCATTATTTTTTAAAAGGGTTTTCAGGTTAAACAGTATTTTTCTAAGATCCTGTGCATATCAAACTTATGACCAGCCCCATTAAGAATCATTATTTAATAAACATATCAAAAAGGGCTATGGTCAAGTTTTCTTCTCTATAGGAAACATTTAATTTTCTGATTTCTAGTTTACAAGTGTTGAAAATGCACAAGAAAGATATTACTTCACAAGTACTTTTGTTAAGATATTTTGATTCAATATACATGGCAATAATATCTCTACACATCGTAACCAAAAGTATGTTTTTTTCCCTTAAAAAATGGGGATGTAACATTAATAATCACTATAAAATAAATCACACAAGTATTTTGGTGAATTTACAAATCTTTTTTCCCAAGTGTAAAGGCTACAAAATTCCTAAAAATTAGAGAACACTGAAAACATATTAAAATTTGACATCGAACTTTATATTATTTCCATTTTGCCCTGAAAGATAACTTAAAAAATATGACCCTGCTGGAACAGGCCATCTTGCTTAATATAAAAAATTGGTGAGAGCAAGAAACTGTATTACTGATATGTATAATTTCTGTAAATAGTTATCTCTTCAAATCATTAGAAAACTGCTTAAAGATAAAAAACAAAATAAAATAAAATATAATATGATGGTGGTCCCTAAACTATTTTGAAGGCAGGTAGCTTAGTCTAAGCTAAAATATTTTTTTCACTCATAGGAATCATCCTCCCCTCAAATGCCCTTTAAAAAAATGCATGAAACAATACAATAGTAGCAAGAATCAAAGAGCAGAAAATGTATTTTCAGGAACAGAAAAAATCTCTAGTGCTGAAAGATACAGTAAAAAGCAGATTTCTTTGGGGACATTAATCAATCAGATTATAATTCATTATGAAGATTTCTCTTTTCTATTACGGGGAGAGTCTGCTCCATTTGAAGTTACTGTTCCATTGACACCATTTTCTGAAAAGAGAAAAAAAAAAATCAGGATTAGTTTCTTTTATAAATTAGTGTAAATGACAGTATCTTTTATACATAGAGGTACCTTCAGAAAAGAAAATTTAAAACCCAATATATGCTCTTATGCCCTTAGGTGAAACTTATTAGTGCTCAATCCATTCGCGTATTTAACCAATCATAAAACCTGCTAACAAGTTAAACACAATGAACCGAAAGCAGCAAATTAAAAGGAGTTATGTCAATTATATCTGAAAAAAATAGTTCAAAAAAAGGAAAGCAAGAAAACTGACAGAAACTCTGGGAAACAACTACAAGAATTATACAAAAAAGTCTGCAAAGCAACACGTTCATAGAAAAACAGGAATATTTTTTTACACTGGACAGCAGACAAGGGAGGTTCTTGGGGATATGTTTCTTTACAACATATTTGAAAATTGGCATTTAGGATAACTCATGTTTAAGAGTGTTATAATGGCCTTCTTCAAGCTAGGGTGGAATAACTGATGTTCAGCACAATCCTCCCTCCTAAAATACCCATAAAAGGAGAACATAAAAATGGCTATTTGAAAAAAAAAAAAGGCTATTTGAAGGCACTGGGGGAAAAAAACAAGTCAGCTAAGTATATTCCTCCCCCAAGGGATTTGCCAGCTACTAAATGAGCACATAGCACACGCACACACACAAATGTGCACACATACCAACCAAGACTCAGAAATCCAGCAGAAAGTAACTCTGCGAACAAAAAGCTACACAGAGAATTGGGATGTCTCACAATGACAGGGAGATAAAAATAAGTATTCAGTGTCTGTCAGAGAAGAAAGTCCTTAGAAATAGTTGATGTCCTAGGAATGAGGGCAAATTGGAAATAGATCGGCTTCAGTGACATAGAATGATTCACTCATATTTAATCCAGAGTTTCTATTTAATCCACAGTATCTACAATCTTTTACACAAAACATTGAGTATTCAATTAAAAATTACCAGGTGTGTCAGAAACAAGACCAAATGACTAAAAACTAAGAGGAAAAAAAAATATCAGAAATAGATCCTCAGATGAGCCAGATGTGGAGCTATCAGACAGGGACATTAATAGAACAATGACTAATAAAAATAAAAGTAAAGACAAGTAGTTTCATCCAAGGACTCAAAGATCTTTAATCCTAGGACTGGAAAATACCACAACTAAAAATATAAATTTAATAAAAATTTAATAGCAGATTAGACACAACAGAAGAGATCAGTGAACTAGAAAAAAATACTCATATTGAAACTCAGAAAACAAAGGATGGAAAAAAAAAACAGAAAAGCATGAAAAGATATAAAAGGACAGGATAAAGGGGTTTAAACACATGTACTGGAATTCCCAAAGGACAGGAGAAACAGAATGGGGCAGAAGCAATATCTGAAGAAATAATGGTGAAGAATTTCCCCCAAACAGTAAAAGAAACCAAGTCAAGATTCAAGAAGCTAGGTACAATGCATAGCAGGATATACACAAAGAAAATCAAACTTAGACACATTATAGTATAACTGTCAAAAAAGAGGACAATTTCGTCAGACTGGATGAAAAAACTAAAATCAAATTACACATTGCTTACAGGAGACAAAATTTATATTTAGGGACAAGAAAAGGTTTAAGATAGAAAAGGTACACCATGATATAACATTTTATTTCAAGAAAGTTGGTGAGCTAGAGTGAATTCAGGCTAACGAGAGATGAAGATGGACATGTGACAATAACAAAGGACACATTCCACAGGGATTTATAACAACCCTAAACTTTGATGCACCTGTGATATATCCTCACAGTATTTAAAGCAAAAATGTACAAGCTACAAGAAGAAGTGGGTCAATACCTTTTGTAATAACTGACTGAACAAGCAGAACTCCCTCCACCAAGTCAGTAAAGACACAAAAGACTGGACCACACAAATGGACCTGATGCCTACCTACAGAACATACTCAGCAAAGACACAGTACGTATCCTTGAGAAGTCCAAAGGGAACATTCATCAGAACTGAACACATGACGAGACATAATGAAAGTCCCAACAAATTTCAAAGAACTGAAATCATTCAGAGTATGTTTTTTAACCACAGAGAAATTAAGATAGAAATCACTAGTAAAAACTAGAAAACCCCCAAATACTACACCCAAAAATGTACACTACTACGTTGTGTAGTTTACAAATATTTATAATCCATGAGTCAAAGAAGAAATAACAATTGGAATCATAAAATATTTGAATCTGAATGATAATGAAAAAGATGTATCAAAACCTGTGAAATAAGGGTAAAGCACTGCTGAAAGGGAAGTCTGCCCTTAACTGCAAGTAATTCATGAGAAAGGATAAAAATCAATAATTCCTTTTAACAAAGCCACAAATAACAAAACAGCAAATTAAACCCAAAGAAAGGGAAATAAGAACAGAAATCAACAAGAGAATTGAGACAATAAGCAAAAGAAGACAAATGTTGGTTCTTGGCTGATGGAAGTGAAAAAGAGAAAGGCATAAATTATTAACATGGGAAGTAGAAAATGGGAATCATTTGTTGTTTTACAGGCATTAATAAGTAGATACTATGAATAATTTTACATCAATATATTTCACAAATTTAGATGAATGGATAAATCCTTGAAAAATACAATTTACCAAAAGAGAAACAATAAGAAATAAAAAATTTGAATAATCCTATTATCTATTAAAGAATGTAAATCTGTACCTTCCTATAAAGAAGTCTAGTTTGGATAGCTTCACTGGTGAATCCTTCCAAACATTTAAATAAAAAATGATGCTGGCATTACATGAAGGACAAACCTGCCCAATACCTTTTATAAAGTCAGCAAAACTCATATCAAAACCTGACAAAAGGGCTAATTTTAGCCTAATCTTTTACATGAACACAGATGCAAAAATCCTAACAAAATATTGAAAAAACTATCCACCAAAAGAGATAGTATGATCAACTTGGCTTTAAGCCAGGAAATACATTACCCAAAATATATACCTATATTCTTAAAGAATTCAGATACAAAAATCCTCAACAAAACACTAGCATGTCAAATCAAGTGACATTCAAAGAATTATGTACATTACCAGGCAGTGAGCTTTATCCCAGGATTGCACTGTTTGCTTAACATTAAAAAAATCAATTAATATAATCCATGATAATAATCTAGAAGAGGATACGGCAACCCACTCCAACATTCTTGCCAAGATAATCTCAGGGACAGAGGAACCTGGTGGGCTACAGTCCACGGAGTCACAGAAGTCAGACACACTTGAAGTGGCTGAGCACACATGCCTGATAATAATAAAAGATGCAAACCATGTGATGATCTCAACAGCTGCAGAAAAAGCAAGTGATAAAACCTAACATCTTTTTACAATAAAAATTACAAACAAAGGAAAAAAGGGAACTTTCTCTACATGTTGAAGACCATTTAGGCAAAAATCACAGGTAACATTATACTTAAAGGTGAAAGACTGGATGTTTTCCTGCTAAGATAGGAATAAGGTGAGGATGTCTGTTTTTGCTTATTCAAAATTGTTCTGGAGGTTCTAGGCAGGGTAATTTGGCAAGAAAATGAAATAAAAGGCATCCAGACTGAAGAGGGAAAAGTAAAACTATCTCTTTGCAGGTGACATGAGCTTGAAAATGCAAAGAAATCCACAAAAATGCAATTAAATAATGAAATAAAATTAAAAAAAAAAAAACCCCAATAAGTACAGCAGTGTTGTAGGACACAAGATCAATATGTAAAAATTCCATTGCATTTCTATACACTGGCAATGAAAAATCCAAAGACAATTCTATTTACAACAGCATCAAAAAGAATAAAATATTTAGGAATAAATTTAATGAAGAAGTGCAAAACTTACACACTGATACCTACAAAATTTAATTGAAAAAATTAAAGAAGACCTCAAAAGACATAAAGACATCTATATTCACACTCCCCAAAGCAATCTACAGACCCGAGATACTCCAAATGAAGCCCAGCTGACTTTTTTGCAGGAAAACAGTAAACTGATCCTAAAATCTGTATGGAAATGCAAGGCACCCAGAGTACCCAAAACATGAAAAAAAACTGGCAGACTCACATTTCATGATTTCAAAACTTACTACAAAACTACGGTAATCAAGACAAGGACATAAAAACAGATATCCAGATGAAGAGAATAGAACAGAGCCAGAAATAAACTATTACTTTTATGATCAACTGATTTTTAACAAGAATGTCAAGACAATTAAATGAAAACTAGTTTTTTCATAAATGGTGCAGAGATAACTGGATATCAACATGTGAAACGATGAATGTATTAATATAATGTTATACTTCAGAAAACAAGTTTAGCAGTTCTCCCAAGTGTTAAATATACAGTTATGATATGACCCAGCAATTCCACTCCTAGGTATGTATCCCAAACAGCAAAAACCAGGTGTTCAAACAAAAATACGTACATGAATGTTAATGGCATCAGTCATAGTACCCCCAACATGGAAACAACCCAAATATTCATCAATTTATGGATAAACATAACACTGTATCTTCATACACTCGTTTATTATTTGTCCATGGAAAGGAATGAAGTATTGACACATGCATGTATGATATATATAAATTTTAAACACATGCTATGTGAAAAAAAAAAAATGTCCAGAAAAGGCTAGTCTATAGAGACAGAGAACAGGTAAGAGGTTGCTAGGGGCAGAGGAAAGCAGGGAATGGAAAATGACTGCGAGTGGGCATGAGGTTTTTTCTGGACGATACAAATCTTCTGGAATTAGGCAGTGGTATGATTCACAAAATTTTGTGAATATACTTAAGAACTACTGAAATGTACACTTTTGGAGATTCCCATGGACAAAGGAGTCTGGTGGGCTACAGTCCGTAGGGTCACAAAGAGTAGGACACGACTGAAGTGACTTAGTGTCGCACACACACGTGTGCACACACAGGTAACACCATACTTAAAGGGGAAAGACTGGATGTTCACACACACATGCTCATGGGCTGAAATACTCAATTCTCCTTCAGGTGATCTATGGAGTCAATGTAGTATCAACCCAATACCACAGTGAAGCTTTGTGTGTGTGTGGAAACTGACCAAGATGCACTAAAATGCATATGACACGCAAAGGGTCAAGAGTTGCTGATACAAACCTGAAAAAGGAAGACTGGAGGACATAAAGTGTCAGATATAAAGACACAAAAGGAGCAAACCACCACTGTTTATGACAAAGATTTTAAAACAATTTCTTGTCTTATAGTTCCAACTATACTACTACAAGTTGAAAAATTATTCCACTGTCAATGCATTTTCAATCAGAAGCCAGAAGGAGAAAAGAGGTGAGATGCAAAGTCAAAGATGAGGGGCCAAACAATTAGGAGTTATAACAGAGCTGTTCCTCTTGGGACTAAAGGGCAGATGGAAAGGAGCTGAAAGAGGTCTTGTTTTTTAAATATGAGTAAGATATCCAAAAGTACTATCACTCTTCAGGATACTCACTCATTAAAACTGCCCATGTACACATTAGTCTAGAGGGCTCAAAATCACCAAGTCTGCAGAACTTTCGAGAGAGATCTTGAGTGGATGGCTTTTGAAAGGAATAACTGATTCGAGGGGACCACCAAACTTTAAGATGGGGCAAATGATTTTCTTTCTAATTTTGCTAGTAAGTAGAATTAACTCTTTTTAAGATTTTAAATCTTAAAAAGATTATAAATAAGACGCCAAAACATGAAAAAAAAGAAAAAGTGTTTTCTACTTCAGGTTTTTCACTGTTTACTGAGTACAAACCTGTTCCTTTTCTAGAAGACCTGCCTTTAGTCACTGGTGGTTTCTTTTTCACAGCTGGTGCCTGAAAAGTAGAATGTTCTCTCCACCTTCGAAGCTGAAAATTAATGAACTTCCACATCATGAACGCTTGGGTAATGCAAATGGATGCCAGAACAGCAATTCTGAGAATACAAAGAAATAAACAGAAAATTAACGTGTACCCAAGCAATGCCATTGAATAAAGTAATCTCTCTTGTTTTGACAGTATTAACTTAGTGCTAAATTCCCACTATATTGACAAGGATTATATTAATGAATAATTACCCCACTAATAATTAACCTCAGATGGCTTAGTGGTACACCTGCCAACGAAGGAGATACAAGAGACCCAGGTTCGATCCCTGGGTTGGGAAGATCCCTTGGAGGAGGGCATGGCAACTCACTTCAGTATTCTTGCCTGGAGAATGCCATGGACAGAGGAGCCTGGCTAGCTACAGTCTAGAGGGTCACAAAGAGTTGGACATGACTAAAGTGACTGAGCACAGTTAATTAACCCCTGAAGTTAAACAAATGCTTTAGTAATTTTTTTTCAAACTTTTAATTTTTTATTGGGGTATAGCCAATTAAAATGTGGTAGTTTCAGGTCAACAGAAAAGGGACCAGTCATACATATACATGTATCCATTCTCCCTCAAATCCTTCTCCTGATTCTGGCTGGCACAGGACATTGAGTAGAGTTCCTTGTGTTATACAGTAGGCCCTTGTTGGTTATCCATTTAAAATACAGCAGAGTGTACATTTCCATCCCCAACTCCCTAATTATCCCCTTCCCCGGTAACCATAAGTTCGTTTTCTAAGGCTGTGAATCTTTATTTTGTAAGTTTATTTGTATCTAAATGCTTTAGTATTGATAGTTTAATTTATACATGAAATTGCAATAGGTATGAAATCAAATCAAATGAGTATTTTCCCCTACCTCTCATAATTATACCTTTATATTTTAGACAATTCATATTTTAAATTGATAATACATATTACATTGTAGGGCAAGGTGAGAAAAGTGTTAAATCAACCCCACCTAACAGCTAACACATTGAAGTTTCCAGTACTGAAATCCAGCTTCTGGTTCTCTGCTCTTGCCAGGCCAAAGCCAACAGTGAGTACTGAGAGAATTAAAGTCAGAAGTCTTCCCAAAACAAAGAGAACAGCCCACAGAGAAAATCTGTGAAAAAAATGTCAAAGTCAGATTCACAAAAATTGCAAAGATAAGATTCTAGTAGAAATCAGATTCCTGTTAAGTAAATGCATATTAAAACAGCATTTCTTACAGTTCTGCAAAAAGGATTCTGAAATAAAATGCTAGGGAAATGCTTCATATTATATCACATTCTTGGGGGTTGTATAACATATGAGCATATTTCAGGTTCTAGAAGTTCAGTTAAAGAAATATTTTTTTTTTTTCATTTAGCTGATTTTCTGTGTATGTGTATGATAACTATTAATGATTCTCAGAACTACTGGTATATAGAACAATTTTGGAAAAGGCTGAATAAAAACAAAGGCCATGTATTCAATTCTCATGAGAGTCCTCGCTTCACTTTTTCTCTCCCCAAGGCNTCATTTAGCTGATTTTCTGTGTATGTGTATGATAACTATTAATGATTCTCAGAACTACTGGTATATAGAACAATTTTGGAAAAGGCTGAATAAAAACAAAGGCCATGTATTCAATTCTCATGAGAGTCCTCGCTTCACTTTTTCTCTCCCCAAGGCTCTTTACAATACAGATTACTTCAATGCTGTCCAAGTTTAATTTTCCCATCAAAATATTTTTGTATCTTTAAGGCTCTATAATCTACTATTTCAATTTCTTCTGAAAGTTCACTTTTCCTCATTATTCCTTCTCCAAAAGAACAATGTGCACTAAACAAGATAGGAAAAGTTGTATGAGAAAAGTAAACCCTCAACCTTCAAAACTACAAGTTCCAATATACTATCTCTCAAGTTAAGAAAGACTATTTTAGAGAACAAAATACCAACTTCAACTGTTAAAAAGTGTCATTTAAAGTAGTTTATAAAGCAACATAATTGCCCACAGCATGGACCTTGGCAATAGCATGGTCCTTTGCAACATAGGCACTGACTTTAATTACACAAGAAACAGAATAGTTGAAAGACTCACCCTTTCTGATACTTTTCATCACTAAAGTAAAATAGGCGGGAAATGTGGAAAAGAAACTCAACAAAATAGTGTAGCACCAAAAGCACAAGTCCTAGATGATTCAAGCTGTTAAAAGAACACATTTAAAATGAAAAGATTAATTACGAATTAAGACAGAGTAGCATACTATCTGCCAAGTCCATAAGAACACCCAAGAAAAATGCTAACTCACTTTAAAAGATAAGCTCCAGCAATGTGAAAGAGGTAAAGGCCGATGTAGACGAGCTGACGAGGAATATCTTCCTGTAAACAGAAAATTGCACAACAGGGTAAAACTGGGGGAAGTAGTTCTGTTTGGAGAAATAGTGTGAAAATGTACTGTCACAGAAGACCTGAAGGCCACTCTGCCCGGCACCCACTCCAACTGCTCACCCCAATTGGCCACAGTCCTTTACCCTCTCTTGGCTTCATCTACTCATCTGGAAATGTGAATAACACCTGGGTTTGCTTGAATCAGATGAATTCCAAATCCCTTTTAGTACCGAGTGGTTCTTTTTATAATAAATAATATTAGAGGACACAATCTTAATAACCATAATGTCCTTCTAATATTAAAACCACTATGTTTATACCAGCAGAGATTCTTTTGTTTACCCAAATAGTATTCACCTTTTTTAGTCCCTTTCATTTTTCACTGTCAGTCAAGTCATTAAAACCAAAGGTTAAAATTTATCTTCTCACTTAGGATACCACCTACTTGTATATTCTTTCTCCTCTTAATAACCCTGTAAGTCGGGTATTCAGACTTCACTCTTGCTTTCCCCTCACCACCCCCATAGTTCTTAGTGACTTGGTTATCTTAGAAATAGTGGTCTTCAAAGATGTTTAAGTCAAGTGACTCATAAAATTAATTTGGGGGTCACCCTAACATCTTTTGAAATATGAAATATAGTTTTTAAAACGCTAGAGTGTACAGCATATTATATTGTTTCAGGAAAGCTTTATTCCAGATTTTACAAACACCTGTACACACACACAGAGAAGGCAATGGCACCCGACTCCAGTACTCTTGCCTGGAAAATCCCATGGATGTAGGAGCCTGGTGGGCTTCAGTCCATGGGGTCGCTAAGAGTCGGACACGACTGAGCGACTTCACTTTCACNTCACCATCTACAGTGATTTTGGAGCCCCCCAAAATAAAGTCTGACACTGTTTCCATGGTTTCCCCATCTATTTCCCATGAAGTGATGGGACCGGATGCCAGGTTACAGTAAAAAATGGTTGCAAAAAATGAACAGCAGGCCCTATAAACACTTGGTAATTTAGGAAATGCCTGTACCGTTCATTTCTATTCTGTTTTTGGCAGTTTACCACATATATGGTTCTACTAGCCTGGATAGTACTATTCATGTACTGCAGCTCTAATTAAAATGATTACAATATGGTTGCTGTCAGAAAACTGAGCACCATTTGCCTGGAACCTCACTAGACTTGTCTCTGGCATACAGGAGAGCTGAATGCAGATCTCTTCTCTTTCAGCCCCTACAATTCAAGTACAGTTATTTCACCAAATCTTCCAAGAAAGAGCAGAGAGTTTTTAAGTGTAGTTTTGAAACTGGAAAGTCTTTTCCAGTAAGAATGGTACAAAGATCAAGTATTAGAGAACGTACGTCAGTTGAACAAAACTATACAGAGTTCTACACTGTGGAACTCTCGGGGAAAATTCCCAAGACACAATACTAAGTGTATAGTGGAGCTTCCAACTGGAGAGAGAACTAAGGCTGGCTGACAATTTTCTCCACATAATTTTTCAAACTTCCAATGAAATATTTCTCCTTACTAAAGAAGCGAGAGAGAAAGGTGTTATGATAACATGGCAAAGTTCAACCACAAGGAAGTCTCTGTACTCTCTTAAAATCATTTCAGATCAGCTCAGCTGTAGTGTTATAATTACAATTTGACATCCTATGGAAACAGAGGTGTCACTAAATACATGGTAGTTGTATTTCTGAAAGTGTGGTGTATATATCATTGGCACTGTACAAAATGATTTTAGATAATATACAATAAAACACTCTAACTTTAACATTAACTTTATTTTTATTTTATTGTTTCTAAAGATTTTTTTTTTGATGTGGACCATTTTAAAAGTCTTTATTGAATTTGTTACAATATTGCTTCTGTTTTATGTTTTGGTTTTTCAGCTGGAAGGCATGTGGCTTCCCAACCAGGGATCAAACCTGCACCCTCTCCATTGGAAGCCTTAATAACCACTGGACTGCCAGGGAAATTCCCCACTACAATTTTAAATACATTTTAAGTTGCAGTGAGGTGGCATGTAAGTGACTACGTATATGAAACAATACCATATTCCTTCAGATGTATGCTAAACAATGTTCCAAATTTCTGAGGGGAAAACAACACCAAGAGGACCCTTAATACTAAAGCTTTTTAAAAAGTTTTAAAATTGCTGATTGGACACTAAACTCATTTTATTACATAACAATTTGTGTAAATCAATGTAAAAACTATTTGCTGGAATAACTGATGGAAAAACTATAGCAGTGTAACTCCTTGGAAAGATTAAAGAAAAAAAATTTTTTTTTTAAAAGAAAAAACACAAATAGGTTTTAAAAATACACCATTTAGCAGAGAACATAAGCTGCCTATCTTTTTTCCTGTTAGACAAATCTAAAAACACTACTATAAATTACAAACATACTGTATTTCAAAAAGTCATTCCATCTCTTTTTTCTCCTTAAATCTCAACCTAATTATGTAAAGCAAGGTTTCGCTTGCTCTTAGTAAAGAAAAGTCCAGCGCTTCATCCCTAAATTCAAGTTCAACCTTGCATCTCAGCCCTGCCTTTCTGAAGCAACCAACTGAGTCAATCATGGTGAGTAAAATACCACCAAAGGTCCCATCTCCACAATTGTCAAATCCTTAGCAAGAGCTTTTCCAAAAGGACAGAGTACCAAGAAATCTTTTTCTAAGTAATGGAAACTTGAGCCTTCTATAAACTGGCCAGTGTCTCTAAAGCAATGTTTACACATTCAAAGCTGAACCAGAGAGAAGTGTCAAAATAAATGAGTGACAGGGAGGGGTCGACTGCAAGGAGTGGTGGAAAGCACAGGTTAAAGGTGTTCCCCTATCAACAATAATAAGGTAACAGGTGATGTAGCATGATTTTTAAAATGAGACCAGACTTCCTCTGACGTTATTCAATCCTCATAGGGTTACAGCCCTTCTGGGGCTTACATGCCTGTGGCCAACAATAAAGACCTTACCCAGCACCATGGTCTCTGGGGCCTACATGTGTCCCTGGGGTGTGGGGATCAGTGAAAGAAGAGAAGGCTGGGTGAAAGATCAGTGAGAAAAGATGTTGGCACTCTTAGAGGCAGTTCACGGTATCAGTTAATTGGCCACATCACAGATTTCAATTAGGGAGTTAGCACGCCATCCAAGGGTGGCTCATAACTGTTCTAGAATTTAGAGTCTGCTGCTGCTGCTGCTAAGTTGCTTCAGTTGTGTCCAACTCTGTGCAACCCCATAGATGGCAGCCCACCAGGCTCCCCCATCCCTGGGATTCTCCAGGCAAGAACACTGGAGTGGTTTGCCATTTTCTTCTCCAATGCATGAAAGTGAGAAGTGAAAGTGAAGTCGCTCAGGCGTGTCTGACTCTTAGCGACCCCATGGATTGCAGCCTACCAGGCTCCTCCACCCATGGGATTTTCCAGGCAAGAGTACTGGAGTGGGGTGCCATTGCCTTCTCTGAGAATCTAGAGTCTAGATGAATGCAAATGTAGATGAGAAAAAGCTATTTTGGTTTTTCAAGACTCACCACCCTATGATTTTGTTATGTAAATAAACTCTTTTTTTTTTTACCAGAAGTCAGCAACAAGGTTTCTTATACCTGAATGGAAAAAATATGTAATGAAACTGAGCAGTTGCCAAGTCCTTATATATCCTTAATGCTAATATTCCAGTAGTTTATATAAGGACAAAGTCATAGAATAATGACTTAAAATTCTGATAAGTCTCCTTTTTCATGGAATACCTAATAAACACAGTACACTTAAATATTAAAATGATTAATAACTTTAGGTGACATTTTTGGTTGTTATTCCAACATCTTTTATTAAAAAGGTCAGCCGTATAGTTTAGTAAATTTCTATTTTTATATGGAAATGTTTTTCTTAACTACACAGTACTAAAATATCTACTTTACTTTAAACTGAATATTGCATATATGCCCAAATATAAGGCAAAGATTTTCTCCTAAACCAAAAATGTAATCATCTCATATGTAAATTTTTCCAAAGCTCTCATACTACAGAGATCTGTATTGATTACTCTATTTTAAACAACAAATAAATGGGTTAAGATACATAACCTGAGAAAACTCAACCAATGTCATTTCTAACTGCTTACACAAGGTTAGTGGAGGAATCAATAAGACAGAGTAACGATGTACTCTGGAAAAACTGATTTAAATGAGTCAAGGAAGCTCCAGTGATGAAGGATAGATACTAACAACAAGTTGCACATGAAAAGCGTGAATGTAACCCTCAGGAAGGAGTGGGCAAAAAGCTTTTCAAGAATTTAGTATACTTTATATCATATACAACTATATGTATGGATAATTAAACCAAATAATCTGAATATCAGAAATAAAACATTTGGATATTCCATCCACACTTTCCTGAAACTTCTTATATTCAAGTTGGCTAAGAAATTACATTTTGAATCTTCTTATGGACAAAAGAGAGGACTGTTTATATTGAAACATATGTATTACATGGAATTAAAATATCCTTCTTAAAAGAAACTGAGTTATTTGTGACTAACATACCTCTTGAATTGCTACTGGGTTCCTTTTTCCACTTCTCTGTAGGACTGGGTCAAAACAACCACTGTACTAATTTTTTTCCAGTGAAGAGTTCTTCCAAAAATAATTCTTATAGAGTAAGTTTTAAGAAACCGTTGAACACATATGCAGCTGTTACTTTCAAATTATGTTAATTACTTGCAACAGTTACTTTCGACTGTCATATGTAGGTGTTAAAAATAGTTTCAGTTAAGTTCTAAGTTATGCAAATTATTCCATAAAAATTAGATTGCATTTTTGGAGAAATGCCATCTGGCAGGAATTGATAAGGAAAGAGCTTTGAGAACTAAAATGAACAATTACTTTGAAATGTCCCTCTCTACTTTACATGGTCAATGAACAATATATAGACATATGAACTCATAATGAAACCTAGAGGTAAAACATCCATAGGTACAAAAGTACACGAAGAAAGATCTAAACATCTGAACCATGTACTAAGACACCACGGACTATGACGGTCTCAGCAGTGCTCCATAGAACTTTCTGCAATGAGGGCTAGGTTCTCTGTCTCTGATTCAAAATGGCAGACTGTGAAACCATGTGTGGCCAATGAGCATTTGCAACACGGCTACTGTGAACTTTGTTTTTGCTTAATTAAGTTAAATGTGTCTTGTGGCTACTGTTTCGGACAGTGCAGCTATGGGACACCTATGGTTCACATTAGGTAATCACTAAATATGGAAGGGTTATTGAAAGTGATGTGTCTAAAAATTTTATCTTAAGACAGTTCTAAGTCAAAGATTTTATGGATCTTCATCCTAATCCTTATAATCAACTTAACTAGAAAACCATTCTACTTTACATAGACTCTTAATTTGGTGCTATTCTCTAATCATGGCAGACATCAATGATGGCTGACACACAGGACACAAAAACCAGACACAATGCAGCAATAAAACCAAGCACTTATATTCATGAATTAACTACCCAGAGTACATATAGAAAGAAGTGTTTCTGGCTTTTAAGAAGGCAGAGATAAAATGGTCACTGGATGGGTGGTTACATTTCTGTTTTGAAAAAGGTTCTCAAAGTAAGGGGATTTTAAAACCAATGTTTTAAACATGGAAAAATGTAAAATACACACAACCCACAGAGAGCATAATGAATCCCCATGTACCTGTCTCCCAACTATGGCTGTTAAGTCATGATTTTCTTTTTATCCATCACCCGCCCCCGTCCACCCCCCCAAACATGTCAGTTCATATATAGGGATTTTAAAAACAATCTCTTCCCAAAGGAGAATAAAAAGTGCTTGATTGATTTATTAGAAAAGGTATCCCAGAGAAAAGAACTATGTGCTGGGATTATAAAATTAGAGAATGTTAAAACTGAATGAGGTACAAAAAGGGAAGAAAAAGGGACCAGGGGATAGGGGCACAGATCGGAAAAACCCTGGGAACATAGGTGAGCAGCTTGATTTTAATTTAGAGCAAAAAGGACCTAGTACAGTTTTTAGAAGAGAAAGAGTTAAATAAAGGAAACAAAGTTTACCCTGTGACATCAGGTAAGACTGACTTCAGAGGTGCCGAGGGTAAAACTACACAGGAGGCTACTGCAGTGCTCCAGGGGCTAAGTTACTGTTCAAACAAGACAAATGAACATCTTTCCCACCTGCTTCACTAGGGAAAGACTCAAGGTGAATATTTAACTCTGGTTTACTTTTCTCAATATTGAATTTTTCTCTGGGACTTATACACAGTCCCATTAGTTGCAGAATAATCTAATTAATCTGTTTGGTCTCACCTGTGAAACTGCTAAGTGTATCCATAACACAAACTGAACATTACATTGCAAGATTTGTTTAAATTTTACTTTAAACTACCACTAATACAATTTTAAAACGAGAAATTAGTGTGTCAAATGTAAGATCTCCACCTCTTAAGCTGAACTGAATAAAAGTTTCTTCAATAAATACTTAAAGACATTTAGTCTGTGTGGAAAAAAGGGAGGTGAGAGAATAGTGGGGGGAATGGGAGAGGGGAAGGGGAGGCTAGAGATGTGAGGAAATATTTAATTTTAAAACAATTTTTCAAAAAAAGGTAAAAATGACAAGACAAATCTAAAAATTACAAAACCACTGCTTACTTTTTTGGTTTTCTGGAAGTAGAGTTCAGGAAAAGCATGAAACCAGTATGCCAACTGTGATATGTAGAAAAACTTCATCTGAAATCTGTGTAACACAAAAAAGTAGAACATCTTGTTTAAAGCACAACATCTTTAAAGAACAACGTAAAAACAAACACTGGAAATCAGGGCATGCTAAGCAGCTACCTTTGTGTTACCATTTCGGGTCCCCTTACAATACTTCCTTTACTTTACCCTGCAGTAGCCCCCTTCCCCACCCCCCCAGGGTCTCCCCACCATCAGTCAATTCCTCTGGGCTAAATAGCAGAAGCAAAGACACGATCCACAGAACCCTGGGAGCAACCAAGCAAGCTATGAGGAAACAGAGCCCCTTGTCTATGAGTGAGTTAGTACTGATAAGTGTGCCTGGTAGCTACTGAAAACATGTGGAACGTGTCTCTGAGGCAATCAAATCACACATCTGTAAGGGTTCCTCAAAAGGGAAGTAGGAAGAGCAAAAAGAAGGTGAAGAAGTGAAGGTGCACAGATTCACCAACATTGGAAACCGAAACAATCCCAATTACAGACGACCTCTGGATTTTTCCTTAGGGAAACATGGTAACTCTACCTGGTTGAGACACTTGCTGCTGCTGCTGCTGCTAAGTCGCTTCAGTCGTGTCCGACTCTGTGCGACCCCATAAACGGCAGCCCACCAGGCTCCCCCATCCCTGGGATTCTCCAGGCAAGAACACTGGAGTGGGTTGCCATTTCCTTCTCCAATGCATGAAAGTGAAAAGCAAAAGTGAAGTCGCTCAGTCGTGTCTGACTCTTCGCTACCCCGTGGACTGCAGCCCACCAGGCTCCTCTGTCCAGGGGATTTTCCAGGCAAGAGTACTGGAGTGGGGTGCCATCGCCTTCTCCTGAGACACTTGAGAACCCCCAATAAATGGAAGCAAATGCGGATTCAAGAGAGGAATAAGGCACTGAAGGGCTCCCAGAAGACATATTCTCATCAGTCTAGAGTCCACAGTCTCTTCACGCCACACCCCTCTAGACCTCCTCTTTCTCTATCCCCTGTGCCTCCCTTCTCCTCCAGAGGTCTAAAGTGGAAAACATAAAGCCTATATGAATAATGCTGTAGGGAGAGAGGGGAAGGAGGACAGGGAAGGGGAGAAAATACAGTTCCACATAAATATGATATTTATATCCCCATTCTACAAAAGTTCATTCAATTAATACACTTTTTAAAAGTTAGAATGGCTCAGCAGAATATGGTAATACTGTAGGTCATGTTACTCTCTTCATATCCTTTTCTCCAATTCTTCCATCACAATGCATCCACTGACTACTGCCTAGATGATATCCTAGATGTGCCTACAGCTGGCACAGCAAAGGATATGAAAAGAGACAGTTCCTTCTGCTGTCAATTACATACAGTCTTGGTGGGCATGGGCACAACAGAAGACTGACTTACATAAATGAGACAATTACAGAGCAGCCAAGACAATGTATAAACATAAAATACTGCACAACAAAAGGAAAAACTCAGGGAAGCAGAAGCCCACATGAGCTAAAGGAGCAAGGAAAATATGAACAGACGTTTTAGAACTGTCTTGAAGAATGAATAACTTAGCTAGCTGACTTGGCAACCCCTGAGCTTCTTATAGCACTGTACAGAAACCTTGGGGGCCAAAAAAGTGAAACAGTCTCTACCCTCAAGCTTATAGTGTAAGAGAGAAGAAATGGAAGAAAAGAGACTAGGGTAAAGAAAAGGAGCAAAAGTATGTAGAAGATGGAGCAGGAATGAGGAGAAAAGGGAGGGAAAAAAAGAAGACAGAGGACTAAATTAGGATTACCATTAAAATCAGTTTTCTTAAGGTAACAGACATACTGAAAAGACTATATACATAATAAAAGCACAAAGCAATTTTTTGTTCTTATGGCGGTGTGACTGCCAAAGACATACCTATTGTATGAATTTGCCTCAGGTCTCAAAAGAGAGTAACAACAAATCCTGCTTAAAAGTGACATGACCATGGATGGCCCTTAATTGAGAAAGTCTACTAAAAATGACTTACGTCATCAGGTTATGGGGATAAGCCCTCCACAAGATAGTCGGGTCTGAGATGTAGTTTTCCTAAGAGAGAAGATACAAAAATTAGCCTAATGAGCATGTAAATTCCTTAGAAAATAACACAGTATTTTCATTTCTTGCACATTTACAACTCCCCATCTCAAGTTCCAAATGGCCCATGGAAGTCAAACATTTTAGATGTTTTATTTTTCATTCAGTCGAACTGCTTACTTTAGTGATGTGAAAATCAATGAGTGATGCGAAATCCAAAAAGACCTAATTCCTGGCTTTTGAAATTCTTTCAATCCAGGAGAGTAAAAAAGACACATATGCAAAGACAACCAAAAAACAGTAACGGCACATAACTGTCATCCAAGGAATGTTTTTTTTCTCAGGTAATCAAAGAAAGGGTTCCAAAAGAGGGGCACAGGAGACAAAGGAGCAAGGTGCCGCCAAGTTTTATAAGATTATGTCCACATAAGGAGAAGGAACAGCAGCCCACTCCAGTACTCTTGCCTGGAGAGTCCCAGGGACGGAGGTGCCTAGAGGGCTGCAGTCCATGGGGTCACAAGGGTCAGACATGACTGAAGTGACTTAGCATGCATGTCCACATAATAACCATGTCTTTTTCTTAGATAACCAGATCTGTTTAGTGAGAATTATCACATATGTATATATAGAAAAAACTGAAGCAACTTATCTTTAATACCCATTGAGGTTTTAACACATTTGTATTTTTAAAACTGTGTAAGACAGAATTTGTGTACATCAATAATAAAAAAAAAATTTCTGAGTATATAAGATAGATTTTAAGCTGAATTTTATGTTCATCTATAAAGTATCACTAAAGCAGCAGTTTACAATGGAACAAGCACTTGACTTGAAAAGCTGAGTTTTGGTCTGTCTCCAACTGTGTCATACTCTGGAAAATGCACTTGGCCTATTTATTCATCTCTAGTATACATGCAACCTTGTGAAAGTATCACTGATAACACCCTTTCTGCTAATACAGAGCCACTTGCAAATGACTACAAGATATGAAGACAACATTCAGATTGACTAAAACTGAGTAAGGCTTTCTGGAACACTGAACATAGTTGACAATTTTTGCTGTATAAAAACTTAGAGGCTTACTGATGAAACCTGATTTATACTAGCTCAATAGCAGAACTCCTAATCTTAGATAAGAACAACAACAGAAGAGGAATTTTTCTAAGGTTCAGGGTTTGCTTATGAGTGCTAAAAATAGGACATCATTTCCTGTTCTGAGTACATAATTAAATACTCTGAGAGATGAGAACTTAAGCATAGTACATACTTACAGATACGAGAATGAATGTGCCCCAAATACATGAAAACAGGTAGAATGCACTAAGCTGACCAGATTCATTAAACTTGCTGTGTTTCGTTTTGGAGAAATGCATTCGCCTGTTAATTTTCTAAAAATAAAAACAACTGTTATTTAAGATTATAAAAATGTATTTAACATAACTATCATGGTATGGAGAGCTGGTATTTTACAAAGTATAGATTTCTAAGATTGTATACTTACATCCAACACATATTCTTGAATTATGGCATGAATAATTATCGCCACTAGCATGTAGAAGAAAACTGTAGCCAAATCTTTGATACCATAGTAATAAAGGAACGCTGACTCAGTAGCTTGTTCTTCTGAAGGCCAAAAGAACAGGACACACACACACACACAAAATATACATAAGATTATAAAAACAGCACTAAGTACAAAACACTATGGAAACAAACAAAAGAAGACTAATCTAATAAATAAGTTTATAGAAACATCACGGTAATATGCTTTTGGACACCTTGAGTCTTAGCCGCAATGAAAACTGAGATTACCTAGAAGTCTAAAGTTTCAGAAATTACTTACAAAGACTTGACACAGGTTAGTTACAGCCATTAAAGATCAGAGCACAGGGGAGGGGCGGCCACACTCAGACCCCTGGATACCCCAGGGGCAGAGCAGGCTATGTTTCAGTTATATTAAAGTAAGTTACACTTAGCCCATTTGCTTGTGTTTTCAAGGAACTTTTGAAACTTTCAACTTTCTGGCTCTGTTTTTCAAACTAGATACAATATTTATAATTCTGATGGAAAAGCTGACTTTGATTTGATTTAGTTTTGAACTCTAAGCAGGGGAGACAGAAGCAACTGCTGCAATTGTTTTCAGTCTTTAAAACTGCTAATTTTCCAGAACAAGACTTAAGCAAATACTTGTGAGTTGATAAAAGAGCTTTGTTCTTCTCTGGCATACTCAAATTTCTAAACAACTTTGCGGTTTTAGGTAATCTGATATCTAAATTACTAAACCAAATATTTACAAAATGATAAAACTGAACAAAAACCCAACTCCATGTTGTGTAATTTATTTTACATTCTAAATAGAGAGAATGGGAACAAATTTACTGCCTGAATGTGTTATCTTGTTAAGTGACTACCCCACCCCTCATCCATGCTAATTAATCACATTACTATAATCAACTGTAATCAACTTTCAATAACAACCTGATTCTCACCTAGCATAATCTAGAAAAAATTTTTGAAATAAAACCTAAAAATGTAGTTTGGATGCTATTCCCAAGATATTTCTTAGAGCTTACTGTCATCCTCTCATCAAAATAACTGATAGAATGGTAGAGCACAACCAAAAGTACAATAAAATGGGCTTAAGAGAGTTGTTATTACAGTTACCAAACAGAACTCATAGGTCAAAAAACTGAACCTGAACATCGGGGCTTTAGAAACCTTGACTGAACAATGACACTTCAGACAAACGCAAAGTATCTATTCTTAGGATTTTCTGATGAAAAGATCAGAGGGAAGAGAAGGACAAAAAACCCCTCACAAAAACCCTATTCTTACGTGGAATTTCAAGCCCACTTACAAAAGTACACAGTAAATATTAAACACATAAAAACTGATTTTCATGCAGGGTGAGGAGAACCCAAAACATCATATCTTGCATTATTGCAAAATCATCAAGAATAATATTCATTCTCATCATGAATGAGATCCGTGAAGATAATGAAAAACCTAGTGTTCACAGAAATTTCCATGTCTGTGCAGCCAAACTCTTCTACTTAACCAGAAAATTCCAAAAGAAAAGCACCTACCTGTGGCAGGGAGGGTAACATTGTACTGAAGAGTAACAAAAATGATAGAAATTTTTGCTGTTATCTGGAAAGGAAAAAAAAGATCAGGTCAATTTGTGACTCTCTCCCAGAGAGCAACTCCCAGGGAAAAACATTCCAAGCTCTGTCCCTACGTCTAAGAACCAAGGAGGGCCCCCCAGTTCCTGTGTCACCCGGGTAGGCACAACTGGGATTTCCCCTCGCCAAGGAGCTTGAAGTTAACTTAATTCACCAGAGCAGTCTGCAATTTAGATGGGATTGTGCAATCCACTCCTAACTTTAAGATTTCAAAAAAGAGGTACTGCAGTTCCAGTAAACAGTGTTTTTGATAAATAATGTTTCTTTCTCTACCTGTACAATGAACACAAAATTGCCATCAAGAAAGATTTTAAATATAAATTAATGAAAGAAAAGGGAGCACCGTTACCAGCACGAAAATGGACGGAAGGCAGGGTCTGCAGTGTGTGTCTTAATCTCCCGCACACCCGGCATAGATACATGGTCAATGAATATTTAACTGACCTGACGACTGGTACAAGCAAAGTGGTCACAACAGAACAATGGAACACTTACTCAATATTTATATCAATCACCTCAGATATGCAGATGCACCACCCTTATGGCAGAAAGTGAAGAGGAACTAAAAAGCCTCTTGATGAAAGTGAAAGAAGAAAGTGAAAAAGTTGGCTTAAAGCTCAGCATTCAGAAAACAAAGATCATGGCATCCGGTCCCATCACTTCATGGGAAATAGATGAGGAAACAGTAGCAGACTTTATTTTTGGGGGCTCCAAAATCACTG
>SJYV01005777.1:1247708-1290143 GCA_006410875.1 Neotragus pygmaeus | reverse complement strand
GGGCCCGCTCTTTGGGGGCCGAGGGGCCGGCACCTCCCCGCCGCCCCGGCCAGGGTTCCCCCGCGGTCCCGGACCGAGGGGCTGAGCTGGAAGCCCGGGCCGGCGGCGGGGCGGGCGGTTGGGCTCACCTCGAACATGAGCCCCAGCAGGAAGATCATCGCCACACAGGAGACGATGTCCGCGTGATTCTGCAGGACGAATTCGTGGCTCAGGACCGGGGGGTTCTTGCTGCTCTTCCTGCGAATCGCCATGATGAAGCCGCCGACCGTGCCTGCAGGTGCTCCGCCCCGGCTCCGCTTTCCCAGCTGCTCACCGACTCTCCGCCGCCGCCGCCTCCCTCTGGCTGCTCCTCACAGCCCCGCCGCTGCCGCTCGCTGGGGCTTCACTTCCCATCCCACAGCCAGTACGCAGCCGCCTGGGCCACCCGAAAAAAAAAAAAAAAAAAAAAGCGAGCCCACGGCGGAAGCGAGCATGCGCACTGGGAGGGACGGCGCTCTCTAGTGCCGTGGCCGCTCTTGCGAGCCCACAGCGCCGCCTAGGGACTGGAGGCTGTCCGACCGCGGCCGGCCTGATGGAAGGAACCTGAGCGGTGCCCGGCTGGCTCCGCGCCGCGGCGGGGGTTGGGAGTCGTTTGAGGCGCGAGTTCCTTGCGCCCTTTTAACGGGCTGAGTCCTCGCGGAGGTCCGAGGGCGACCACGTGCTACGGCGTGCACTGCTGTAAGTGTTTCCCCCTGCCCTCCTGGCCACACTAGGCTTGGGTGTCAGTGCCTGCTTCCGTGCTGATTGTCTCTTCTTGAAAGCCAATGCCACCAGNCTGAGTCCTCGCGGAGGTCCGAGGGCGACCACGTGCTACGGCGTGCACTGCTGTAAGTGTTTCCCCCTGCCCTCCTGGCCACACTAGGCTTGGGTGTCAGTGCCTGCTTCCGTGCTGATTGTCTCTTCTTGAAAGCCAATGCCACCAGCAAGATAATCTTGCTGACTACGTGAATACAACTTAACTACATAAGGATAGGGCCATTCTTTGGTGTTCGCATTTGCCTTAAAAGTTAACTCCAGGATTATTATTAACACACCTGAGGACTTTTGCTTGTTCTTTGTAGCCTTGAGCTAGTTTTTAAAAAAGAACAACTATTTGGTCTCACCTGTCCATTCCCATACCCCAACGATGTCTGAAGAGATCAGCTTGGGTTTACTGGCTTCTTACTTTTTAACAACACTTCTTGGTAATCAACGAGATGGTTTTTAAAAGTTTATGGATTAGAGATGTCCTCCTTTCTCATACTTCTACCCAGTATAAGACTTCTGGTATACTTTCTCCCGATGCACTGTGTCACTGTCTACGCATTTGCCAAATCTAGAAATCAAGTCATCCTGGAGTGATCTCTTTCAGCGTCCTTCCATATACAGCCTATTGCCACACCCAGGCCATTCAGTCCCTCTCCCCATCTATCACTGCTGCAGCCTCAGGAGGGGACTCATCTCTAGCCTACAATATTACAACTCTGGTGAATCCTTTAATGGTTTAAGAACATGGGTTTTAAAATCAGAATTCTGATCACTTATTTCCTGTATGATCATGGACAAGTTACTTCATTTCCATGAAACTCAAATCATTTATTTAGGTATTCAGAAATTTTATTGGTTATCTGTTCTATGCTCAGCACTGAGGATAAAGAACTGAAGGAAAAATACAGTTGAACCTATTCTTACAGGTTTTCATTCTAGTATGTGAAGAGGGTCTTTACACAAGATTTAAAAAGTGAAACATATCTTAAATTGAGTTGAGAGTTCTGGAGAAAAAGAAAGAAAGGGGACTAGGGAAAATGGGAAATTACATTTGCCTGATGACTTGAAGAGGTGAGGGAGCAAACCATGTGGATATCATCAATAAAAAAGAATTGTACCTATTTTGGCAATTAAATGAGATGATTCAAAGAAAGTGCTAGTAGAGAGTTAAGTATGAATGTTAACTATTATTATTTTCCTACTTTCTGATCAAACAATTACTAGTTTTCAGTTCAGTTCAGTCGCTCAGTCGTGTCCGACTCTTTGTGACCCCATGAATCGCAGCACGCCAGGCCTCCCTGTCCATCACCAACGTGAGTTCACGCAAACTCATGTCCATCAAGTCGGTGATGCCATCCAGCCATCTCATCTTGTCATCCCCTTTTCCTCCTGCCCCCAACCCCTCCCAGCACCAGAGACTTTTCTGAGTCAACTCTTCACATGAGATGGCCAAAGTACTGGAATTTCAGCTTTAGCATCATTCCTTTCAAAGAATACCCAGGGCTGATCTCCTTTAGAATGGATTGGTTGGATCTCCTTGCAGTCCAAGGGACTCTCAAGAGTCTTCTCCAACACCACAGTTCCAAAGCATCAATTCTTTGGTGCTCAGCTTTCTTCACAGTCCAACTCTTGCATCCATACATGACCACTGGAAAAACCATAGCCTTGACTAGATGGACCTTTGTTGGCAAAGTAATGTCTCTGCTTTTCAATATGCTATCTAGGTTTTACTTACTTGCAAATCCCCTTTCAATTTAATATTAAAATAATGCTTCTAACAATTTTTCAAAATTTTTTCGTTATTTCCCTTCTCCTTCACAGAAAGCTGTGTGCATGCTGTCACATCCCACTCTTTGCCAGACTGTAGCCCTCCAGGCTCCTCTGTCCATGGAATTTCCCAAGCAAGAATACTGGAGTAGGTTGCCATTTCCTCCTCCAGAGGGTCTTCCCGACCTAGGGATTGAACTTGAGTCTCCTGTGTCTCCTGCATTGGAGAGAGGCTGAAGGGTCTAGGGAAAGCTTTTTTTTTTTTTTTTTTTTGATATGATCTGTTTCTTAAAAATTAATTTTCTGAAGTGTAGTTGATTTACAATGTCATGTAATTTCTGCTGTATGGCAAAGTAATTCAGTTACATATATATTCTTTTCCATTATGTTTTATCTCAGAATATATTTCCCTGTACTATACAGTAGGACCTTGCTGCTTATCCATTCTATATGTAATAGTTTATATCTGCTAATCCCAAACTCCCACTTCATTCCTGAATATGATCTGTTGTATGTTTGCACACAGAGAGAATGACCCATTAGAGACATTTCTTCTGTAGGAGATTCCTACAGATCTGTAAGAGGTGATGCTGTCTAGTGTACAAGTAGAGGACCCATGGTAACAGGGATGGTGTTTCCATAGTAACCAGAGGAGAGCAGAATCTGTGGATAGGTTAAGAATGGCCAGATGAAGTTTTCTTCTGGTTGCTTCTATTGTCTCAGTAAAACATGACATGAAATCATCAGGAGTGGGTATAGCATACCCATTGAAGAGGAAATGGGGTAAAATTGTGGGAGGACGAATGGATTAGAGGATTGTATTCAGACAGCAGTGCCTCCTTGAGACTTGGGGACCTTGGGGACCTATATTTAAAGTGAGACTCTGGACTTCATGGTGATCCAATGGTTAAGAATCTGCCTGCCAATGCAGAGGACAATGGTTCCATCCCTGGTCTAGGAAGATCCCACATGCTGCGGAGCAACTAAGCCCACAACTACTGAGCCTGTGCTCTGGAGTCGGTGCTCCACATCAAGAGAAGCCACTGACCTGAGAAGCCAGAGCACAGCAACTAGAGGATAGTCCCGCCTTTCCCCAACTAGAAAAGCCCGCACTCAGCAGCAAAGACCCAGCACAGCCGAAAAATAGAGTAAAAAAAAATTTTTTTAAGTGAGACTAGTAAGCAGAGTCCCACAATAGTTTCCAGTCCCCTCACCTTGCTTGGAGAAGGAAATGGCAACCCACTCCAGTATTCTTGCCTGGAGAATCCCATAGACAGAGGAGCCTGGCAGGCTACAGTTCACGGGGTCGCAAGAGTTGGACACGACTTAGTGCACTGTCTCTCACCTTGCTTGGATATAGCTCTGGAGAAGGCAGGGAGCTGGGGGTTGCCAGGCCAGCATGATGGAGGGGCAGGGGGAAAGGAATGGCAGATGAGGCCCTGGCTGCGAGGAGGTAGCTGTGCTCCTTCCACCCTCCACCCTCCACTCCATCCTTTTTTTGCTGTGAAAGGCAAACCTCTCCAGACTGCCTCGCTGAGACTCCCTGGCACTCTGATTTCTAGCTGACTTCAGCCAGTGGAAAGCCCTGGCCCCAAACCAGAAGGGAGTTGGGGATTTATTCTCCCGTGGTTCCCTCTTTGTCTTGAGCTGGTTCTCGTTGGGAACATGTTCTCCTGAGGCCACAGCCCCTGTCAGCCTTTCTCTCACATTCTGGCTCTTGCTGGGCTCAGAACCTCCTCTCCGCTGCCTCTTTAGGTTGTTCCTAGTGCCCAGGAGCCACCCCGTCTCCGGTTGGTTCCCTCAGTCAGCCTGTTCCTCTGTCCATAGGCCTTTCATGACACTCCCTCCATCTTGGCCTCTCCTGAGGGAGCCATCTATGCCTTGCTGGTTCCATATTCCCAGATACAGTGCTGGGGTCTCAGACTTGGGGATGCCCGTGGGGTGGAAGATGATTGGAGTGGGGCTAGTTGGCCGAGCAGGACATGGTCACAGAGTGGGGTGCTGGGGATGGTGAATCCAGAGGGCCTGTGGAATTGGCAATGAGACAGGAAAGGCATGATGGACACGGTTGGCCGGAGGGGATGGAGGGGCGCACGTTGGAAGTGATGAGTGAGGCAGTGGGAGGGGAGGGTGCCCTCCACACACTTCATGAATGTTCTGTCACCAAGAGGGAGTTGAGGAGCAGAGCAAAAGGGAGCCAGTGAAGGAGCCAGGTGCTGACGTCTGGCACGAATGAAGAGGATGAAGAGGGGTTGGGAGCTTGGTGAGGGCGCGATGGTGGTGGGGTGGAGGACAATGGGTGGTGTAGTTGGAGGGCATGGGCTTCCAGAGAGGTGGGGGTTTTGAGCAGATAAGAGAGGGAGCTGTCTGTGAGCAGTAGCGAGGGCCGTGAGAACACCCACTCCTCCCCTCTGCTCTGTGGGGGGCAAGGCGTGGGAGGGAGAGCAGGTTTGTTTCCAGTTCAGCTGCACCAGGTTTCCATGCAAGAGGGTGAAGAAAATATGCAAAAGGAGGTGGGGAGTTGTAAAGGATCTGGCACAGGGGTTGCTGGGGGATGCAGTGGAAGGGTGAGGAGTGGGGAGGTTAGCGTAAGTAAGGGGAGGAAAAGCTGGTGGTGCAGGAGGATGTGCTGGTGGTGGTTGATGCTGGAGACTTGCCTCCAAGGGGACTCAGTGGAGAGCATCCTGCTGCATGGGTGATTACCCAGGTGGCCATTTAGGGGAGAATGGGGAATCAGATCTAATTTTAGCTTCCTTTCTAGGGTGGGCTGCTTCAGAAGCTTACTGGGGGGAAGGGGACTGCCATGAAATCCTCTGAAGGTGGGTCATGGTGGTGGGGAAATTGGTCTTATGAGGCCCTTAGTGCTCTAGAGACCTCTCTTAAGCAGACTGCTCAGGCATGTCCACCTCTGGCAGCCATCATGGTTCCAGCATGATGCTGGCTCCTATGTGTACAGCCGTTATATTCCGGGTAAGTCATGTACAGGCATTATGTTCTGGGTAAGTGATGTTTTGGTAAGTGTCACTTGGACCCCAGGATATTTTTAATAATTTAAAAAAGAACAAAGAGAAAATTGCTTGAAACTGAGTCTGTCCAGGAAAAACTGTGGCATGGGGTTGCTGTAATTAGGAGAAATAGAGAAGAAAAGGAAAGACGATCTTTGCCCTCTAAAGAGTTATTTCTAGTTGGTTGTACAAGACACATATAAAAAGGGGGAAACAACTAGTTCTGAGATGATGTGAAAGTAGTACAACAAGCGTGTCTAATAAAAGGAAGAACTAAAATGTAACTGTTGGGTTTTACTATCTCCTAGGGGACAGAAGGATGGAAAAATGAGAAACTAATATTTGTTGCATGACTACTATGCTCTAGGTTACATCATTTAGTTTCCATAGAAACCCTATGGAATAGTTGTTAAAATTTTTAAATGGGGACACTGAGGCTCAGAGAGGTTAAGTAATTTGCGCAAAGTCCCAGTGCTGGCAACCTGTTTGTCTGACAGATCCAGGCTTACTTCAATATAAACAGTCCTCCAGGAGTTTTACTTACCAGGATGACCTTGAACTTTCAGAAAGTGATGATTCTCAACCTACTCCACTGAAGAAACTGGCTCCGATGGAAACACAGAGCTCAATAACAACAAAAAAAGCAGGTCATATCATTTATCTGTTTACATGCTATTGTCAAATCATTTACAGTAAGTTTTAAGAATATAAAATTGCACTCATACTGTGAGGAAGAAATTGTATTTTTATGAGGAAGCAAAATCACTGCTTTAATACTTTGAAATGATATAATTTTCTTGAGTATAAATGTTGCTGCTATTGAAACTATAGACCAAGTTTATAATATGATGTTGTTACTCTTAGAAAAGATTGGCAGGGAGAGCTGACTGGTAATGAAAAGACTTTGACCCACTCGTACCACTCTTGGGTCCTGCTAAGGGCAGGACTGTGACCTTCTGACATCTAGAAGCTTAAGGAACCCTAGATGGAGCATCTATCCTTTAAACTATAACTTACTTCACGTTGTTTCACTTAATTTAGCACACCAAGGGCCCAAGTTAATGCTTCTGTGATAGACTAGAGATCAGTTTCATAAAGTGGTGAACACAGAGTGCAGAAGTAGAAATAGGAAGCACAAATGGTTTGAAGAAATTTAGCTTTGAAGGGGAGAAGAGAGCGGGGTAGGCCACTAAAGAAGAGGGGGTTAAGGTAGGTTTTGTGTTTGCTTGTGAAGGATGTGACAGTTGAGCATGTTTAGATAATGAGAGAAGGGAAAAGAGGAAGAGGTTGAAGACACTGGGGAAGTGGGGAGAGGTGGGAAGATTGATAGGCTGAGGTCTTGAAGGTCTGGGTCCTCCAGAACATAGGTAGAGGGTTAAGTTTCTATAGGAGGGGACATCTCTTTTCACTCTAAAATGGAGGGAGAAGGTCAGTAGACACAAGGCAGTCATGGAGCTGAGTGGAGGTTCTCCTCATGGTGCTGACATCAGGGCGGCAGTGCCAGGAAGACTGTGAGCTACAGTCCTGTTTTGAAGGAATGAGTAGGGAATAACAGCCATAGTGTGGAGGTAGAGATGGCAGTAGGAGCAGGGTGGCCCTGCAGGGGTTGGGGCGGGAGACTGTCAGCCCCACTAACGGGGCTTGGTGATTTGAGGGGAGGGTTAGGACACAGTTTTGGCAACCCATCAAAGGAATGTTTGGTGCAGTGGTGGAGGATGTAGGAGGTTTTCTTTATAATTAAGTAGATTATCTTATTATAACTCTCCTAGTTGCAAGGGACTGAAAAGAAAGAGTCAAAAGATTCAACAGATTCAGAAGAAGTTTTGGGAACTGGGACACGTTGTGGATTTTAGGAACTAGAACCAGCCACTTGACCTTATCAAGACCCTCTCTCCATAAATCTTTTTTTCTTTTGTTTCAGGTTGGCTTCGTTTTTCCCTATTGTCAATGGACTTTATTTACATGTCAGAGAACATGGTCCCTCGCAAGTTTTATCAGAACAATCCCAAGAAAAGATCTAGACTAGGGTGGCTTGGTTGTGTGGTCGTTTCTAGGACATGTGCTTTTCCCATGGGTTCAGTTCAGTCACTCAGTCGTGTCTGACTCTTTGCGACTCCATGAACCACAGCACACCAGGCCTCCCTGTCCATCACCAACTCCCCAAGTCTACCAAAACCCATGTCCATTGAGTTGGTGATGCCATCCAACTATCTCATCCTCTGTTGTCCCCTTCTCCTCCTGCCCCCAGTCCCTCCCAGCATCAGAGTCTTTTTCAATGAGTCAACTCTTCACATGAGGTGGCCAAAGTACTGGAGTTTCAGCTTCAGCATCAGTCCTTCCAAAGAAATCCCAGGGCTGATGTCCTTCAGAATGGACTGGTTGGATCTCCTTGCAGTCCAAGGGACTCTCAAGAGTCTTCTCCAANCTCCTCCTGCCCCCAGTCCCTCCCAGCATCAGAGTCTTTTTCAATGAGTCAACTCTTCACATGAGGTGGCCAAAGTACTGGAGTTTCAGCTTCAGCATCAGTCCTTCCAAAGAAATCCCAGGGCTGATGTCCTTCAGAATGGACTGGTTGGATCTCCTTGCAGTCCAAGGGACTCTCAAGAGTCTTCTCCAATACCATAGTTCAAAAGCAACAATTCTTCGGCCCTCAGCTTTCTTCACAGTCCAACTTTCACATCCATACATGATCACTGGAAAAACCATAGCCTTGACTAGATGGACCTTTGTTGGCAAAGTAATGTCTCTGCTTTTGAATATGCTATCTAGGTTGGTCATAACTTTCCTTCCAAGGAGTAAGTGTCTTTTAATTTCATGGCTGCAATCACAATCTGCAGTGATTTTGGAGCCCCCCAAAATAAAGTCTGACACTCTTTCCACTGTTTGTGTCTATTATTAGAAGGTGTAGAGGAAGGGTATTGGGCAAGTAAGAACATGAACCAACATAGGTGATCCAGAGAACAACGTTCTAAAGGTAGAGGAACAGCAGCAGGTGTTGGATCAAGGGAGAAAAATCCAGCATATGAACATGAGTGAATGAGAATAATAGATGGATGGAATAGAATAAATGACTTGTGTTTGAGGCAATAGCCAAGGATTCTGGAGATGGGCACAGGGTGGATTTCTGAAACAAACTCAGCAGACAGAGATAGAGGAGGGATCTTTGAATTTGTTTCTCAGGGGCTTCTCACTTGATAGAAGAATCCCATGAGACCTGAGAGACATGGGTTCAATCCCTGTGTCAGAAGATCCCCTGGAGGAAGGAAATGGCAACCACTCCATATTCTTGCTTGAAGAATTGCATGGACAGAGGAACCTGGCAGGCTACAATACAGTCCATGGGGCTGGAAAGAGTCAGACTGGACTAAGCATGCAGACACACTACTATACTATGCAAGAGGGTTTTAGTTCTCATGAACAGACAGAAAAATTGTGGTTCCTGGAAGATTGGTACATGAGGTCACAGCAGAATACTGGGGGGATGTTTCATGAAGTAACTGGAGACTTACTTGCCAGGTAACTCATCTGACAGGAAGGCTACTCAGTCATTCATGTTCACCTGAGCAGCGTGAAATAATGAGTGCATTGTTCTGTGCCAAAAGCTTTGCTCAACTGTTTCTAAAATTAGAAGGTCTTATGCCTCAGGGAATTCATGACTGGTGGAGCTGACATGATGTCTTGTAGCCATCAGAAAAATGGTGTATGGCTCAGTGCCCAGTAGAGCCAAGGTCTTGGGGTGGTGGCCAAAGATGCTTTGGAGCCATTTCCCTTTTTGCATCAGCCCTTGTGCTCAAAGGCAAAGCTTCCAGGGCAAGTGAAAACAATTAAAATGTGTATAATTCTTTGCAGTCCCCCAAGCACTGTTGATATACATTATTAATTTTAATCTTCATATCAGCCAAGAACATAATGTTTTCCCTATTTCAAATAAGGAAGATTCAGCTCAGTAAAATAACATAAGACTTCACAACTACATTTTAATTCCCAAGATGAAGAATGTGCATTTTGTCTTGTTAAGTTATGGTGAGATTTTACGAAAGAGTAAATCTGGTGCTTTGTGGAGCTTAATTGGTATGAGTCCAAGTGAAATCATTAGGGAATATATGAGTGTGTTCTGTTAACAAAATAAATAGCAACTAACAGTGCCAAGCACTGTGCTAAACACAATGAACATTTAATACTCCCAACTCCTTGTTGTGTTGTTAGGTACCACTCTCAATCTTTATAGATGAGGAACTAATTGGACAAATAATATTCCTAAACCATTACAACCACCACCGCTACCATGATGAACGGAAACAGGAATAGGCCATGTTCAGGGAAATCAATCAGTAGCAGTTTATTTTAACTCAGGAATGAGCACTAGGCCAGGGAAGGAAAGAGATAGGGATACATCCCCGAGACCACTAAATGGATTAGGTCTTTGAAATGGTGAAGAAAAGAAAGAGGAACAACAAATTGAGTCTTGGGAGTGCCTGTAGCGAAGAGGCTGAAGCGGGGCAATCAGGATCTTAATTATATATCAGCATTTAATAACAATGGTTTTCAGAGGACTTTTCTAACAATAATTTCCTTGAAGTCTCCATACACTCTGGATGATGAAACTTTTAAGAACTCACAACATTCTCTTAGTCTTTAATCCTAACAAGTGATTTATTTTAGGCTTAGATGGTATCGCAGGGAATGTGCTAGTCCAAAGAATAGAATTATTATAAAATATTTCCTCTGAAGTTGAAATTCATTAAAAAATACTAAATGAGACAATTAATAAAACAGGGGAAGAAAGGGACAACGATTATATTAAAAGACTGAATTCCAAGAAAAACTGCTTTAAAACTAGCTTCCAAGAAGGCAAAGTGTGAACATGGTAAATTAAGATATTTGTCCCATGCAGAGTGTATGAAGCATGGTTAATTATTAATATCCTATGGATCCTCCCAAATCTGGAGACTCTGGTGGGTCTGGGAAGCTATATATATTTTCAGAGTTCCCTCTCATTTAGTCTCACTTTCTTGCAACTGGTGAATTTGCTTAGTCGTGTCTGACTCTGTGATCCCATGGAGCCTACCAGGCTCCTCCATCCATGGAATTTTCTAGGCAAGAGTACTGGAGTGGATTGCCATTTCCTTCTCCACGGGATCTTCCTGATCCAGGGATTGAACCCAGGTCTCCCGCATTGCAGGCAGAGGCTTTACTGTCTGAGCTACCAGGGAAGCCCAAAGTTCCCTAGATGATTTGAATAATCAGTCAAATTTAACAAGTCTTAGACTAATAAAGGGCTTCCCTAGTGGCTCAGATGGTAAAGAATCCACCAGCTATGCAGGAGACCTGGGTTCTGTCCCTGGGTCAGGAAGATCCCCCAGAGAAGGGAATGGCTACCCACTCCAGTAGTCTTGCCTGGAGAATTCCATGCACAGAGGAGCCTGGCGGGCTATGGTCCACAGGTCCCAAACAGTTGGACACAACTGAGTGACTAAGCACACATACACAGACTAATAAAGGAAACAGACCAGTTCATATGAGAAAACTTTTTCTCTAGCTCTAAAAATCTGAAAGAGATTTCATTCTGTGAACACTGAAGAACACTGAATAATAAAATACACAATGTCCTCGATAGCATTAAAAAAAAAAAAGGCAGAGATTTTATATGTGTGGATCTTACACTGACTTTGAGAAATAAAACCCCAAGACATAAAACTAAATTCTGTTCATGTGAGTAAAGAACCATATGGGTCAATGGGAAAAATTATGTTCCTTGGTCCTTTTCAGGAATTCTGGTTAGGGACCAGACTAGAAATTTGCTTATTTGTAAAAAGTTGTTGTTGTTCAGTCCCTAAGTTGTATCTAACTCTTTGCGACCCCACGGACTACAGCACACCAGGCTTCCCTGTGCTTCACTATCTCCTGGAGTTTGCTCAAACTCATGTCCATCAAGTCGATGATGCCATCCAACCATCTCATCCTCTGTTGTCCCTTTCTCCTCCTGTAGTACCCCAGTTGATAGTGATGAAAGTGGTTAAAGACCATATTTTTGCACTAAGAGAATGGATGGTTAAAAATATTGCTTAAGGAGAAGGCAATGGCAACCCACTCCAGTACTCTTGCCTGGAAAATCCCATGGACGGAGGAACCTGGTAGGCTGCAGTCCATGGGGTTGCACAGAGTCGGACACGACTGAAGGGACTGAGCAGCAGCAGCACGCAGTTATAAGCATAATGTAGATAGATCCTATACTACATATCATGTGTAATTCATAAATGAGATTGTGCTGACATAAAGACATGATACTCTTAAGTGTAGAATTAATGGAGTTTTAGATATGCTGATGACACCACCCTTATGGCAGAAAGTAAAGAGGAACTAGAAAGCCTCTTGATGAAAGTGAAAGAGGAGAGTGAAAAAGTTGGCTTAAGACTCACCATTCAGATAACGAAGATCATGGCATCCAGTCCCATCACTTCATGGCAAATAGATGAGGAAACAGTGGAAACAGTGTCAGACTTTATTTTGGGGGACTCCAAAATCACTGTAGATTGTGATTGCAGCCATGAAATTAAGAAGCTTACTCCTTGGAAGGTAAGTTATGACCAACCTAGATAGCATATTCAAAAGCAGAGACATTACGTTGCCAACAAAGGTCCATCTAGTCAAGGCTATGGTTTTTCTAGTTGTCATGTATGGATATGAAAGTTGGACTGTGAAGAAAGCTGAGTGCCGAAGAATTGATGCTTTTGAACTGTGGTGTTGGAGAAGACTCTTGAGAGTGAGTCCCTTGGACTGCAAGGAGATGCAACCAGTCCATTCTAAAGGAGATTAGTCCTGGGTGTTCATTTGAAGGACTGATGCTAAAGCTGAAACTCCAGTACTTTGGCCACCTCAAGTGAAGAGTTGACTCATTGGAAAAGCCTCTGATGCTGGGAGGGATTGGGGGCAGGAGAAGCGGACGACAGAGGATGAGATGGCTGGATGGCATCACTGACTCGATGGACATGAGTTTGGTTGAACTCCGGGAGATGGTGATGAACAGAGAGGCCTGGCGTGCTGCGATTCATGGGGTCACAGAGTCAGACACGACTGAGCGACTGAAGTGAACTGAACTGACACAATATCCTTTCTGTGTTGATGCTTGTATTTAAGACTATAAATCTCATCAGCTTTTGCACAGTTAATGTCTCTATTAGACTCGTTAAAAAATTATCTTCTATGGTTAATAAAATGTAAAGACTGCACCTGCTATTATGCTGGCTTTCATTCTTACATATTTTCACAGGGAACTTGCTTTAATGAATTTATTTTGAGAAGTTTTAAATCAAAATATATGTCAGGATTTTACATTAATGTCCAAAAAGTGGTTAGATTTGTTCAATGTTAAAATAGGTATTATGGTAACTTCCTCATCAGTTAAATTATTAATTTAAAGTATAACATGTTTTTTATTAAGAGAAACTAACTTACAGAGAAATTTGGCTGAGAATAGACAACTGTTAAGGCCCTTTGTTGTACAGAATGCTGTTTTTTAATAAATCATGATGATGTAATAGAAAAAAAATTCCTTAAAGTTTTGGGTTTACATATGCCATTTATGATTGACACATTCACCATTTTTGAAAACTGAAGCAGGAGAAAGCAGCAGGATTAATCAACTTCCACAAAGTAGGCTGGGAATAATTCTGTGGTATAAAACCAGAGAGCTTCTCTCAGTGAAAAATTTTCTTCAACCCTTGGGAAAATTGTAAAAGCATGGGCTGCATCATATGCCATTAGAATAGATGTCAGTCTCACTGAAAGGAAGAAATGGATAATAGGATTGACATTCTATTATCACAGGTGATGATTTAGTAGTTTCGACCTCCCATTTCCTCCCTTCCATTATCCTATAAGGCAATTTTAATCAGTGTTTACATTATTGCCTATGCAAAATTGAAGAGTCAGATAGTGTTTCATACTTATTTCCTTCCTAGCATCACTTTTGTTTTCTGGAATCAATAACTGTCTCATTTCCACCCTACCCCCACCCCCAGTATAGTTTTCTAATAACTGATTGTTGCTTCAGTTGCTCAACTAGACCTGTTGTCTGATCACCAGCAGTTCTTTTTTCCCCAAAGCCCCAAGCATCCCAGGTAACATTTCATTTCCCATACCACCCACCCCCCATCTCTCTCTGAAGCCTTCATTTCCTTTTGCTCCAATCTACAGGCTTTGGGGACACTTTTGTCTTAGAACTCACTTTTTTTTGTGTGGGGGGCCACAGCCTTGCTTGTGGGATCTTAGTTCCTAGACCAGGGATTGAACCCAGAGCTCTCGGCAGTGAGAGCAGAGTCCTCACTGCTGGATCTCCAGGGAATTCCTTTAGAACTCACTTTTGAAGTTTTTCTGTGTGGGATTTGCTATTTCAACCGTGGGCTTTCCTTTCCCTTGTTTTTCTGAAGTGCATTATCCAGCAATTCCCCAAAGAGAGGTGTGTGGCAGACATTCTTCTTGAGTCCTTACCTGCGCACACAGTTGATGGTTGGTTAAAAACTTCTAGGACAAAAAATTTCTCCCTCAGGTATTTGAAGGCATTATGTCCTAAAACCCATTGTTACGCTGAAGAAGTCTGTGCCATTTAGATTCATGCTCCTTTCTAAGTGAGTCTAACCCCCTAATCCTACTGACACACCCACAGCCTGAAGATTTGGAAGGGCTTCTCCTTGTCTTCATTCCTATACCCAGACCCTCAACTACCCATACGTTCTCTCGGAAGGTATCCACTGTTACTGTTTTTTAAAATTTGGGGGTCTTTTCCAAGAGACAATGTCTGCGTACACAAGTAAATACACTTATATAGGCCCCTCCTTCACTCTCCACTTCAATTTTATTTAAAAATTTTTTTGGAGTATAGTTGTTTTACCACTTCAATTTTATTTAAAAATTTTTTTGGAGTATAGTTGTTTTACCATGTTGTGTTAGTTTCTGCCGTACAGCGAAGTGAATCACCACAGGTATACATATATCCCCTCTTTTTTGGATATCCTTCTCATTTAGGTTACCACAGAGCATTGAGTCGAGTTGCCTGTGCTACCGAGTAGGTTCTCATTAGTTATCTGTTTTAAACACAGTATCAATAGTATATATATGTCAACCCCAATTTCCCAATCCCTTCCTCCACTCCTTTCCCCCTTGGTATCCATACCTTTGTTCTCAACAACTGTGTCTTTACTGCTGTTTGCAAATAAGATCAAGTATACTATTTTCCTAGACTCCACATACATGCAATACAGTGAACAAATACAATATTTGTTTTTCTGACTTACTTCACTCTGTGACAATCTTTAGGTTTATCCATGAGTATGTTACTGGCATTGCATTCTCTGCTTTAATTTCCAGATGTTTCAAAAGGCCCAGCATCAGTGTGGCTGGAACCAAGACTTTCACAATGAATATTTCAAATATTGAACTTTTTTTCTCCTAACAAACCCAAGTATCTTAAGCTCCCTGCAAAATGGGAAAGACAGATGAATTTTCCTGTACCAATAATGCCTGGAAACTGGTAGCGAGACGTAGGGGATGCACTGCGCTGGTGAGTGAGAAAGACTGGCAGGGAAGCAGGTGCAGAAGTCCAGCACTGGTAGTGTTAAGAGAAACCACACTTAAATCTTTTCTCATTTTCTCCAGGATTCTAGCCTCTCTGCTACTAGTCAGCTTTACTTTTTAATTTTTATCTTGGGGTATAGTTCAATGTTGTGTTAGTTTCCAATGTACAGCAACGTGATTCAGTCATATATATATACCCTTTTTCAAATGAGTTTCCCATATAGGTTATTAAGTTTACTTTTTCTTGAAGTGACAACCTGGATGTATGAAAATACTCACAAATACTCAAAAGATCCCCAGAAGCAGTCAGGAAAGATTTGGGTTTCAGAGAACTGGCCCAGTCATTCCATCAGCTACTGCAGAGCTATAATTTATTTATTATCTATTGATATTTTATACACACTAGACAGAAGGAAATGCTATTCAGGAAGGAATTGATACTGGTCAAGCATCCTTCTCTGACCCTTTTCTCCATCTGAGGACAGCCCTCGTCCTCTCCAACCACAGGGGTGGCATGTGACCAGAGCCAGGCTAGATACAGAACTTCATGCTTCCTTGACCATTGGGACTGGCCTAACAAATGGGTAATGAGCCAGTGTAAGTCACTGAGTCCTTCCCCTAGGAGTTCCAAAACTGAAGTTGGAAGAACCAGCTTTCCTGGCTGGCGAAGAGCTCACAGCTGCCCATAATCATGTCCTGCACCATGTGAAGAAGCCAGTCTGTTGTGGAGGCTTGGACTCAAAACAAGAAAAGACCAGAGAGGTGTTGGGGGTTGAGATGATAGGATCCAGTTCTTCACTCCTGTTCACAAGCCTGACTTCACCTTTATCCATCTCAGGTTGGTTACACTTGCCAACCAATTTCCTTTTTTGCTTATACTAGTTTCGTCACCTGCAATAGAATATCTCTAATCTATTTAGCCCCAGCTCTATATACCTAAGTGCTTACCAGGAATCTCCCTCTGGATGTCCCTCGGTACTTCAGACTCACACCTACAGTACAATGCATCGTTCCTCCCATCCTCCCTCTACCTACTCCGTTTCCTGTATTCTATCTTCCTGGTTATCAACTCAGCCACTGGCCAGCTGCCCAGGCCAGAAACCTGCAGCCCCAATGGGTTTCTTCCTTTCCACGTAATCCCCATCCCTCAGGACCTACCGGGTCTCTAAGTTCTTTTCCTATTCACAAATATTTCTCCTATCTGTTCCTCTGTCTTCTACTACATTTGAGACTCCTTTGGCCTATTTTCACCTTTCCCTGTGGTGCTGAAAAGGCCATATCAGAATGCTTACTCTGTGTATTGTCTCTGACGAATGGGGTATGCTTCTAATAAAATTTCCTGGGAACTTTCTAGTCCCAGATGATTGGTCTAGAGAATTTTACCCTAAGGTCTGGTTGATAACATATAAGGATGGCAGGAGAGCTTTCAAGAAGAGATATGGAAGATTAATTACACCAGTCATGTCCTCTTCTATGAGGTGATCTGAATCTGAGACACCTAGAGGGCTACTCAGTGGTTTCAAACAAAAGCTGAACATTTACAGAGAAAGGACAGAGGCGATGAGAAGAAGAATGTAGAGACTCTTGAGAAACTAGGAAATGGGTAAACAGAAGCCATGAGTAATTCACAACCTATGGGTGTACTGAATAGAGGGTAAAGTATTGACTGGAGTGATAGAAAGAAGAGCGAAATTACCATCATGGTTGGGGGCAAACTCTCTGGTGAGGAAGCAACAAAATAATGCTAGTTCTGGCCCCGACCACCACCTGCTTTTCAATTGCTAAGCTGTGTATACTCCAGCCTGTGTGGCTGGAGGACGGCACACTGGTTCCTGAGTTTCTGTGTTCCCATGAGATGCTTTTTATCCTTATGACCTCATTCCACAAACACTATACAGTGTAGTGTAGTCATATAAATAAATTCCCCAACCACATGATGTTTTGCTTTGTTAATGTGCCTACATTATTTCCTCCAACTAGAACAATCTTCTCATGTCCCAAAGTGTTAGTTGCTCAGTCGTGTCTGACTCATGGAACCCCATGGACTGTAGCTCACCAGGCTCCTCTGTCCATGGGATTCTCCAGGCAAGAATACTGGAGTGGATAGCCATTTCCTTCCCCATGGGATCTTCCTGACCCAGGGCTTGAACCTGGGACTCCTGTATTGCAGGCAGACTGTACCATCTGAGCCACCATGGAAGCCCTCTCATGTACAAAATACCCCTAAATTTGTCACCTGGCTGCACTGCTGCTTACTTTTCAAGACTGGGCTTAGGCTCCTCTAAGCAGTTTTCCATATCCCATCCAGGTGACACACTCTTCCTTTATTCCAAACAGAGTTACTGCTACTGCTATATTGTAACCGTGTGTCTCCACAAGCAGATGAGCTTGTGATGAAAGTGGGATGCTGCTTTGTTTCTCTTTGTATCCGTAGTGCTGGCCCAGGGTCCACACAAAGCAGATACTTAGTGGATGGTATTGTTTTTTGTTAGGGGCTTCCCTGGTGGCTCAGAGGTTAAAGCGTCTGCCCGCAATGTGGGAGACCTGGGTCCGATCCCTGGGTCAGGAATATCCCCTGGAGAAGGAAATGGAATATTATTTGGCCATAAAAAGGAACAAAATTGGGCCATTTGTAAAGATGTGAGGACCTAGAGGCTGTCACAGAGTGAATTAGGTCTGAGAGAGAAAAACAAATAATGTATATAATGCATATATGTGGAATCCAGGAAAATGGTACAGATGAACCTATCCGCAGGGCAGGAACAGAGATGCAGATGTAATGGATGAGTAGACACAGGGGTGTAAGGAGAGGGTGGGGTAAATTGGGAGGGTAGCACTGACATATACACAACCATGTGTAAAACAGCTGCTGGGAAACTGCTATAGAGCACAGGGAGCTCAACTCTCTAGGAAAAAATATAAAACATAAAAAGAGAGACAGAAGAGATAGGGAGAGAGATCCATCCCGGGAAGGGAGTCTTAAAAAAGAGAGAAGTTTACAAACACCAGGCAACTCTCTGTGGCGAGCCTTGGAACCTCAGATGGCAACATAACCGAGAGGGAAAAATAACTAAAACCCACAGATTACGTGCCCAATGGTAACTCCCAGCGCAGAGGCAGTGCAGATGCCCGCGTTGGCCGCTAGCAAGTGGGGACTAGGCAGGGAGGCATGGGCTACATTGCTTAGGATAAGGACTGGGCCTGAATGCCCCAAGGGCAATCTGAGGGAACTAACTTGAGATAGCAAACCAGACTGTGGGATAGCTATCCTTCGAAAAGCCCTAACCTAAGACACCGCCGGAGAAGGCAATGGCACCCCTCTCCAGTACTCTTGCCTGGAAAATCCCATGGGTGGAGGAGCCTGGTAGGCTGCAGTCCATGGGATCGCTAAGAGTTGAATACGACTGAGCGACTTTACGTAAACTTTTCACTTTCATGCATTGGAAAAGGAAATGGCAACCCACTCCATTTGTGTTCTTGCCTGGAGAATCCCAGGGACGGGGGAGCCTGGTGGGCTGCCGTCTATGGGGTCGCAGTCGGACACGACTGAAGCGACTTAGCAGCAGCAGCAGCAGCAAGACACCGGCAGGCCTGCTCACAGAACAAAGGACTGAGTAGAGCTCGTCAGCTGTGGACCGGCCCATCCCCCGCCAGAGACAGGCAGACGAGGGCAGCCAGAGCCGGAAGAGGGCAATTGAGGCCCCAGAGAGGCATCTACCAAACTGCAAGGAGGCTTCGTTGCTAACCAAGACTTGTTGGGATTCTGGATGGCCAACATCCGCCGGGAGGACTGCAGCCAGAGATCAGCTCCCCAGAGGAGACACAGGGCACACCTGAGAAGGCGCGCCCGCTGTGCACCCAGAAAACCAAGCGGCAGGGGCAGGGGAGGCGATAAGTCACAGTCTTCAATTGGGGGTGACCATGCTTGCCAAGCACCTGGTCACCTCAGCTGCTCGGACCTGGGATGGGCACAAAATGCAGGCCCAACAGAGTCTGCGCCTTTGTGGAGTACCTGAGTACCTGAACCTGAGCGGCTTAGACCTGGGAAGTGCATACAACCCAGGGCCGGCCTGAGACAGTTCCCGGCAGAGCAACTTAGAGCCTAAGCAGTGTAGACAGGGAGCGGGGGCAAACCCAGTGTGGCTGAGATGCTGTGAGCACACGCCAGTGTTTGTTTGCAGCGTCCCTCCCTCCCCACAGCACGACTGAACAAGTGAGCCTAGAAAAGTGACCACCACCGCCCCCTTGTGTCAGGGCAGAAATTAGACACTGAAGAGACCAGCAAACAGAAGCAGCTAAAACAAACAGAGGCAACTGCCTTGGAAGTGACAGGTGCAATAGACTGAAACCCTGTAGTTAGCACCGACTACATAGGAAGGGGCCTATAGACCTCAAGAAGTATAAGCCAGATCAAGGAACTATCTGAAAATGAACTGACCCCACTGTCCACACCACCACCAGAGAGAGTCCTAGATATACTTTTACTATTATTTTTTAAATTTAAAAATTAAAAAAAATTAAGTCCTCTATTACTCCTTTAATTTTCATTTTTAAAACCTACTATTACTTTGCAAAAAACCCTATTTTGTAAAGCAAACTTCATATATATGTATTTTATACTTTTTGTGACTTTTTTCTTGAATATTTTATTTTTGAGAATCCAACCTCTACTCTAGATTTTTAATCTTTGCTTTTTGGTATTTGTTATCATCAATTTTGTACCTTTAAGAACCCAATCTTCAGTACCCATTTTTACTTGGGAGAGAGATTACTGGCTTGACTGCTCTCTCCCTCTTTGGACTCTCCTTTTCTCCACCAGGTGGCCTCTATCTCCTCCTTCCCCCTTCTCTTCTCTACCCAACTCTGTGAATCTCTGTGTGTGTTCGAGACAGTGGAGAACACTTAGGGAACTGATTACTGGCTGGATCCCTCTTCTTTTGATCCCCCCCTTTATCCTCCTGGTGCCACCTCTGTCTCCTTCCTCCCTCTTCTCTCTTCTCTGTATAACTCTGTGAACATCTCTGAGCAGTCCAGACTGTGGAGAGCACCTAGGGAAGTGATTACTGCCTAGCATGCTCTCTCTCCGTTTGATTCCCCCTCTTCTCCTCCTATTCACCTCTATCTCCCTCCTCCCCCTTCTCTTCTCCATGTAACTCTGTGAACCTCTCTGGGTGTCCCTCACTGTGGAGAAACTTTTCATCTTTAACCTAGATGTTTTATCATCGGTGCTGTATAGATGGAGAAGTCTTGAGGCTACTGTAAGAATAAGACTGAAAACCAGAAACAGGAGGCTTAAATCCAAATCCCAAGAACACCAGAGAACTCCTGACTCCAGGGAACATTAATCGACAGGAGCTCATCAAACACCTCCATACCTGCACTGAAACCAAGCAGCACCCAAGGGCCAACAAGTCCCAGAGCAAGACATACCACGCAAATTCTCCAGCAACACAGGAACACAGCCCTGAGCTTCAATATACAGGCTGCCCAAAGTCACACCAAACCCACTGACATCTCGTAACTCATTACTGGACACTTCACTGCACTCCAGAGAGAAGAAATCCAGCTCCACCCACCAGAACACCAACACAAGCTTCCCTAACCAGGAAACCTGGACAAGCCATCCGTCCAACCCCACCCACAGCAAGGAAACTCCACAATAAAGAGAACTGCACAAACTACCAGAACACAGAAAGGCTACCCTAAATACAGGACTATAAACAAGATGAAAAGGCAGAGAAATACCCAGCAGGTAAAGGAACAGGATAAATGCCCATCAAACCAAACAAAAGAGGAAGAGATAGGGAATCTACCTGATAAAGGAAGCTCAGCTCTGTGCTGTCCCAGAGGGGTGGGGTGGGAGGCTCAAGGGGGAGGGAATATATGTATAGTTATAGCTGATCCACTTGTACAGCAGAAACTAACACACTATTGTAAAGCAATTATACTCCAATTTAAAAAATTTCAAGGGGATAAAAAGAAAGAAGGAAAAAAAGAAAAACCACTTGTTTATAGACTCGTTCAGTAACCAAGTTTAATAACTTTCCATTATCAGTCCTCTTTCACTAGATCCACTTGCAGTCTAAAATGTGCTCCGGTACCTTAGAGAAAGACAATGGTTCCATGGCTTTGTGTATGTGATCCCCTCAATTTGGAAAGCCCTTCTTATCCCTGTCCCCTAACTCACTGTGGTTTTAATTTGCATCTTCCTCATGATTAGTGATGTTGAATATCTTTTCATATGCTTATTGGCCATTTGTATATCTTCTCCTCCGGACAAATGTCTTATCAAGTCCATTGCTCATTTTGGGTTGTTAGTTTGTTGCTGAATTCCCAGTTACTTTGTAATATGGAATGGTTTCATGAACACACCAGATCTCCAGAGTTTAGAATGATATGAAAATGCTAGAGGCCTTGGGGAAAAGGTGCTTCCCTGGTGGCTCAGCTGCTAAAGAATCTGCTGGCAATGCGGGAGACCTGGGTTTGACACCTGGGTTGGGAAGACCCCCTGGAGAAGGGAACCCCTACCCACTCCAGTATTCTGGCCTGGAGAATCCCATGGGTGGACACAATCGAGTGACTTTCACTTTCACTTTGGGAAAAGGGGCAGGAAGAGATGAGGTTGTCAAAAAAAAGTTTTAAAAGAATTTTTAAAAAGTCTTAGAAAAGAGAAAAGGAAGTAGACTTTCAGGATTCTGAGCTCATTTTCGTACTGTTATTTAGCAACCTTATGGGTTAAATAAGCAGTGGTGATTGACCTTAGAACCTAATCACTATTTAAAAATACTATTTATATAAAAAAATGCTCTTATAATATTCTAATCTTAAAAACCTTTGGCATGTAATTCATATATATTTTGATGATGGTGGTGGTTTAGTCACTAAGTTGTGTCTTGCAGTCCCATGGACTGTAGCCATCTAGGCTCCTCTGTCCATGGGGTTTCCCAGGCAAGAATACCTGAGTAAGTTGCCATTTTCTTCTTCAGGGGATCTTCCCAATCCAGGGATTGAACCTGGGTCTCCTGCATTGCAGGTGGATTCTTTACCAACTGAGCCACTATATACTAAAACCTCAATTAATAAAACATATTGGTTGTACTAATGGATTACAGAAATAATTATTTATGTACAATGACTAATTGGGAATTTAATACTTTTCTATTACCAAACGTTGATTTACATGAATCACTTGTAGGATGCCATTATAAGAAAATACGTATGATACAGAGGAACAGAGTTGATATTTAATCATGATATGATTGAGAGAAACATGAAAACAAGCCTCTAATCTACAGATACAGGCAAAGGTTGTAGAAAAGGAAGGATGACATTGACATCTGTGCTGTTAACTGAAGCAGCTGGGAAAAAAAAAGTATTACTGACCACCGGTCATAGATAAATAATCTCTAAGAATAATATCCAGTTTAAATGACATAAAGCTTATTATTTTAAAATAAACCGTTACTTTGTTTATTGAAAATGGATAAACAATTGGATTTCTGCATTTTTGGTAAAATGTTATAAGAGCTTGGTTAGATAAACAGCTAATATTGTAGGTGCAAAATGTGATTTACACATTTTAGAATAGATATAATATTATTTAAAAGTATATCTAGGGTTATTTTCAGTGTTCCACAGGGTATATTCTCTGTAAATAATTCATAGTTAACAGAACATCTCATTCTCCAAAATCGAAACAACATAATCTTTCATTAAGCTGAAACTAAAGATGAGCTTTCCATTTCTTCTCCGGATCTGTGTTGCTAACTGTGGAAAGAAAATTACAGAGTAACATTTAACAACAGACAAGCAAAATCACTAGATTTTAAGTTATCTTGTAACTAGAAAGACCATTAATTCTTAAAAAATTTTGTTGCTCAATATAAAGTTGGGCTTTCTCTTGCGGCGGGGGTGGGGGGGGTACAAATAATGTTGCTAAAACTTCTACACAGGATCCAACTTTGCACCTCTTGCTTTTTAAGCAGCAAACTTCTAAGATTATTAAGTTGACAAGTCAACACTAGTGAACAATTACAGAATTACTGCTTTAGTAACTTTGAGTTTACTGCCTTTACTAGTGCGAAACCTTTGGCTGTTCCCAAATACATGTGAAGTTCTTTGTGGTCACTCTGGCAAAGGCGAAGTTTTCTTCCCGCTACATTTGGGTGGGTGAGGACTGGAGCCCCCACGCAGGGCTCTCACTCCTGTGGGAGCTTTTGTTCTATTTGTCGTTCCCTGGTCTTTCGCTACTGACCCTTCCTAATGACTGTCTCTCCCACTCACAGTGACATTCAAGGGAGAACTCTGTTAGGTGGTGTTTTTCTCAAAGGAAACTAGTTCATTGTTAACAAATATTTTCAGCGCCCAAAATAAAAACAATTTGGAAGAATACTTACCTATTTTTCCTTCTTTTTCTAATTTTTTCAAATGTAGCAAGACATTATGTTGGGCCACTTTATGTAAATGCTCGGGAACATCCTAAAGGAAAGATGAGAGTATATTTTAATTTTTAATTAATTTATTTCTGGCCATACGACACAGTGTGCAGGACCTTAGTTCTGAACTCTCACCCTCTGCAGCAGAAGCACAAAGCCCTTACCACTGGACCGCCAGGCAAGTCCCTACAACATTTCTTTTTCAAAAAAATAACATGGTTAATCTTTTTGAAACTTTCAAAGAAAAAAGACAAAAGACGACAGTCTTTTTTGTTGTTGAGAAGTACTTAAAAAAGAAAAATTTAACAGCTTTACAAAACTTTGTGGTTTTTCTGTCATACATCAAGAATCAGCCATAGGTACACCCATGTCCCCTCCCTCCCAGACCATGCTCTCATCTCCCTTTCCATTCCACCCTTCAGCCTGTCAGAGTCCCTGTTTGAGTTCCCTGAATGAGATAGTAAATTCCCATTGGCCATCTGTTTCATACATGGTATTGTAAATTTCTATATTACTCTCTCCACACATCTCCCCTTCTCCCTCCTCTCCTCCCACCTTGTCCATAGGTCTGTTCTCTATGTCTGTTTCTTCACTGCTACCCTGAAAATAAATTCATCAGTGCTGTCTCTTCAGATTCCATATATATGTATCAATATATGATATTTATATTTCTCTTTCTGACTTCCTTCACTCTGTATAATGGGCTCTAGTTTTGTCCACTTCATTAGAACAGATTCAAATGCATTCCTTTTTATGGCTGAGTAGTATTCCATTATATATATGTATCACAGCTTCTTTATCCATTCATCTGTCAATGGACATCAGGGTTGCTTCCATGTTCTAGCTACTGTAAATAGTGCTGCAGTGAACACTGGGGTACATGTGTCTTTCTCCGTTTTGATTTCCTCAGGGTATATGCCTAGGAGTGGGACTGCTGAGTCATATGGTGATTTTCCTGGTTTTCCTACGGTGTGTCATATGGGGGCTTCCCTGGTGGCTCAGAGGATAAAGCGTCTGCCTGCAACATAGGAGACGTGGGTTCGATCCCTGGGTTGGTAAGATCCCCTGGAGAAGGAAATGGCAACCCACTCCAGTATTCTTGTCTGGAGAATCCCATGGACAGAGGAGCCTGGTGGGCTACAGTCCATGGAATCGCAAAGAGTCAGACACGACTGAGTGACTTCACTTTCTTTCACTTTCACGTTGGTTTTATTCCTAGCTTTTTAAGGAGTCTCCATACCATCAAGAAGACAGCTTTAACTCTAGGTTTTTATACAGTAATAACCAAAACTATTTCATCCTATATATGTCTCACTTTGGGTCACTGCTGCTGCTGCTGGTGCTGCTAAGTCGCTTCAATCATGTCTGACTCTGGGTGATCCCATAGACGGCAGCCCGCCAGGCTCCCTCATCCCTGGGATTCTCCAGGCAAGAACACTGGAGTGGGTTGCCATTTCCTTCTCCAATGCATTAAAGTGAAAAGTCAGAGTGAAGTCGCTCAGTCATGTCTGAACTCTTAGCGACCCCATGGACTGCAGCTTACCAGGCTCCTCCGTCCATACAATTTTCCAGGCAAGAGTACTGTATAATTCACTAGCTTGTTGTATTGTTTAGATTCCACATTATAAGAGGTAACATACACTTATTTGTCACATACACTATTTGTCTCTTTTATTCTTTAAATAAGAATTTTTCAAAGTCAAGCTTCTAAACTAAATTGACTATCTCCATTTCTCAGTTCCCTGAAAATGTTTTGTTAAGGTCATCAAATTACATTTTAATGAAAATTCAAAGAATTCTTTTAAATCCTCATTTTACCTGAATTCAGCAGCACACCAGGCTTCTGTCCTTTACTATCTCCCGGAGCTTGCTCAAACTCATGTCAAACTCAGTGATGCCACCCAACCATTTTATCCTCTGCCCGACCTTCTCCTTCTGCCCTCAATCCTTCCCAGCATCAGGGTTTTTTCCAATGAGTCAGCTCTTCACATCAGGTGGTTGAAGTATTGGAGCTTTGGCCTCACCATCAGTCCTTCCAATGAATATTCAGGGGTGGACTGGTTTGATGGGACGTTAAAGACCTTTACTAAATGAAACTCACTCAGGTTTCTTTTCAAGCTCATCTTTAGTTAAACTCTCAGGTATCTTATGGCTGTATAGGTTATGGCCATGGAGTCTTAAAACCCAGATAATCTTATTACATTCTTAACCCCTAAGCTATACTGCCTACATCAGTTATCTAATACACATTTGCTCAGAAACTGAATCCTACAGATGGATTGCCACATGCTGCTGTTAAACAAGAAATGTGCTCAGAGGCCACTGTGTGAGGGGCTCTTTCTCTACTAAATGACTCTCCTCATGCTCTTTTTTGAGGCCTTTCTCCTTTTAATCCTTTGGGCTTCCCTTGTGGCTCAGCTGGTAAAGAATCTGCCTGCAATGTGGGAGACCTGGGTTCAATCCCTGGGTAGGAAGATCCTCTGGAAAAGGGAAAGGCTTACTCACTCCACTATTCTGGCCTGGAGAATTCCATGGACTATATAGTCCATGGAGTCGCAAAGAGTCGGACATGACTGAGCGACTTTCATCTTCACAGGCACTGCTACTAATTCTCACTGCTATTAGCCAGGATCTAACTCCAGCAGATCACCCCTTCTCACTCGCTGCCGAGGAAGACACTAGATAATCAAGATGGTCAGAGTAATATATTATTGTTGTTAGCTGCCCAGTAGTGTCTAACTCCCTGCGATTCCAAGGACTGTAGCCCACCAGGATCCTCTGTAGCCTGACCATGGAATTTTCCAGGTAAGAATACTGGAGTTGGTTGCCATTTCCTTCTCCAAGTAAAACATAAATCATAACAAAGCCTCATCACCAGGCAATGATCTCCTACAGAATGAAGTACAAAAGGCTTAATAATGGCTCAGAAGGGTTATTCTGTGGGCCAGTGTTTATCAACTTCTGCATTCTAGAAACTTGAGATTTGATGATCTCAAATCTATACAAGTGACTAATACTACTTAAAAAATTAACAGACTCATCCTGCTCCATGTGATGAGTTTACCACATTAAGAGTCTAGTGAATAGATTCTTCTATTGAAATTGTGGCTATGTACAAATAAGATAAACAAAAATTACCTTGTAAATACTTTTTACAAGTTCCATTGCTGTGAATGACTTTTCAAAGTTCTCATGAAATACTGTAAGAATCTGCTGTTCTCGGATGTTTCTGTGAGAAATGTATTGTAGAATTTTAGCTTCGGCATTATGGATAACTGGGCCATGTCCTGAATTAGAAAAATTATAAAAATTATTTCAACCAAATAAAAAATTTTAAGTACAACTGAAGTTAATTCACTCTACTCAAAAAATATTTCATACAGTGTACTGGAAAAGGCATACTAAATATACAAGTGAGAATTATTTGGAAAACTATACAGGTAATAAGAGATTTAAAAATTACATACCAAGACAAAAACTTTTAGAGAATTATGTCAAAATCTATATAAAATATTACAGTGTTCATTAGAAAAAAGAAGAGTAACAATTAAAAGATAACAATAAAATTAACAATAAAAACAGTAACCACAACAGTAACAACAGGTATTAACAATGTTCATTATTTGCCAGTTGTGCAGTTGTTGTGTCCAACTCTTTGCGATCCCGTGGACTGTAGCATGTCAGGCTCCTCTGTCCTCCACTATCTCCCAGAGTTTGCTCAAATTCATGTGCTTGAATCAGTGATGCCACTCAACCATCTCATCCTCTGCTGTTCCCTTCTACTTTTAACTTCAATCTTTCCCAGCAACAGGGTAAACTCTTTTCTAATGAGTCAGTTCTTTCCAACAGGTGGCCACAGTGTTGAAACTTCAGCTTAAGCAACAGTCCTTCAATTAATATTCAGGGTTGATTTCCTTTAGGACTGGTTTGATCTCCGTGCTGTCTGAGGGTTCTTAAGAGTCTTTTCCAGCACCACAATTCAAAAGCATCAGTTCTTCATGGCACTCAGCTTTCTTTATGGTCCAACTCTCACATCTTCACATGACTACTGGAAAAACCATAACTATACGGTCCGTATAAAGTTGTTGGCAAAATGATGTCTCTGCTTTTTAATACACTATCTAGATTTGTCATAGCTTTCCTTTCAAGGAGCAAGTGTTTTTTAATTTCATGGCTGCAGTCACTGTCCACAGTGATTTTGGAGCCCAAGAAAATAAAAAGTCTGTTGTTGCTTCCATTGTTTCCCCAATATTTGCCATAAAGTGATGGGACTGGATACCGTTATCTTAGTCTTTTTTTTAATGTTGAGTTTATTTGCCAGATACTGCTCTAAATGCTTGATACACTTTATTCTTACAAGAATCCCATGAAGTACGTATGTTTATTCTCCCCTTTGAACAGCAGAAATTGAGGCATAGGAAGGGTAATTAATCTGCCTGTAGTTACATAGCTAAGTGGAGCTGGGATTCTGACTCAGGTGCTTTTAACCACTCTGTGTTCTTAACCACTATGCTTATCAAAGATTGAAAAGTGGAATATATAAAGTAACTTCATGGAAGTGATGAAGAGCTATTAAAAATTCACAAGGACCACAGGAGAACTTTGAGTCTTATGTACAGGCTAGCAGTTCAGAAACATTGATAACGCAGATAAAGTCATAATGAAATTTACCTTCTCTTAAAACAGTGAAAATGAATGTATTACACTAATCTGCAAGAGAGGTTTTTTTTAAAAGATATTTGAGAACAATTACCAGGAGTAGGGGCTTCCTTGGTGGCTCAGTGGTAATGAATCTACCTGCCAATGTAGGGGATGTAGGTTCGATACCTGGGTCCAGAAGATCCTCTGGAGAAGAAAACGGCAACTCACTGAAGTATTTTTGCCTAGGAAAACCCACGCACAGAGGAGCCTGGTGCTCCATGACTTAGCAACTAAAGAGTAACAACAAGAACCCAAAAGTAGACTGACCTGCTATATAAAGAGCTCAGGCTTTATGATACGGACTACCATTTACTAGCTGTATGGCTGTTAAAGTCTCTGCATCTTGGAGCTTTCTTCAGCTATGTGCTTCACTGAGTTTTTGTGAAGACAGCTTTGTGAAGGTCCCGACACTGTACCTGCAGGTAGGGTAGCAGGCTTTAATATGTGGTAGCTATGGCTATGGAATACCATTGACAAATGGGCTCCTGCTGTACCAATAAGCCAGTTCACTGGATTCACTGAAGCCAACACTCCCAAGAACCTGTACCAGGCATCCTCTCATTAGCTTTGCTCCAGTGTGAATGCATCAAACGTCTACTCTCTTCTCCTTCAAAACAGTTGTCAGCCTCTGCTTCTTTGATGTCAAAACATTAATCCAAATGCCTAGTCCCAGCAACTGTATGTTTCCCACCCCTCAGCAGTGGGAACTCATGAGAATATGAAGGTACTGAAGACATTGTATTTACAGATCTTTTCATGGCTCTCTGGCTAGGAACAAGTTAGAAGGACTTAAAAGAGTCAGTAATTGAGTCTCTTTCCCTCCTGGGGCCTTCTGTTGGGTCCTGTATCTTTCTTAGGTTTTAAGAGGGAGGGGAGATTCATACTGTAGAGCAGGGCAGTGATAGCTGATATACTGCTGCCGCTGCTGCTAAGTCGCTTCAGTCGTGTCTGACTCTGTGCAACCCCGTAGACGGCAGCCCACCAGGCTCTGCCATCCCTGGGATTCTCCAGGCAAGAACACTGGAGTGGGTTGCCATCTCCTTCTCCAATGCATGAAAGTGAAAGGTGAAAGTGAATCTCTCAGTCGTGTCCGACTCTTAGCGATCCCATGGACTGCAGCCCACCAGGCTCCTCTGTCCATGGGATTTTTCAGGCAAGAGTACTAATAATAGGTATTTTTTTCCCTGAGGAACTGAAATAAATGTACAGTCTCACAGTTAATATGGAAAATATTGATTTCCATGCATGCATGCTTGTTACTTCAGTCATGCTCTTCTCTTTGCAACCCTATGAACCATAGCCTGCCAGGTTCCCCTGTCCATGGGATTTTCCAGACAAGAACACTGGAGAGGGTTGCCATTTCCTTTTCCAGGGGACCTTCTTGACCCAGGGACCAAACCCACGTCTCTTAGTCTCCTGTATTGGTAGGCAGGTTCTTTACCACTAGTGCCATCTGGGAAGCCCCACTGATTTCCATTGTGTGAGTTAAAAAACTAAAGCTCAGAGGTCAAATGTTACTTGGTCACATGGCTAAAATTCAGTCCACAGTAGAAATCAAGTTAACAAAACTAAAGATAGCTCATGAAATGAAAACATTTTCTGGTCCCAATAAGTTTATTTCCTTTGTTTATGAGTTCTATTAACAGCTGGGTAGATGTTAAAAAAAATAACCCTATCTTTAAAAAAGTTATTAATACAACTCTCAGTCTTCTTTTTAATTGCATTGCTAGACAAGACAGGGGTGTAATTTAGAAAGAAGCAGTTTATACATATCTCTTCAACGCTGAAGACACACAGAGACAAACCAAAAGGAAATCTTTCTCATCATTTGAAACAAATAGTTTGCTAGGTTAAAAGAATGACCCACCTGGATATATAACTTTAGCTTTGATTTTTAATAACTCTTTCAGGGAGTTCATATAATCATAGAGGTCTTCAAATACAGTTGTTCCTTCCCCTAGGATGCAATCTCCAGAAAACAGAGCATTTTCTTCTTCTAAGACTAGAGCCATATGATCATCAGTGTGGCCAGGTGTGTATATAACTCTAGTTCAAAGAAGAAATAGCAACAGTTGGAACTCGTAGGCTTGGAAGAAATTTTGAGACTTAAATTATTCTCTCCTTCTTCATGGAAAAAGACACAAATAAATGATGTCGACACATTTCTGAAAAGAGTGGAGTCTGAACCACTGGACTGCCAGGAAATCCCCTACATGAAGGTTTATGACCATACCAATAATAAACCAGTTAAAAAACTAAGTCTAAATAATTTGTTCTGCAGAGTACTTGATTGCTCAGCCACATACAGGCAACCCTCTCTAGTAGTCATTTTTTTTCTGTTATTATTCCTGTACTTTGAATTGTATACTTTTGAATTACTGCAGACTTCACATTGTTTTCTTGTTTACCATTCTACCTCACAAGGCTATGATCTCTGAAAGGCAGGACTCCTGTCTAATTCTCATCTTTATATTCCCAATGCTTAGCACTCAGTATAGCTAATAGCAATATATTGCTTTCCATGTGCCAGGCACTGATTTCAGGAATTTACAAGCATTATACACTTAATCCTTTGTACTAGTAATGGGGTGGGTACTATTAACCTCTTCATTTTCTCTTTTAGATAATGAAATCACAGGAGATACCAAAAAATGTCTGATGGAATAAGATTTAAATTATGTTTTATTTAGCTTGAGAGGTTAATTATCCTAACCTCTTTTTAAAAATAAAACTTTATTATTCGGCTGCAAAACAGAGCTCTGTTTTGATTTTTTAAATTAATTATTTAACTTTTTCAGCTGCTCAATGCATTATGAGGGATCTTAATTCCCTGACCAGGGATCAAACCCATGCCCTCTGCAGTGGAAGCTGCTGCTGCTAAGTCACTTCAGTTGTGTCCGACTTTGTGTGACCCCAAAGACGGCAGCCCACCAGGCTCCCCCATCCCTGGGATTCTCCAGGCAAGAACACTGTAGTGGGTTGCCATTTCCTTCTCCAAAGCATGAAAGTGAAAAGTGAAAGTGAAGTCGCTCGGTCATGCCCGACTCTAGTGACCCCATGGACTGCGCAGTGGAAGCATGGAGTCTTAACTACTGGACTGCCAAGGAAGTCCTTCTCTTTGCCTATTCTAATAGTATTGCATTTGCCTGGAATACTTTAGATAATTTTTCTCAATAATGGACTTTTTTTGGGGGAAGACAGGGTAGATATAATTGCATATTTGCATTTATTGTATAGGAATTGAGAGTGTGTTTATGGTTAAGACTGGATTGAACACCTGCATCTCTTCTTTTCCTCCTAAAACATCAATAAAATCACCATAAAGGGATATGTGAAAAATGGCATAAACCCACAGAAGTGAGGAGAATGGACCATATCATTAGAATTCCAGAAGCTAAAAGAAGACATATGAATGAGAAATGACTTATTAGATGAGAGAAAAACTGACATCTAAGCTGGCAGAGGTGAAAGCTGAGACCCAACCAGATTCACACTGCCGAAGTCTCCAGTCTCTGGACGTGGGGCACCAGGAATCTAGAAGTAGAGGGGGGAGTAGAGATTAAAGGAAAAGATTGGCTGAGAGTGTATTTAACATTCAGGTCTTCAGATTCCCCTCTCATTTGGAGCAGCCTGACAAGCACCCCAACCCCACTGAAGGAAAAGACTGGAGATTTAATCTTCAATGAAGGAAACTTCAATGAGGGTGAAACATAGACACTGACAAGAGGTAGTGACACTCTTCTAAAAACAGGAATACCACATGAACACACATGGATCTGCAAGCCTTCTTTCTACACTCAGCTCCTATAATGCTGGCAGCCTGGCCTTTACTCTTCATGAAGATGAGAAGAGTCTTTGCTGGGAAACATTCCCAGCTCAGGAAGAAAGACTCTGATTCCTATGTTGGAAGTTCCCCAACTAAACAATTCATCTAGATGACGCCACACTGTGGCGCACAACCTACAGGAGCCCTCTTACGTTTTCAGAGCTCCCAAATAGCTGTCATCTCCCTTAGAAGACATCCTGGAGGAGGGCATGGCAACCCACTCCAGTGTTCTTGCTGGGAGAATCCCCACGGACAGAGGAGCCTGGCGGGCTACACTCCACGGGGTCATAAAGAGTCTGACATGACTGAAGCAACTGTGCACACATTCACCCTTAAAAGACACTGGTAAACACCAGATCACCAGACAACTGAAGAGAGCCTTTCAAACTGAGGAGAGCAAATAAAAACAAACAAACCAATTTAGAGGCTACAAATTATAAGGAAGAAAATTTCCAACAAACACACACACAAACCTCCCCTCCACAGCCACAAAGAAAAACAGCCGCACTAATGTCCTAGGAGAGATAAGAAGTTGCAACGATGAAACAAGAAAGAACCGTATGAAAGGAGCATTTCTGGGGCACAGAGACCTCCTGAAAGCTGAAGCTGTGAGAAGAGAAAGGGAAAAATAGGATTAGGAGATAAAGCTGATAAAAACCTTCCAGAAAGTACAGCAAAAAGGCAAAAAAGAGAGAAAACAGGAGGAAAAAAAAAATAAAGTTAGAGGATGAGTCTGAGCGTTCTAACAAAACAGGAAGGGTTTAATAAATGAAACAGGACAAAACAGATTAGAGAAAACATCAGTGAACAACTTCAGGAAAATTGTGAGTCCTGAAGGACATATGTTTCCAGACGGAAAAGGCCTTTCAAGGATCCAGCATTATAAACTTCCTCCAAGGTATACCACTGGGAATTTCTGGAACATAGTGAAGAAGAAAAAAACAAACAAACAGGTGGTCAAAAAAGTTCAGCAATCTGAAAGGTTTCAGATATCTCAGTCTCGATACTGTATTAACTAGAAGGCAATGAAATCTTGCATATGAAACCAAGAAGGAGAAAAGATTTTCAACCTGGAATTTACAAACAGTGCATTTTAATTCAAGTTGGATTAAACAGATATTTTTAGATAATGAAAGGTCTTAAAAATCCACTTTCTCAGAAAGCTATTGGAGGTGGGCTCCACCAAAACAGGAGTATCAAGAAAAAAAATTATGGGGTACAGGGGACAGGTGATCCAAGACTGGAGGGAGGCAAGGGGAAGCCCCAGGTGAGCATGAATGGAATTCTGGGAGGATCATATAGTCAGCCTGGAAGAGACCCATCCAGGACAGCAAGTTAGGAGGCTCTGAGGGAGGTTCATCCAGAACACGAAAGCACGAGCATCCCAGATACATTTAAACATTCTGAGAGAATATTTATATGATTGGAGTTGAATTAGTTATAAGTATATAGAAAATTATTCAAGTAACAAAACAATTATTAACTGCAGGAAAGCAGAAAAGGAAAATTAAGCACAGTTTACTACATGGTTCAGCTGTAAATAGTATCTATAGTCCTAGTAAGGTTAACATTGAATACTGAGCTAACCAAAATTATGACCCCAGAAGACTGGGAGACAGGAATGCAGCCCATAAATAAGAGAAGTGGGAAAACCAACTCTGATTTTTTTCAGAGTGGGAAATTAAAAAAAAAAACAACAACAACACAAAACTAAATAGGAAAGTCAGGATGCAGCAACGGATCAGTCCTTCAAGATTTGTTACTGTCACTGCTCCACCCTCTTTCATTTTTTCTCCCTAGAGGTGTCTACTTTCACTCCTTTTGCTAATTATGTATGTCATGTGCCTGAATTTTTTTTGAATGTGTGTGTCTGTCTGGCCTAAAAAAGCTCCCTACTGAAAGTAATTCTGCATTCCTCTCTGCTTCAAGACCTTGAAAAACCTACCTAATGGTCTAATAAACATATTTTCAAGTTTGGTTTTAGATTCTAGCAAGTTATGATGAGTAAACCTTCTTCTGGGCTTCCTAGGTGGCGCTAGTGGTAAAGAATCTGCCTGCTAAGGCAGGAGACATGAGACTTGGGTTCGATCCCTGAGTCAGGAAGATCCCCTGGAGGAGGGCATGGCAACCCACTCCAGTATTCTTGCCTGGAGAATCCCATGGACAGAGGAGCCTGGCAGGCTACACTCCATAGGTTTGCAAAGAGTTGGACACAACTGAAGCGACTGAGCATGCACATGCAGGTAAACCTTTCTTTAATTAAGTTAGATTACATTACTTTTTAAAGTGTGAAGTGAAGTGAAGTCGTTCAGTCATGTCCGACTCTTTGCAACTCCATGGACTGTAGCCTACCAGGATCCTCTAGCCATGGGATTTTCCAGGCTAATCCAGAATTAAAAAGAGAATCTATAAAAAATAGACAATTAAGTTTAAACTTTATGTCTTATTTAAGCTTAACTCACAGGACCATATTACTAGTAAGCAACAATGAAGCTTCACTAATAAGATGTGTAACTATTAGCAACTAAAGGCTCAGTATTTTTATGGACTACCTCAAACAAACATTTAAAAATCAGATAGTTTCACTATAATCTACACCAGAACATAGGTAAAGAAGGAAAACTTAAGACTGCCAAACCTGTTAAGGCTGCACAAAAAGAAAATTAACTACCCAATCTCATTAATGAATATTATTATAAAAATATTAACCAAAATATTAGGTTAGCCAAAAAGTTCATTTGGGTTTTCCCCATAAGCTGGCATGGAAAAACTTGAATGACCTTTTTGGTCAACTCAATATTAACAAATAGAATGCAAAAGCAAATTTAAAAATAACATAGTGATCAAATAAAATTTATAAAAAATGCAAGGGTGTTTCAATATTATAAGATCCCTGATAATAATAATAAAGCTAAGGATACAACTAATAAGACCACTGCCCTAGACATTGCAAAGATGACAAAATTCAAATCGTAACAGTATTTAAGAAAACTGACACCACTCTAATGGCATTAATGATAAATTAATAATAATTAGATGTCAACAAAGGAGCCCAAAATGCAGTACTTGGATGGAATCTCAAAAATGACAGAATGGTCTTTGTTCGTTTCCAAGGCAAACCATTCAATACCACAATAATCCAAGTCTATACTCTGACCAGTAACGCTGAAGAAGCTGAAGCTGAATGGTTCTATGAAGACCTACAAGACCTTCTAAAACTAAAACCCCAAAAAGACATCCTCTTAAAGAAGACTGGAATGCAAAAGTAGGAAGTCATCAGATACCTGTATAACAGACAAGTTTGGCCTTAGAGTACAAAATGAAGCAGGTCAAAGGCTAACAGAGTTCTGCCAAGAGAATGAACTGACCATAGCAAACACCCTCCTCCAACAATACGAGAGAAGACTCTACACATGGACATCACCAGATGGTCAATACCAAAATCAGACTGATTATATTCTTTGCAGCCAAAAGATGGAGAAGCTCTATAGAGTCAGCAAAAACAAGACTAGAAGCTTACTGTGGCTCAGATCATGAACTCCTTATTGCCAAATTCAGACTTAAATTGAAGAAAGTAGGGAAAACCACTAGACCATTCAGGTATGACCTAAATCAAATCCCTTACTATTTATACAGTGGAAGTGACAAGTAGATTCAAGGGATTAGATCTGACAGACAGAGTGCCTGAAGAACTACGGGAGGAGGTTCCTGATATTGTACAGGAGGCAGTGGTCAAGATCATCCCCAAGGAAAAGAAATGCAAAAAGGAAAAATGGTGGTCTGAGGAGGCCTTACAAATAGCTGAGAAAAGAAGAGAAGCTAAAGGCAAAGGATAAAAGAAGCGATATACCCATTTAAATGCAGCGTTCCAAAGAATAGCAAGGAGAAGTAAGAAAGCCTTCCTCAGTGATCAATGCAAAGAAATAGAGGAAAACAATAGACCGGGAAAGATTAGAGATCTCTTCAAGAAAATGAGAGCTACCAAGGGAACATTTCATGCAAAGATGGGCATAATAAAGAACAGAAATGGTATGGACCTAACAGAAGCAGAAGATATTAAGAAGAGGTGGCAAGAATACACAGAAGAACTATACAAAAAAAAATTGTCATGATGCAGATAATGACGATGGTGTGATCATTTACCTACAGCCAGACATCCTGGAATGTGAAGTCAAATGGGCCTTAGGAAGCATAACTATGAACAAAGTTGGTGGAGGTGATGGAATTCCAGTTGAGCTAGNTTGTCATGATGCAGATAATGACGATGGTGTGATCATTTACCTACAGCCAGACATCCTGGAATGTGAAGTCAAATGGGCCTTAGGAAGCATAACTATGAACAAAGTTGGTGGAGGTGATGGAATTCCAGTTGAGCTAGTTATCTCAAATCCTAAAAGATGATGCTGTTAAGTGCTGCACTCAATATGCCAGCAAATCTGGAAAACTCAGCAGTGGCCACAAGACTGGAAAAGGTCAGTTTTCATTCCAATTCCAAAGAAAGCCCATGCCAAAGAATGTTCAAGCTACTGCACAATTGCACTCATCTCACACGCTAGCAAAGTAATGCTCAAAATTCTCCAAGCCAGATTTTAATAGTACGTGAACCATGAACTTCCAGATGTTCAAGCTGGATTTAGAAAAGGCAGAGGAACCAGAGATCAAATTGCCAACATCTGCTGGATCACTGAAAAAGCAAGTGAGTTTCAGAAAAACATCTATTTCTGCTTTATTGACTATGTCAAAGCCTTTAACTGTGTGGATCACAACAAACTGTGGACAATTCTTAAAGAGATCACTTTACCTGCCTCCTGAGAAATTTTTATGTGGGTCAAGAAGCAAGTTAGAACTGGACATGAAACAACAGACTGGTTTCAAATCGGGAAACGTGTACATCAAGGCTGTATATTGTCACCCTGCTTATTTAACTTCTATGCAGAGTACATCATGTGAAATGCTGGGCTGGATCAAGCACAAGTTGGAATCAAGACTGCCGAGAGAAATATCAATAACCTCAGATACGCAGGTGACACCACCCTTATGGCAGAAAGCGAAGAACTAAAGAGCCTCTTGATGAAAGTGAAAGAGAAGAGTGAAAAAGTTGGCTCAAAACTCAACACTCAGAAAACTAAGATCATGGCATCTGGTCCCATCACTTCATGGTACTAGATGGGTAACAATGGAAACAGTGAGAGACTTTATTTTTGGGGGCTCCAGAATCACTGCAGATGGTGATTGCTGCCATGAAATTAAAAGACACTTGCTCCTTGGAAGGAAAGCTATGACCAACCAAGACAGNTGGTACTAGATGGGTAACAATGGAAACAGTGAGAGACTTTATTTTTGGGGGCTCCAGAATCACTGCAGATGGTGATTGCTGCCATGAAATTAAAAGACACTTGCTCCTTGGAAGGAAAGCTATGACCAACCAAGACAGCATATTAAAAAGCAGAAACATTATTTTACCAAAAAGGTCCATCTAGTCAAAGCCATTGTTTTTCCAGTAGTCATGTATGGACATGAGTGGACTTTAAAGAAAGCTGAGCGCTGAAGAATTGATGCTTTTGAACTGTGGTGTTGGAGAAGACTCTTGAGAGTCCCTTGGACTGCAAGGAGATCCAACCAGTCAATCCTAAAGGAAATCAGTCCTGAATATTCATTGGAAGGGCTAATGCTGAAACTCCAATACTTTGGTCACCTGATGTGAAGAACCAACTCACTGGAAAAGGCCCTGATGCTGGGAAAGATTGAAGGCAGGAGAAGGGGTCAACAGAGGATGAGATGACTGGATGACATCACTGACTTGATGGACACGAGTTTGAGTAAGCTCCAGGAGTTGGTGATGGACAGAGAAGTCTGAGGTTTTGCAGTCCATGGGGTTGCAAAGAGTCAGATTTGGCTGAGCAACTGAACTGACTGAGATGATACCACTCTAATGGCTGAAAATGAGGAGGAACAAAGAGCCTCTTGATGAGAGTTTGAGAGGAGAGTGAAAAAGCTGGCTTAAAACTCAACATTCAAAGAACTAAAATCATGGCATCCAGTCCCATCACTTCATGGCTAATGACGGGGAAAAGTGGAAACACTGGCAGATTTTATTTCCTTGGGCTCCAAAATCACTGTGGACGGTGACCACAGCCCTGAAATTGAAAGACACTTGCTCCCTCGAAGAAAAGCTATGACAAATCCAGACAGTGTACTAAAAAGAAGAGACATCACTTTGCCAACAAAGGTCCGTATAGTCAAAGCTATAGTTCTTCCAGTAGTCCTGTACAGATGTGAGAGTTGGACCATAAAGAAGGCTGAGTGCTGTGAAGAATTGATACTTTTCAACTGTGGTGAAGACTCTTGAGAGTCCCTTAGACAGTAAGGAGGTCAAATCAGTCAATCCTAAAGGAAATCAATTCTGAATATTCATTAAAAGGATTGATGCTGAAGCTGAAAGCTCCAATATTTTGGTGACTTGACATGAAAAGTCAACTCATTGGAAAAGACCTTGAGGCTGAGAAAGATTGAAGGTAGGAGGAGAAAGGGGCAACAGAGGGTGAGATGGTTGGGTGGCATCACTGACTCAAGGCACATGAGTTGAGCAAACTGTGGGAGATAGTGAAAGACAAGGAAGCCTGGTGTGCTACAGTCCATGGGTTGCACAGAGTCAGAGATGACTTAGCCACTGAACAAGAAGAAAACAGAAATGAGTATAACTTAGAATGATTTCTCCTTTACCAAAAAAAAATAAAAATCAAATCCTTATAAAAAATTCTGCTAAAAATGTAATAGATATAAGGTACAAGAACATAAGCTACTAGTGTAAGGGGAGCAATTACTTTTGAGAGGCATTAAGAACTGACATTAAGAATTTTATGCTTTTATAGTTTCCAAGTATATGCTTTATATATTACAAACAATTACAATTTTATAGTCGTACCAATGTCAAGTTATTAAAGAGATGTTAGAAATCATCTCTGGTCTGATTAAACCTGCTGCAACCTGTTAGTGAAAGTATTCATGTTATATGAAAATGATTCCAGTAGGCATATTTCTAGCAAATATAAAAATATGAAGACAGTCTACAAAATGGGAAAACATTTGCAAACCATATATCTGATAAGGAGTTAACATCCAAAATACATAGGGAACTCAAACAACTCAACAGCAAAAAATCCAATTAAAAAAATGATCAAAAACTTGAATAGACATTTTTCCAAAGAAGATAGATGAAAGACCAACAGGAACATGAAAATTGTTCAACATTATTGGTCATTGGGGAAATCCAGATTAGAACCAAAATAAGATGTCACCTGATGCCTGTCAGAATGGCCATCATCAACAACACAAGAGATACAAAGTGCTGCTATGAGTGTGGAGAAAAGGAAAAATGCTTGGCATTATTGGCAGGACTATAAATTGATACAGCCATTACAGAAAACAAGATGAAGAACTCTTGAAAAATTAAAAATAGAACTACATATCACCAGCAATTCTACTCTCAGGAATAGATGCTCAGGAAATGAAAACACTAACTTCAAAAAATATCTGTAGCCCAATGTTTACAGCAGTGTTATTTACAATAGCCAAAACATGGAACCAAAACATGGAAGCAATCCATAAGTGGCCTCTGATGGATAAATGGATAAAAAAGTTGTGATACACACACACATATACACACAATGCAGGATTATTCAGCCATAACAAATGAGGAAATCCTACCATTTGGGACAATGTAGATGGACCTTGAAGGCATTATGCTAAGTAAAATAAGTCAGAGAAAGACAAATACAACATGATCTCACTTACATGTGGAATCTTAAAAAAAACAAAAACAAAAAACAATCCACCGAACTCACAGAAAAAGAGATCAGGCATGCAGTTACCAGAGGTGGAGGGTAAGGGGAGGGAGAAATAGAGGAAAGGTAGTTAAAGGTACAAATTTCCAATTATAAGGTAAGTACAAGGCATACAATGTACAACAAGGTGACTAAACACTGCTTTATGATCTATAAAAAAGCTGTTAGGAGAACAAATCCTGAGTTCTCATCACAAGGAGAAAATTGTTTTTTTTTTTTTATTCTTTCATTTCTTTTTATCTATATGAGTTGATGAATGTTAGCTGAACCGTAATACAAATTGATGTAAATCAAACCACCATGGAAAAAATAGTGTCACTGTGTATCGTATCTTACAGACAATCCTATGAACAATCACAATAAAATCCATTTATGAACAGACCCAGTGGTTGTTTTTTTTTAATTGAGAAAGACTCATTTGGAAAACCATTCTTTTCAGAGTCTGCAAATAGCTTTTCTGTCAAAGTGCTTGCAATGGCTCCTTCTCCACCTGCTGGGTTGAGGGAGGTGAGCATGGCGACTTTGAAAGCAAGGACTGAGGGTAATGGAATCACAAAATGGAAGGAGCTTGAAACCTCACTTGCAGGAGAGTCCCTCACTAATCACTACCCACTTTTGGACTTTCTGTGACTGAGAACTAAACTTCTTCCATGTTTTAGCCATTACCCATTCCTGGGTTGGTTGACCACAGCAACTAGAATTAACTAATACTAATTAGTGAAGCTAAGGAGTTGATTACCTGAGGTACTTACGTACAAAAAAACTTAAAATTTAATATGTGCTATGACAAAACAATAAAGGTTATAGGAAAGTTAGGGGAAGGAGCAATGAATTTTGCCCAGAAAGGGTTCTGAAACTAAGTAATGGGTGGATTAGGTTTGAAGAATGAACAGATAAGAATCTGTCAGGGAGACAAGTTGAAGGGAAGGGGCAATGCCTGATACAGAGGATGGTACGAGCCAAGGCCTGGATGCATAGAATGTCCTTGTAACTGTGCCTACGAGGGCAGTGATGAGAGCAAAGACCAGGAACCTGTGGGGCCAGACTGTAACACATCAGGGGAACAAACATCATCTTGTGTGCAGGGAGCGCTATTCTACATTCCAGGTGACACGGGGTACGAAGGGTTAGATTAGGAAGTCAGGATGTTGAGTAAGAGGTAGTGGTGAAGAAGAGGCTGCACTGCCAAATATTTCTGAGGTTAAAAACTAACCCGATTAAATGTAGCAGGTGAGGGTGAGGAAGGGAGAAGGAGGAACAATAAAGAGTGAAGAGGAGTCAGCTTCTGTCTTAGCGGAAAAAAAATTCTATAAAGTACTAAGAAAAGTAACTATTCTGAAGTCGGAAAGCAAGTACAGTTTGTGGGGGAGAGAAAACCAGAATTATTTCAGCTTTAAAGTCGAATCTGAAATACCCTTTCAAATCCCTCAGACAGGTCTCAGGAGAGACGAGTCTGGCCTGAAATGTGTCTACTTTAGGGATAGGGCAGCCTTTGGAAGTGAGAGCATGAGAGAGCGCTGAATTTACCTAATGGGAAGGTGCCTAAATCACCCTAGCAGGAAGCTACTCCATTTTTTAACATTTAAATTTGATTTATTAAAAAAGGTCCTCAATTAATTCAAATAAACAATTTTAGAAAGGTAGATTAAGTGTAAAGTCTTTTCCTCTGCTTATCAAGCAACCTGTTGTCTCTGCCCGGAGAAACCAATGTCAGCACATCTTCTGTATCCTTCCTGCGGTATCTTTACTCAGTCAAGCAAATGTGATGAAATCTCCCTTCTCCCGCTTTTGTAACACACAGACGTAGATCCCCATCCTGCCTTCCCCAGCTCAAGGACATTGACTTACCTTAGTGTGGCACCTTCAGTCTTAATTATATCTCCATCTTTCACATAAACATACTGTTGCTCTCCATTGTCTATAGTTTCTTTTCTCTCAGGATTCCGTGGGAGTTTTTTAACGCAATAGGTAGTGTCTAGTCACAAAACATGTAAAATATATGAAGTCACATTTTAAGTGATAATTCAGCCTTTTACAAGATCAACTTCCATAGAGCCACAAACACTTGAGTAAATTAACAGTAAGAGGCAATAGAAATTGGGATGAAGCATACCTCTGAGATGGTAACTATTTTTTTCCACCTTAACAAAGAGATTTTTATTCTATCATACCCTTTCACATCTACATAAAAACCTTTGTGTTTTTCTAATTACTCTTATTTTTATACAAAATTTGGAAATAGCACTTCACAGTCTCTGCTAGCTTTGAGATGAAGATGGGTACTGAATACTGTATAGCACCAGGAACTCTACTCAAAGCGCTGTAATAATCTATATGGGAAAAGAATCTGAAAAAGAATAGATATATGTGTGTGTGTGTGTGTGTATATATATTTATGTCTGTCTATCTATCTATAAGATTCCCATCTATCTATAAGATCCCCTGGAGAAGGAATGGCAACTCACTCCAGTATTCTTGCCTGAAGAATCCCATGGACA
>SJYV01005777.1:1228452-1242028 GCA_006410875.1 Neotragus pygmaeus | reverse complement strand
AGACAGGTTATTCCACGCGCAGAATAATTTAAAATAATTAAAAATATTTAAAATAATGCCACACAACAGTAACAAGAAACAAAGTTAGCTCTTCTTTCCCCAAGCTGGCTAGTTTTTTCCCAGACTCAAGCAATTTGAAGCAAGGAAATCCTGCTTTCCGCTTGAGAGTTAAGAAAAAGGCCTCAATACAACCACTCGCTTTTGCGAATGGAAGTCAAACTCAGGGCCAAACACCAGTAAAGTCAAGTGAGGAAAGTAAACGCGTTCTTGGATTCTTAACTCCAAGCGATCCTAGTGTCTCAACAACTTAAACAACCTCACTCTGGATTTCAAAATCAAACAAAGTAAATTGGGTCTCGAAAACAGGAAACATGTCCGTTTTTCCTTAGCCATTCGTAAGTTAAGACAGTTGACTACCCCAGGTGGAAGTGATTTACGGGAAGGGGTGTCCAAATCGGGGTGGGCTGGGGCAGGACCCCACAGTGCAGGCTGCGGGTAGCACAGCCTCTCCACCCGCCGCGAGCAGTCCCCGCAGGCCCAGCTCCGTGCGTTCCGAGGGCCGGTAGGTGTGATGGCGAGGGTGGAGAAACGTTTACCTGGGGCCGGTCCCCACCAGGTAGGTGTTGGTGCCCTGCAGGGTCATGGGACCCGGGTTACAGCCTAGGACGCGAATCACCCGACTGGACAGCCGTTCTATGCGCTGCAAGGTGGAGGCCATCTCTTCTGCCGCTCGCCGCCGCGGAGCAGTCCAGACCGCCCAAGCGCGGAACCAGCAACGAGGCCAGGGGCTGAGCCGGCGGTCACCTGACGCCGCGCGAGAGGAGTGGGGCGTGGACCCGCAGCTGTGCCGGGGGCGGAGACAGAAATCACGTGGTGTAGCACGAGCGAAATGGGAGGGCCTGGGAAATCAGCCCGGGTGCCGTGGGCGGGGCCGGAGATCACGTGTTGACGCGTGAGCCCAGCGGGTGGGGGAGTCGCTGACGTGCGGTGAGGCGGGGCCGGCGGCACGTGACTCTAGCGGAGTTTTGTGGGCGGTGGCGCAGGGTTGTTCACTGGCACGAGGCGCCCGGCGGCCTGAGACGAGACTGGACTCCGGCCCTTGCGTGCTGCCACCTGTCACAGAGCCTGGTGGTTTTGCAGGAGTTTGTTTTCAGGCAGGCTAGTTTGTTCGACTGCGAAAGACATATTTTAACCTGGGAAGTCTTGTCATGGAGCAAGGGGTAGGCAAGTTTCGGGTTAGTTACAGAGCACGGAATCCCGGGAAGGGTAGCTAGTCGGGTTTTCAGGCGAGGGTGGGTGTGGGTGTTTGAGGAGCAACTGGTTTATCTTTTATATAAATAGCAGTGAAATTGAAAGTGAAGTTGCTCAGTCGTGTCTGACTCTTTGCGACCCCATGGACTGTAGTCTATCAGGCTCCTCTGTCCATGGAATTTTCCATGCAAGAGTCCTGGAGTGGGTGGTTTATTTAGCACTTACTGCTGTGGAAAAGGCAATGGCACCCCACTCCAGTACTCGTGCCTGGAAAATCCCATGGACGGAGGAGCCTGGTGGGCTGCAGTTCATGGGGTTGCGAAGAGTCGGGCACGACTGAGCGACTTCACTTTCACTTTTCACTTTCCTGAATTAGAGAAGGAAATGGCAACCCACTCCAGTGTTCTTGCCTGGAGAATCCCAGGGATGGGGAGCCTGGTGGGCTGCTGTCTATGGGGTCGCACAGAGTTGGACATGACTGAAGAGACTTAGCAGCAGCAGCTGTACCGAGTGCGTTTTACAAACGTTCAGTTCGGTCGCTCAGTCGTGTCTGACTCTTTGCGACCCCATGTATCGCAGCAGGCCAGGCCTCCCTGCCCATCACCAACTCCCAGAGTTCACTCAAACTCATGTCCGTCGAGTTGGTGATGCCATCCAGCCATCTCTTCCTCTGTCGTCCCCATCTCCTCCTGCCCNAAATAAGATGTGTATAAGAGACAGGTTCAGTTCAGTTCAGTTCAGATGCTCAGTCATGTCTGACTCTGCAACCCCATGAATCACAGCACACCAGGCCTCCCTGTCCATCACCAACTCCCAGAGTTCACTCAAACTCATGTCCGTCGAGTTGGTGATGCCATCCAGCCATCTCTTCCTCTGTCGTCCCCATCTCCTCCTGCCCCCAATCCCTCCCAGCATCAGGGTCTTGTCCAATGAGTCAACTCTTCGCATGAGGTGGCCAAAGTATTGGAGTTTCAGCTTCAGCATCAGTCCTTCCAGTGAACACCCAGGACTGATCTCCTTTAGGATGGACTAGTTGAAGCTCCTTGCTGTCCAAGGGACTCTGAAGAGTCTTCTCCAACACCACAGTTCAAAAGCATCAATTTTTCGGTGCTCAGCTATCTTCACAGTCCAACTCTCACATCCATACATGACCACTGGAAAAACCATAGCCTTGACTACTAACTCATTTAATCTTCACAATGTGAAGAAGGCGGCAATATTTATGGCCATTTTACAGACGCAAAATGGAGGTTTGCAGACATGCCCCAACCTTGTACCGACACTCCACGCCCTACCTGCAGCCGGTTCAAGGAGCTCCGCTCCTTTTTGTGCCACTTGTAGTACCCCACCAACCCCAAGACTAGGGGAGACGCGAGCGCGTGTATTGGTGTACTCTTGGTGGGAGGTTGTGTCCAAGACATAAATGACTTCTTTTTCTTTGTAAGGAGTCCTTTTCTAATCTGCTGAGCAGTTAACTATCCCAGTGTTAACTTCCCCATATTAAAACAAAACCAGTTACTGTTTATCTAAAACGGAATGCACAGATCTCATGATCAGTTTCATTCCCTTATGGGCAATTGTATGTACGTAAAAGATGTAGAACACGTGTGATAGCCCATGCCTTTTTCAAAAGAAATGATAAATTGATACATTAGATTCTAGTGGTTCTAAAATTTAGTCCTTTTTAAAGAAAATTATTTATTTTTAATTGGAGGATAATTGCTTTACAATATGTTGGTTTCTGCCATACATTAACATGAATGCCCCATAGGTACATACATGCCCCCTTCCTCTTGAATCCCCGTCCTACCCCATCCCACCCCTCTCGGTTGTAGGGCCTGCATTTTTAACATCCTTTTGGCAGGTGTTTCTGGATAAAGGATTGTTGTTCTGTATGCAGTATTTATATTACAAATCGAAAGTTTAATATTCCAGATTTCTTGAAAACACACCTGGATTATGCGTGGCAAATTTCTTTCCCTGTGTCTTTAAGATGTAATTTTAGTAGCAAAATGTTTCAAAAACATTCATTGAAACAATCATGTCAATTATCCCCTTTGCATTGGGAAGGCAAGCAACAAGTCCTTTAAAGACTGCTCCGAATAATCATCAGAATTCTCTATATCAAGTATTTTCAACTCAACAATATTTGTCTGTTATCAGTAGCTCTTCCAGCAAGAAGCTGGCTTCCCATTTTAAAACCTCTCTCCTGGAAAGTCAGCAAAGCTTTGAGAAGAGAGGGGAACTATTTCCATGAGCAGCTCAACTTTCTTATTCCTTAACTTTTTTTTTCCTTGTGAATTAGAATTTCCCTTGTGCTTTCCATCTCAATTTCATTTAGTTCCTTGCCAGGGTCTTCATTTGGTAGATGAAGAAATGGGCCCAACAAATAATGTAAAAGTGACTTGAGTCGTAGAAGGAGACATTAGACACAGCAGAAGAGCAGAACAGAGTGTAGGTGATGAACTTGGTTTAGAGGAGTTTAAGCTGAGGTCATTGTGAGATATCCCCATAAAGAAATCCACAAATAGTTAGATGTATGGCTTGAGCTAGGAAGAAAGATAGAGGTTGCAGATTCAAAACTGAGTCTTTGTGAATATCAACGTAACTTGAAGTTTTAAGTTCCCATGAAAGAAGACCAATGATTTTTACATTCTGTTCAGTTACAGTTACAATAATTGATCAACCATCTCTAACATGTATTGTCATTGATGTGTGGGAATGTGTGTAAAAATGAATAGGCGAGCTTTATAGAGGCTTATAACTAAAAGGGAAATGAACATGATAATATTTTAAAGCATATTCAGGTGAATCCTATAGAAGTATAGTGAAAGTGATGAGATTGCTAGAAGGAAGGAGAGAAATTAGGATGATCTGAGAAAGCTTAACAGTAGTGGATGTTAGCTGATTTTTAAAGGATTGATATAACTTTTATCAGGTAGCTGGAGGAAGAACAGCTTTCTGGAAAGTAAATAACCTTGAGCAAAGGCTTGGAAATAAGAACTGTAATGTTTATTTTGGTAATAGAAACCAATGGTCATATGTTCTTGGGGCATAGGGTTTGAGAAGGTATAAAATTTGAAAAATTAGGTAGGTAGGGCTCCATTAATAATACTTTGTAATTATTATTTCAAATAGACGATTTCAAATTCAGGAATATCTCCCTTTCAAACATGAATTGTCCATTTAGATATGCTGTGAGGCAATGTATTTTTTAAAAAAATTAATTGATAATACAGTAAAAACTTGTAAACTCATCAGTCTTAAAAGGAGCCATGGAATTCCTTCCCCCAAGGTGATAGTTAAAAAAAAAAAAGGATGTACTATGGTCACAATGATATAGACTCTTATCACTGGATTAGAACATCGCACATGTGACTAACAGGTGATTTCAGTTTCATTTTGGTTTGGATCTTAAAGGTTTACACACTCCTTAATAATGCTTATTTTCCGTGAGGAAGAAAAAAGAATTCCCAGGATGAAGATTTTCCAGAAGGAACTTTGAATTAAAGAAGTCTTTTTGTATATGACAAGTAAGTCTGTATATTTGGAGAAGGCAATGGCATCCCACTCCAGTACTCTTGCCTGGAAACTTCTATGGACGGAGGAACCTGGTAGGCTGCAGTCCATGGGGTCGCTGAGTCAGACACGACTGAGCGACTTCACTTTTGCTCTTTGTTTTCTTCTACTATATATGGAAATATTTTTTTTCCTCGATAGAAAGCTTAGGAAATTGCAGTTTTTTTTAGCTGATGTTAAACAGGACTTGGATACACATTAAACATATCCAATATAATCATGTTAAGAAATTCGTCACCATTTTGGGGAATTTTGTTCCACATACTCAAAATCTAGTACATTAGATTTCTGAACTCGCTGTTCCTTCCTGGCAAGCTTTTTCATATGATGATAGCAATATGGCTAATTTCTTTAACTCAGATGCCATTTTAGTGCTCTGACCATTCTAATTAAAATTACAACCTGTGATGCACCTGCCTCTACTCCAACTCCTGATTTCCCTTAAAATGCTCTGTTCTTTCTGTAGCACTTATCACCTTCTAATATGATGTCTAATTTTATTTATTTTTATTATTTGATTATCTTTCTGTGCTAGGATGTAAGTTCCACAATGGCAGGGATTTTTGTTTCTTTTACACATGACGTATCTCAAGAGCTTACAAAAGCACATCATAGGTTTAAGTAAATATTTAATCAAACAGAACTTTTTGATGAAATCTCATCCTGCTAAACTCCATGCTTAAAGTGACATGACATTTTTAATTTAAGATAAGAAACTTGTTGCAGGGAAATTCATGCCCTATTAGATTAGAAATACTCAGGCTTAAAAAAAATTTTTTTTCCATCCTGTTGGCCACAACATTCTTGGTAGGAAAAGTAGCAATAATGGGTGTTTTCTTTTACTGTAAGAACAGTGAACTATCTTTTAATATTCTGAAAACTTTTAAAGAAAATACTTACAAGTGCTAAAATGACAAGAACACTGTTAAGTATTGGATTGTGTGTGTATTTTTTAAACAACATCTTCCCCTCTTAATTTTTAAAGTAATAAATATTCTTTATAGAATGCATAGGGTGTTAGTCTACTCAGGCTGCCTTAACAGAATCCAACAGATAGGTGGATTAAATAATATAAATTAATTTTTCCCATAGTCTGGAGACTGGAAGTCCAGACTGGTGCCAGCAGGGTTGGTTTCTGTTGAGGCCTCTTTCTTTGGCTTGCAGATGGCTATTTTCTTGCTGTCTTGTTTCTTATAAGGACACCACTCCTATTGGGTTAGGGACCCATCCTGGTGACTTCTTTTAACCTTATTACCGCTATAAAGCCCTGTCTCTAGGAACAGTCACTTTGAAGGTTAGTGCGTCAATGTATGAATTTTGAGGGGAAACTGTTCAGCTTGTAAATATAGAAAAGAATGAAGAACAAATCATCTATAATACCATTAATTCCCCAGATAAAACTACTGTTAACGTTTTTCCTATTTCTCTAGTCCTATTTCCTTTACATTTTTTAAAGCTTTGAGATTATAACAGTATTTTTTCCACTTAACATTCTTTAAAGTGAAGTCAAGAACTGCAAACTCAGATGCTTACAGGTATTAGGCAGACAGGCAAAGTAATAATGGTAACTAACAGTTACTAAGCTCTAATTGTACCAAGTACTTTTCTAGAGGCTTGCATGTATTATATATATATTACCTTTCTTAACCTTAACAACAACCCTCTGAGATATATACCATTATTATCTCCATATTTCAAATGAAGATAAGGGATAGGGAGGTAAAAAAGAACATATTTAAGGATACACAGCTATTAGATAACTGCATGGGGACTGACACCTCACTGTTGAAATGACTGAAGTGGGGTGACTGGCTACTGTGGTGAACTTGAGAGCGCTTTGCCATCTAGGGTGGGTACCCACTGCTCATGAAGAAATGATAGTCTACTGTAGCAGATCTTTGAGTTCTTTGATAGCAGTGAAAACTCTGGATTTTTGTATGAAATCTTGGCAATTCATTAGTACAATTAAAGAAATCCCTGTTATGTTGAACAGATGTCATCTGCAGATTGCATTCATGTTTATAAAATAGGCTTCATAATAGTAATATCTACCTTCTAAGTTTGATGTAAGAATTATATGAAGACATTTTATTTGCAACATATAGGTCAATGCCTGGCATGTAGTAACTGTTATTAATATTTTCTTCAGTCATCAAAATTCTTTATAAGTATTGTTTACTATTGTTTTTGTTTTAAGAAATTATAAAACACATTAGTGCATATCTGTTGTTAAAAATTCAAACAAAATGAAATAATATTTAAAAGATTGAAATTGCATTTGCTTCCCACTCAACTCCTTTCCCTTCTCCATGTATATTAAAAAAGCATATACTGCAACATGCTATATTTATCCTTCTGGTACTTGCTTCTTTCATTTAGTATGTCTTGGAGACCTTGTGAAATCAGTTTATACGAAACTACTTCATTCTTTTTAAAGGCTGTATGGTATATTCTCTAGTGTGACTCTACCATAATTTATTTATTTTTTTTTTTGGTTGTTCTTTTCTTTTTTTTTTTTTTTTTTTTTTTTTTTTTNAAGCCCAGGTCCAGATGGCTTCACAGCTGAATTCTACCAAAAGTTCCGAGAAGAGCTAACACCTATCCTACTGAAACTCTTTCAGAAAATTGCAGAGGAAGGTAAACTTCCAAACTCATTCTATGAGGCCACCATCACCCTAATACCAAAACCTGACAAAGATACCATAATTTATTGAATTAGACTTCTCAATTGTCATTTGGGTTTTTTTCAATTTTTGCTGTTTTAAAAAGGTTCTGCAAGCAGCATATACCTTTGTGCATGTTTGTAAATATTTCCCTAGGCTTGATTCTTAGATGGAATTGCTGTATCAAAGCACATTAAGAATTTTCACAACTGCTGGACCTTTGTTAAATATATTTTTAGTAGCTTTGTAATATTCTACTTTATGAATCTATCATTATTTAATTCTTCTTGTTGACACATTTAGATTATTTCCAATTTTTTGCCACTATATATATAGACCGTTAGTAAATATATTTGTGAGTAGGTTATGTTTTTTAAAAAGCAAATAGTCTGAGAGGAAGTTGTCAACTATTATGTATATTTCTAACACTTTACTTTCCCAAAGCTATATATTGTAAGAAATTTATTTAGTGGTAGTATATTATTTTTAGAAAAAGTAGAGCTTTGATAAAGTCATGGCCTAGGATTTTTGATGTTAGAATCAAGATTTTTTGAATTTTTTATGTTTTATTTTAGGTATTGTCATCTGTAATGAAGATCACTGTGAAACAAGATTGAATAAAGCCTGGTAACAACTGGACTAGAGGTTTAGAATAGAAAGTTAAAATTAGTCACTTGGTTTTAGTGTTCCAATTTCATAATGTTTATTCTTTAAAATATTTAGGGAGTGAAAATTAAAATTCAGCGCTACACCAAAGAATGCACTAATATTTGTTTTTTTCTTTTTTGTATGAGAGGAGGAGGTAAATAACTAAGAGATACACTGATTCATAATGAAATATACTAAGCTGGATTTTATGATGTCAGTCCTTGGCATTATGATCTATGTTACTGACTTAATTGTGGACATCTGGGTGTCTGTCAGATTTTTTCATGAAAGACAGTATGTTTTTGGTGTTTTAACAGTAAGCTTTATGCTCTTTGGAACATTTGTGGTCCAGTGTTTTAGTTATTCTTGGTTCAAGGCTGATTTAAAAGAAGCAGGCCAAGAAAGTCATCGTTGTTTTCTTCTACTTCATTGCTTGCAAGGAGGAGTTTTTACAAGGTGAGCTTATACTTTTGATCTTTAATACTGTTATTCTCTGATTCAGAAAGAAGCCACTTTCTGTATCTGGTTTCTCTATGTACAAAGTTTCTCTTATCTGCATGTAGGACAAAGGTTACTTGCTTCTCACTAGCAATGCTTGCATGAGTCATTGTACTGTCAGAATTTCCAGGTTCATTAATAGAATGTTTTAATTTACCTAATTAAGTTGCTTTTTCTAATATATTATCACATTTTTATGAGAAAGAAAAAGACTCATTNCACTAGCAATGCTTGCATGAGTCATTGTACTGTCAGAATTTCCAGGTTCATTAATAGAATGTTTTAATTTACCTAATTAAGTTGCTTTTTCTAATATATTATCACATTTTTATGAGAAAGAAAAAGACTCATTTCTATGTCTTGTGAATCTTTTCTCTATTTTATATTTTTAAACTGATTATGTAAATACAGCCTATCACTTGCAACTCTGATGGAAAGAACTTACTTTTTAAAGTAACTTGTACTATTGATTTAATGAGATGAAATTTTTACTGCAGTAGTGCAGTAGCCATGTGGTTAGCTAGGTACAGAATCACTCAGAACTAAAAACAAACTTAAAAATCATGTTGTTTAAAACCTATTTTATGGTTAAAGAAAGTAGAATCTAAATGAGCCCTGAGAATTCTATGATTATCCATATATCTAATTTCATATGACCTTTTCTTTCATTATCTTAAGAGATTTAATTCTGTTCAAAGCAATATATATATAAAAGGTAAGGAGAAGAATTAAAGACAAATATTAAGAGGATAATGTACTATTTTGTTACAGTTAGGTTTTGAATTTGAGCTATTTTAATAGTCATCTTTCCTGAGAAAGATTTTAGTGGTAGTAGAATTCTAGGTAAATAGTTATTTTCTCTCTGTATGTTATGTTCTGTCATCTTTTTGTTTCCATTGTCATTATTGAGTAGTTAAATATCAGTCTTGCTGTTGTTCTTTAAAAGGGTTTTGTTTTCTTTCCCCTCTGGTTGCACTTATGATTTTTCTCCTTATATTTGGGTTTCTCCAGTTTATGATATATCCATGTGAAGAATTTATTTTTATTTCTTTCACTTGGGATTTGCTTGCTGTCTTGATTCTGTGAATTATTAGCTTCCATGAGTTCTGCAAAATTCTCAGTCATTATCTTTTCTAACATTTTCTTTACTGTATTTCTGTCTCTTTTCCTTCTGGACTCTAAACAAATTTAAGATAGATTTTCTTGCTATATCCAACATGATTGTTACTGTTAGATTGTTTATCTGAGATCTTTCTTGTTTCCTAAGATAAGTCTATATTGCTACAAACTTCCTTTATAGAACAGCTTTTGCTGTGTCCCATAGATTTAGTATCATTGTGTTTTCATATTCATTTGTCTCCAGGTATTTTTTGATTTCCTCTTTGATTTTGTCGGCAACCCATTGATTGTCTAGTAGCATGTTATTTTTGTTTTTTTATGCATTCTTGTAGTTGATTTCTAGTTTTATGCCATTGTGGTCGGAAAAGATGTTTGATATAATTTCAATACTCTTAAATTCATTGAGACTTGTTTTGTGGCTTGTCATGTGACCTATCCTGGAGACTGTTCAATGTACACTTGAAAAGAGTGTATATCTTGCTGCTTTTGGATGGAATGGTCAATATATAATCTATTAAGTCCATCTGGTTTAATGTCATTTAAGCTCAGTGTTTTCTTACTGATTTTGTATCTGGATCTTACATCTCTCCCCTGATGTAAATGGGGTGTTGAGGCCTACTATGTCAGTTTCTCTTTTTATGTCTGTTAATATTTGCTTTATGTATTTAGGTGCTCCTATGTTGTGTATTTATATATTTACAATTGTTATATCTTCTTCTTTGACTGATCCCCTTCTCATTATGTAAGTCTTTTTTTGTCTCTTGTTACATACAGTCTTTGTTTTAAAGTCTGTCTTGCCTGATGTAAGTATTACTATCTCAGCTTTCTTGTGATTTCCATTTGCATGTAATGCTTTTTCCTATACTTTCTCTTTCAGTCTATATGTCTTAGCTCTGAAGGTAGGTAGCATACACAGGTCTTGTTTTCATGTCCATTCAGCTACTCTGTGTCTTTTGACTGGAGCATTCAGTCAATTTACATTGAAAGTAATTATTGTTAGATATGTCTTATTGCCATTTTGTTAACTGTATTGCAGTTCTTTTCATTTTTTTCTTCTTTTGCTCCCTTCCTTTGTTATTTGATGACTGTCTTTAGTGTTATGATTTGGCTTCTTTCCCTTCTTTTGTGTATCTATTATAAATATTTGTTTTGTTATTACCATGTGAAAGTGAAGTCACTCAGTCCGGTCCAACTCTTTGTGACCCCATGGACTGTAGCCCACCAGGCTCCTCTGTCCATGGGATTTTCCAGGCAAAAGTACTAGAGTGGGTTGCCATTTCCTTCTCCAGGGGATCTTCCTGACCCAGGGATCGAACCCCGGTCTCCTGCATTGTAGGCAGATGCTTTTACCGNGCCCACCAGGCTCCTCTGTCCATGGGATTTTCCAGGCAAAAGTACTAGAGTGGGTTGCCATTTCCTTCTCCAGGGGATCTTCCTGACCCAGGGATCGAACCCCGGTCTCCTGCATTGTAGGCAGATGCTTTTACCGCCCGAGCCACCAGGGAAGTCAACAATCTGTTTATCATACTGATATGTGATTATTTTAAGTTGATGATGTTTTAAGTTCTAACAGTTTGTAACAACCATGCACTTTTGCTTCCCACCACTCATATTTACTGTTTTTGATTTCATATTTTATATCTTTTTGTTTTGGGTGTTCCTTAGATACTTATTATGGATATAGATGATTTTATTCCTTTTGTCTTTTAATCTTCCTATTAGTTTTATGAGTGGTTGATTTACCTCTACTGTATATTTGCCTTTACCAGTGAGATTCTTCCTTTCATAATTTTCATATTTCTAGTGGTGGTCTCTTTTCTGCTTAGAGAAGCTTCCTTAACATTTTTTATAAAGCTGGCCTACTGGTTCTAAACTCTTTTAGCTTTTGCTTGTCTGTAAAATTTTATATCTCTCCTTCAAATCTGAATGATATCCTTGCTGAATAGAGTATTCTTGCTTATAGGGGTTTTTTTCCTTTCATCGCTTTGACTATATGGTGCCACTGCCTTCTGGTCTGTAGAATTTCTAAGAAAAAGGCAGCTGATAGTTTTACGGGAATTCCCTTGTACATGCAACGGAGATTCTACATTCTTACTGATTTTTACGCTTAGTGATTAGAGATGTTGGAATAAGTAGATAGTCATTTGGAAAAAATAAGTAAATTATAAGTGGACCTTCACACAAAGGTCATACTTAGCTTATGTTCTAGCATGGTATGTGATCTTGAAAAGAGTTTAGCCTGTTGTGTAATGAAGGTGAAATCTTTAGAAATATATTGGTAGAAATATAGAGATGGGTACAGTACTGGGAGAGTTTTAAAATGTTGCAGTTTATGTCTTCAGTTTCTCAGTCTTTGATATGGCAGGACATGGCCACTAACTCCTCCTAATCAGAAGAAAATCTGAAAGCATAAACTAGAAGAGTTTTGTTTCCAGAGAGACACTAAGCACCACCCACCTGCATCCCCCAACACCAAAGCCAAATCACAAGGAGAAGAAAACAGATTTTTTTTTCCTGTTTGCCATTTAAATGAATAGACCACAGGTTGTAGAAATTGACTAGAATGGAAATAAGAGGAAGTAATAACCAATATATGCAACATAAGAACAGTAAAAGTTTTGATTCACTTTAGAGTTGGGATAATTTAAGGTTGCATATTATAGACTATACAGCTAGGTAAATACCAGACACCAGGATAAATTTCAAATGACTCAAATATTTAATGCAAGAAATGTACTATTAGAAAACATAGGAAAATTCCTTTCAGCCTTGAAATGGAGAGGCTTTCTAACCATAACTCAAAATCCCCAAGCTATAAAAATTATAAATTTGACAATAAAAATTATATACAATAAATAAAAACAAAAATATCCCAACAAACAAAAGCAAAGCAAAAAAGAAAACACTTTTCATAGGGGAAAATATTTGTAACTTTTAATAGAAAAAGACCTAATCTTTTAATATTTAATGAGCTTCTGAAGTCAAAGAGAAAAAGGTCATCCTCCCAGTTGAAAAATGGGGAAAAGAATGAGTATATTTTAGAGAAGAGGAAATGCAAATGGCTCTTAAGTTGTCTGAAGGATACTATACCTCATTCATAATTTAAAAACTGCCAATTAAAACTTCACTGAGATACTTTACCTACCAGATTGGTGAAAATCCAAGTGATAATACACTCTTGTGGTAAGGTATGGAAAAATAGGTGTTCTCCTACTTTATTGATGGGAGTATGGATTGATACAAGCCATACCAGCTCATAAACAGTTTGAGCATATTTCAGGTGCACATACCTTTAGGCCGTAGGTTCCTCTTCTGGGAATTTATCATACCTGCATACATGTAAAATGACATATGCATAGCTTTTCAGTTATAGTATTGTTTATAACAGCAAAATACTGGAAACAATGGAAGGTCTGTTGGTAGAGTTTATAGTATATCTATGCAATGTCATACTACAATAACTATTACAAAGAATGATAAAGTACTTTATATACTGAAATGGATCTCCAGGATGAACCTCTAAGTGAAAAGACAGGGTGCAGACAACAGGTATGATATAATACAGTCTATTTTTAAAAGGTGGTAAAAAGGTATATTTACATGTATTTGACTATGCATAAAGAAACTCTTCACAATGAAAAAAGATCTTCACGACCAAGATAATCATGATGGTGTGATCACTCACCTAGAGCCAGACATCCTGGAATGTGAAGTCAAGTGGGCCTTAGAAAGCATCACTACGAACAAAGCTGGTGGAGGTGATGGAATTCCAGTTGAGCTATTTCAAATCCTGAAAGATGATGCTGTGAAAGTGCTGC
>SJYV01005777.1:1198582-1226544 GCA_006410875.1 Neotragus pygmaeus | reverse complement strand
TTGAAAGGACTGATGTTGAAGCTGAAACTCCAATACGTTAGCCACCTGATGCAAATAACTGATTCATTTGAAAAGACCCTGATGCTGGGAAAGATTGAGGGCGGGAGGAGAAGGGGACGACAGAGGATGAGATGGTTGGATGGCATCACCGACTTGATCAATGGACATCGGTTTGAGTGGACTTCAGGAGTTGGTGATGAACAAGGAGGCCTGGCGTGCTGTGGTTCATGGGGTTGCAAAGAGCAGGACATGACTGAGCAACTGAAATGAACTCATATGCAAGCTTTTAAAAGAAGCACATGCAGATTTATTAAGTCAGTTATCCCAGATGAGGTTGTGATTAATTTTTCCCACAGTGCTTTGTGAACCTGAATTCTCTCTCAGAAAACATACAACACTGATGTTCCATCTGAGGGTGTCTGACACACCTCAGCACAAAATCCAGTCCCCCACAGAATTATTTATAGTCTTCTTATAGAGGAGCAGGCAGAGGAGGCTGTTAGAGATGTTCTTGTTCAGGTTTTTTTCCCAAATAAATAGTTTGAAAGTAGGCCTTCCTAGCTGGTAGAATTTCTTATAGTATGTAGGATGATTTTAAAAATTTGAATTTAAGGTATATCTATATATCTCTGTATGTGTATAAAGATATATTTAAATAGAAAGGTTCCGGAAAGTCGTGTGTGTTGCTCTCCCCTGTAGAAATAGATTGCAAGATTTAAATTTCCTTCTGTTGATGGACATTTAGATTAGTTTCTCTTAAAAAACTTCCTCTTAGAAAATAGTTTTGCAGTGCACAGTCTTGTTCATGTCTCTCTGTGCACAGAATGAGAACATCTTGCAGACATGCTTAGGAATGGTTGAGTAATAAAGCATGTGCATATTTTTATTGCCTGATTATACCTTCTAGAATTTCTAGTCCCATGGTGAAGACACAGTGTTGCTGAGAATCCTTGTCTTATTTTTCACTCGAAGGGGTATGAATTTCTGATCTTTCACCATTAAATAAGATGTTTGTTGTTGGTTTTTGATAGAATTCAGCAGGTAAAGGATATTTTCTTATTCCTTGTTCAGTAATTTTTTTTTTTTTTAAATTAGGAACGGTGGTTGAGTTTTGTCAAATACTTTTTAGTCAAATTTTTCTTACTCCAATCCTCCAAGATGTTTCAGATGGAGGCACCCAAATTCCCTACTGTCTCTAGATTTATGGGGTAGTCTGGTGACCTCTAGTGACTTAAATATACCCTTTATATTTTGTGGTCATCCTTGTGCTAAGTCTTTGAGACCCTGTGGACTGTAGCCCACCAGGCTCCTTTGTCCATGGAATTTCCCCAGGCAAGAATACTGGAGTGGATTGCCATTTCCTCCTCCAGGAGATCTTACTGACCCAGGGATCGAACCCACCTCTCCTGCATTCTGCAGGTGGAATTCTTTACCACTAGCACCACCTGGAAAGCCCCCTTTATATCTTGCGGAAAGTATGAAAGTGTTAGGTGCTCCATTGTGTCTGATTCTTTGCGACCCCATGGACTGTAGCCCACTAGGCTCCTCTGTCCATGGGATGCTCCAAGCAAGAATACTGGAGTGGATAGCCATTCCTTCTCCAGGGGATCTTTCCGAGCCAGGGATTGAACCTGGGTCTCTCATGTTACAGGTAGATTCGTTACTGTCTGAGCCACCAGGGAAGCCCTGAGCACTTGTGGAACTTGCCATCAGATCCTTCCTTACAGGAGGCCAGTCAGATATACTGTTATCGAAGAAGCTCCTTCATGGAGATACCTTCTTACAAGTTAGCTCCCCTGACCTCCCTGCATTGCATTGACTGATCCTCTGAGTGTTGTCCTTAGCCTGTGGGCCTGTAGGATGGGCCAGCAACCTATAGGAGAGATGTATGCCCCCGAGAGCTCCAAGCTCCCTTCTCTCTTCCGTTTCTTACACTCTGGTGTAGTCAGACAATTATTCAGGTGTTTGTAAGAAACCCAAGTGTTGGATGTGGACACAGAGTGGAAGCTGTGTCTTTTGCAGTATTCATGTCTCAATGCCATATTTTCTCCAAAAGAAAGCCGCACAAGGCTGAACCATGCATTAGGAAAAGTGGCCTCATGCTCCATGTATCTTGCTGCTGCTGCTGCTAAGTCACTTATGTCGTGTCTGACTCTGTGCGACCCCATAGACGGCAGCCCACCAGGCTTCCCCATCCCTGGGATTCTCCAGGCAAGAACACTGGAGTGGGTCGCCATTTCCTTCTCCAATGCATGAAAGTGAAAAGTGAAAGTGAGGTTGCTCAGTCGTGTCTGACTCTTAGCGACCCCCTGGACTGCAGCCCACCAGGCTTCTCCATCTATAGGATTTTCCAGGCAAGAGTACTGGAGTGGGGTGCCATTGCCTTCTCCCCATATATCTTAGGTGAATTTAAATAGTATTTATGGGTGTGAACTCCAGGAAGAAAGCAATGAGGTAGGATTAAGTGCAATACTCAGATTTCTCGGGTGCATCATAGAGTGTGGAGGAAACCACAGTGCTAGGGTTCCCACTGCCCTGTGATGATGGAGAGGAGCTTGCTGATCTTTGCAGTAAAGAGGTTTCTCAACATGGGGTCTTTGGTCTCATCTGTTGTGTTGTTACCGAGTCCAAGCTTGTGCTGCTCACCTGTCTTAAGAGGCCAGTAAATCGAGAGACAAGTTGCTGGGGCAAGGGATTGCAACTTTATTCTGAAAGCCAGTAGACTGGTAAGATGGTGGACTCATGTCCCAAAGAAGGATCTTGCCTGAGTTAGAATTCAGATTCCTTTTGTAATTAAAGAGGAGGGAGTGAAGTCAAACATTTCCTGGTTCCTGTCTACCTCTGGAGGGAATGTGTTAATTTTTTCCTCCCTTCAGTCATTCACTGATGGGCTTGGTCAGGAGGTTTCTTGTGAGCTAAACAAAGGTAATTTAGCCTGATGCTCATTACCTGGGAGGCCGAATTCCCAGAGATGGGCAATTAAGTATAATTTAAGTTTCTAGACTATAACTTGTAAGAGAATACAAAACTGTTCCCTAATATACAACTGAGCTCAAGGTCAGACCCACAGAAGAGGCTTCCTACTGACATTTTATCCTCTGCCTGTTTCACTGGAAGCTGAGACTGCGAAGAGGATGTTATAGGCATTCTGTCTCTGCCACACATATGGGGACCAGTGGGACTGCTGATTTCTCTCTGCCTCTTCCTCTTACCAGCTCCTTGTGGGTGAAGACACCCACCAGCTCTAAATAGATTGAGATTGTGTTCCGGATTCTTTCTTCTTTGAAGAGGGATGGTTCCATAGCTCCTTGATGTTCTTAAATATAACATTCACAGTTTGTCTTGGTGAATAACTCTCTAGGTCTGTGACAAGACATTTGTAAATCTGCTGAGGCACAAGAGTAACATTTCCCTGTTGTTTTGTTGTTCTGATTTGATGGTTCAGAAATGGAAATCATTATGTGAAACAGAAATCAGCTCATTCCTTTCAAGGTTTCCAGTGGCTTCTCACTGCATTTAGGATAAAACCCAAACTCCTTCACATATGCTACGGTGACCCCAAGCCTCTGGGTCCTGCTTGTGTGTCTGATCTCATTTGGTTCTGCCTTGACTCACTACTTTTCTCTAAAGCTTACCTCTCTCAGCATGGGAGAGCTTTTGCTTCCTGATGTGGACTCCTGCAGCACTTCTTTGGGAGAGATTCCTTTAGTTACCGTAGCTGCTTTGGCTGAGGAGCCAGTGCCTGTGAGTTTATGTCCATGTCTGCTGCCTGCACCCCCTGAAAACTATCCACCGTGTGGTCATGAAAGACAGTACTCTGTTGAGGCAGAATTTACACTCCCAGGTTCCCCTGTGAAATCAGGGATGTTGGGTTCCGTGGTCCCTTTGGTTGGCTTCCTCTACCCCGCTCCCCCCATCTCTGTTTTGCTCTTTACCACGTTACCAGCTTCCTGGGAGCATGTCCTTACTAATCCTCTTGCACGTGACTCCTCCTTCTAGAATCTGCTCCATGGGAATCTGACCTAAGTCCCAAATTCAATAACTCCTTGCCAAGCACTATCAGGGAAATAGAATTCACTCAAATCGGCTTTCAACCTAGAAATCCGTTGTACAAAGGGAACAGAGAAAACAGTTTTACTATTTGAATAAGCATTAAACCGAGGTATCTCAGTGGAGAAGAAGCCGCTTGTTCAATGCAAGAGATGCAGGGTTTGATCTCTGGGTTGGGAACATCCTCCAGAGGAGGTAATGGTAACCCATCCAAGTTTTCTTGCCTGGAAAACTCTATGAACAGAGGATCTTGGCAGGCTACAGTCCATGGGGTTGCAAAGAGTTGGACATGTCTTAGCAACTGAGCACGCACACAAGCATTAAACCAGAATGTGAAGAGCTTCATAGCCTATCTGCTAAGAGTTAGTAAGGACAAAGAAATCTCACCCTTTTATGTAGCCAAGTAGACACAACCCACTGCAAACATGTTCTCAGAACAGATAGTAACTTGTCCTCAGGTAAGATTTGAGGGTACCATTTATTATACATAGTTCGTCTTAAGCTCACCTGGTCATTGGCTTGACTGTCACTGTTAATTAATTGGTTTCATGCACTCAGGAAAAATTTTTTCTCTCTGTATGACAGGAGATCGTTTTGCATCTGGGAGCCGGGGGCAGCTCGGATAAGTGTGACTCCTACCCTCCCACAGAAACCCGGAGATGTTTCCATTCCAAAGAGTTGGTTCTTAGGTCCTTAAGAAAGACTCCTGGATCAGGAAGCTGGCAGAAGCCTTAGTTACCTTTAAAAGAATTTATATATGTTTCAAAGAGGCTAGAAAAACCCACAGTTACAAATTTTGCAAAGTAAATACTTGAAGAAAAAGGAAAGAGGACATCACTTCCCTTACTTTTAACAGTGAAAATTAAACTTCTTACTTTTCATTTGCCTTTAAATCATGGTTCAGTCTTAGCTGCTCTAGACTCTTATTTTCCTTCATAGCTTTTTGAATGTAATATTTGATACATACACAATAATGTATGTAACACATACCTAAGTTATAAAGTCTAGTAATAAAGTAAATATTTGTGTACCTGGTGTTCAGCTTGAGAACTAACCTTGAGTTTCCTCTGTTTGACCCCCTGACTTCCTCCCAGAGGAATTTCTCTCTCTCCTGAATTTTCTGTTTATTATTTCCTTGCTTGTACTGCATATGCATGTTTTCTTAACGAGTAGTTCTAAACTAAATTAACAGTTTAGCTCTGCACTTAAAAAAGGTGCACTATAGTCCTTTGGGACCAGCCTCTTCCAGTTAGCATTGTGTTTATTTTTCTTCTTTTGTTAAAATTTGCATCATTTTATTAATTTTTTATGGCTTTATTGAGGTATAGTTTATTTAAAATGTTGCATTAGTTTAGGTATACAGCAAAGTGAAACACTTATATGTATATGTATACATGTGCTGGTGGTGGTGTAGTTGCTAAGTGAAGTTCCACTCTTGTGACCCCATGGAATGTAGCCTACCAGGCTCCTTGGTCCCTGGGATTTTCCAGGCAAGAATACTGGAGTTGGTTGCCATTTCCTTCTCCAGGGGATCTTCCAACCCAGAGATCAAATCCCGGTATCCTGCATTGGCAGGCAGATTCTTTATCACTGAGTTACCAGGGAAGCCTTGGACATATATACACATATATGTCCATTCTTTTTCAGATTCTTTTCCCACATACATTGTTACAGAATATTGGGTGGCATTTCCTGTGGAATAGTGTAGGTCCTGTTCGTTATCTATTTTATATATAGTAGTGTATATATATGTTAATCCCAATATCCTAATTTATCAGTTTCCTCTACATTTCCCTTTGATAACCATAAATTTGATTTTGAGATCTGTGAGTCTGTTTCTATTTTGTAAATAAATTCATTTGTATCATTTTTTCATTTAGGATTATGTTCCTAGGATTCACATAGTGTTGCCTGCACCTGTGCACATTCATTTTTGCCAGTTGCTAATATTCCATTACATGTACTTAGAAGCATATATTTATTCACTCTCCTTCCTGTGGATATACTGTCTTGTGATAGCCTATGGCCTGTCTCCTGGTNTATGGATGTGAGAGTTGGACTGTGAAGAAGCTGAGCGCCGAAGAATTGATGCTTTTGAACTGTGGTGTTGGAGAAGGCTCTTGAGAGTCCCTTGGACTGTAAGGACATCCAACCAGTCCATTCTAAAGGAGATCAGTCCTGGGATTTCTTCAGTGTACTGAAACTCCAGTACTTTGGCCACCTCATGCAAAGAGTTGACTCATTGGAAAATACTCTGATGCTGGGAGGGATTGGGGGCAGGAGGAGAAGGGGATGAGAGAGGATGAGATGGCTGGATGGCATTACCAACTCGATGGATGTGTTTGTGTGAACTCTGGGAGTTGGTGATGGACAGGGAGGCCTGGTGTACTGTGATTCATGGGGTCGCAAAGAGTAAGACACGACTGAGTTACTGAACTGAACTGAACTGAAAGAAACTCTGGAAAGGGTATACATGAAACTAGTAACCATGAATTGTTATGGTCATGGGGGAGGGTGAAGACTGGGTAGTTAGTCATAGGAGTGGAATCAGTTCAGTTCAGTTCAGTTGCTCAGTCGTGCCTGATTCTTTGCGACCCCATGAATTGCAGCATGCCAGGCCTCCCTGTCAGTATTTTCAAAAAGTTAGTAACTTCTTTTGATTTATGTGAATATTTTACCTATTAAAATGATTTAAAAAGAATAAAAGGAAAAACTGAATTAGGTTTGCTATTACTGTTAAGCAGATACTTGCTAAATAAACATTTTCCTCTTTTTGTCTTTCTTTTTCTTTGTGTTTTCTTGGTGCAGGAAGTGGCCCAAAACAGACATAAATAGTGAGAAATAAGGAAAAATTAAAGCAATTCTTAAAAGTGGCCAAATTATCAAAGGATTTGTCTAAACTAATATGCAAAAACATGAGATATACTAAACTACAGATTCGTTTCCCTACAAAATAGATAAATTGAGTTTGTGTTGGTAGATGAAAGACAGGGATGTCAACATAAATTATTTATTTGATATAAGTGTTTTGCTACCAAGTGTGTTCTTACTGCTTAGTGGTCTGTGGAGTAGAACAATTCCAGAATATAAATTATATGACACTTTTGTATTTCTGTTTTATGTATGGCTTGTGATAATACCTTTTTCTTTGCCAAAAGAGACTTTTTCCTTTGATGGATATATGAAAGGAATTTACAATATGGAAGTTATTATTGCTGTTTTTAAATAGCTGGTAAAAAAGTTCAAATTGTGTGAAAGAGAGTACAATGGGAGAAGAGTTTCAATTCCTCCACAGGTTCTTAGGCCCTTCTTTAAGGGGTTTCTTAAAGTGTGAAAGTCCTTCAGTCGTGTCAGACTCTTTGCGACCATGGAATTCTCCAGGCGAGAATACTGCAGTGGATAGCCTTTCCCTTCTCCAGGGGATCTTCTCAACCCAGGGATTGAACCCAGGTCTCCCACATTGAAGGCGTATTCTTTACCAGCTGAGCCACAAGGGAAGCCCAAGAATGCTGGAGTGGGTAGCTTATCCCTTTGCTAGCAGATCTTCCTGACCTGGGAATTGAACCAGGGTCTCCTGCATGGCAGGTGGGTTCTTTACCAGCTGAGCTATCAGGAAAGTCCAGTTTCTTAAATGGGCATTAAACAGTTGAACAGTTTTTCCTAATCTATTCTTCTATTTAAAGCTCTTTAGAGAGAGGTCATCTGGTAATGTTCAAATTTCCTAGGGTGCAGTATATAGGAAACTTGAGAGTCTGGGCCCTTCAATCCCTAAATATGTGTAGATTTTCCTAGATATGTTATTGTTGATTTCTCACTCAATTTTATTTTGATCAGAAAACATTATTTGTGTGATTACAGTTTTCTTTAATTAACTGACTTATTTCATTTCCTAACACAGAGTCTAACTTGGGACATGGTGACTATTCCATGGGCATTTGAAAAGAGTTTGTAACTTATCTTTGTTGAGTGTCCAACTTTTTGAGATCCCATGGGCTGTAGCCTACCAGACTCCTCAGTCCATGGGATTTTTCAGGCAAGAGTACTGGAATGGGTTGTCATTTCCTTCTCCAGAGGATCTTCCCAACCCAGGGATCGAACCCAGGTCTCTCGCACTGCAGGCCGATGCTTTACTGTCTGAGCCACCAGGGAAGCCCTCAGTTCAGTTCAGTCGCTCAGTCGTGTCCGACTCTTTGCGACCCCATGAATCGCAGCACACCAGGCCTCCCTGTTCATCACCATCTCCTGGAGTTCACTCAGACTCATGTCCATTGAGTCCGTGATGCCATCCAGCCATCTCATCCTTGGTCATCTCCTCCTGTCCCCAATCCCTCCCAGCATCAGAGGCTTTTCCAATGAGTCAACTCTTCTTATGAGGTGGCCAAAGTAGGAGTGGTCTATAAATGTAAATTAGGGCAGTATGTTGATAATGTCATTAAAGTTGTGTATATTCTCACTGATTTTTTTCTTTTGGCCTATCTTTTCCTTCGTTTACTGAGAGATGAGTGTTAAAATGCTCTAAGATAGTGGATTTATCTTTTTCTCCTTGTACTTTTGACAGTTTTTGCTTCATGTGTCTTAAAACTCTATTATTAGGTACATTCAGATGTGTTCGGAAAAATTGATACTTATATCATTATGACATGATCCTCTTTATCTCTATAAACGCTCTTTGATTTGAAATCTATTTTGTCTGGTGTACTGATATAGCCATGCTACTGCTAAGTCGCTTCAGTCGTGTCCAACTCTGTGTGACCCCATAGACGGCAGCCCACCAGGCTCCCCCATCCCTGGGATTCTCCAGGCAAGAACACTGGAGTGGGTTGCCATTTCCTTCTCCAATGAATGAAAGTGAAAAGTGAAAGTGAAGTCACTCAGTCATGTCTGACTCTTAGCGACCCCATGGACTGCAGCCTTCCAGGCTCCTCCATCCATGGGATTTTCCAGGCAAGAGTACTGGAGTGGGGTGCCATTGTACTAACTATTTTTTGTGATTGCCCTTCAAGCTGTCTGTATCTTTATATATAAAGAGTGAAAGTGAAAGTGAAATCGTGTCCAACTCTTTGCTACTCCCTGGACTATAGCCTACCAGGCTCCTCAGTCCATGGAGTTTTCCAGGCAACAATACTGAAATGGGTTGCCATTTCCTTCTCCAGGGGATATTCCCAACCAAGGGATCCAACCCGGCTCTCCCGCATTGCAGGCAGACGCTTTTTTACCGTCTGAGCCACCAGGGANCTCTTTAGTCTTTCCCATTCACTTAAGAAAGCTTTCTTATCTCTGCTTGCTATTCTCTGGAACTCTGTATTCAGTTGGGTCTCAGCACTGTGTATTCTTAAGGTGTGCAGCATAGCGATTTAACTTACATACGTCAGCAAATGACTACCACAGTGTTTAGTGAACACTATCAGTTCATATAAATACAAAATTTAAAAAATGTATAAAAACATTTTGCAATAAGAACTCTCAGGATTTACTCAACATCTTTCACGTATAACATGCAGCAGTGTTAGTTATATTTATCATGTTGTTCATTACATTCCTGATATTAATTCATCTTTTCATCTATTTTTTATCAATGTGTTTATTTTTTATTTGGGAAATAATTAATTTACAATACTGTGTTGGTGTCTAACATGCTTCCTGGATCAGCCGTAGGTATACTGTGTCCTGGAGAAGGAGATGGCACCCCACTCCAGTGTCCTCGCCCGGAAAAGCCAGACAGAGGAGCCCGGGAGGCTACAGTCCACGGGGCCGCAAGAGTCAGACACGACTGAGCGGCTAAACCAGCGCCACCATCCAAAGTCCCCTCCGCTTCAGACTCTCCCCCACCTCCCGCCCATGCCGCCTCCAGCTTGGCACCAGGCCTGGTCTGAGCTCGCGGCCTCCCGCAGCAGGTTCCCGCGCATCGCCTCCCCGCTCTGCGCCCGCGCGCCCGCCCGCCCCGCCGCCACCTCCCGCCGCGGCGTCCTCGGCTGCTCTGCGTCTGCAGCCCCCGCCCGGTTCTTTCTTTAGCCCCCTCCACGTTATCAGGTGTAGGCTGTAAGGTTACAAACNGGTAGTTTGAGCATTCTTTGGCATTGCCTTTCTTTGGGATTGGAATGAAAACTGACCTTTTCCAGTCCTGTGGCCACTGCTGAGTTTTCCAAATTTGCTGGCATATTGAGTTCAACACTTTCACAGCATCATCTTTCAGGATTTGAAATAGCTCAACTGGAATTCCATCACCTCCACTAGCTTTGTTTGTAGTGATGCTTTCTAAGGCCTACTTGACTTCACCTTCCAAGATGTCTGGCTCTAGATTAGTGATCACATCATCATGATTATCTGGGTCATGAAGATCTTTTTTGTACAGTTCTTCCCAAGTTGGAAGTATGTGTTTTGTGTTCTAAATTTTATCCTTATATGCTCAATAGAATAATCTACATTGTCTCCACCACTATCCTTTTTTCCCCTATGGTTAACTTCACTAACCTCCATTGCCATTTAGAAGATAGGAAGCATATTATTGGGAAGAACTGTGTTTAAGATATGTCCTAGNTTTTATCCTTATATGCTCAATAGAATAATCTACATTGTCTCCACCACTATCCTTTTTTCCCCTATGGTTAACTTCACTAACCTCCATTGCCATTTAGAAGATAGGAAGCATATTATTGGGAAGAACTGTGTTTAAGGTATGTCCTAGACTAAATTGATTCATTGGAAAAGACTCTGATGCTGGGAGGGATTGGGGGCAGGAGGAGAAGGGGATGACTGAGGATGAGATGGCTGGATGGCATCACGAACTTAATGGACGTGAGTCTGAGTGAACTCCGGGAGATGGTGATGAACGTGGAGGCCTGGTGTACTGTGATTCATGGGGTCGCAAAGAGTCGGACACGACTGAGTGACTAAACTGAACTGAAGGTTAGCCAAGAAAATGAAAAGTTCGGAACCTGACTCTGTTCTATAAAGAAAGAAGTGAAATACACACTATAATACTCTTGTGGATTAAGAAAACAATGATGTTCATCCCTAATCGCAGTTGGTTTTCTGCAGCAATTTCCATTTTTTTTCCTCTGAGATACCAGTGTACTCCTCAGAGTATCAGAAAGAGTGGAAACTAAGCAAGATTATTGAAGGTTTAAATCAAATTGACAAAGATCACTATCTCACTGAGCTGCAGGTATCTTCTAACTTCTCTCTAGGAATTTGAAGACTGATCTTGGCAAGAACAGAAATGTGTTCAATCTTCAAATTTAATTAGAAAGCAAATCTTACAAGCTTATAACTTCCTCTTATAGGTACACACAATCAAAATAAGTAGTTTCACTGTGGAGAACACTTGGCTTTCTGTAACCTCTGAATACTTAACTCTTTACATCCCTCCCCTGACCCTTCTTTACCCCACTTCCCCCAAAGGTTACAAGTTTGATTGCAAAGGGATTAAAAAGATAAAGGTTTCTTTAAATCCTAGCAAAAACAGGTTTCATTTGTTATATCTGCTGTAACTGGTCCTTTGAGACTTGTGAGCTTTTTTTCCCCCTTAAGACTTTTTGAAACACATACATTTAATCGTGCTATTGCTGTTGTTTAGTTTCTCAGTCATGTCTGACTCTTTGCAACCCCATGGATTGTAGGCCGCCAAGCTCCTCATCATTGGGATTTCCCAGTCAAGAATACTGGAATGGGTTGCCATTTCCTCCTCCAGGGGATCTTCTAGTTAATCATGCTATGCTGGTCCATATTTTATGAACATACATGTTTTTGTGGAAGTACTTTTTCTTGTTCTTAGGTTTTTTGTAGCTTTTCTGAGGGAACACAAAGATTCAGTTCCATTCAGTTCAGTTGTTCAGTCATGTCTGACTCTTTGCGACCCCATGAATTGCAGCACACCAGGGCTCCCTGTCCGTCACCAACTCCCGGAGTTCACTCAGACTCACGTCCATCGAGTCCGTGATGCCATCCAGCCATCTCATCCTCTGTCATCCCCTTCTCCTCCTGCCCCCAATCCCTCCCAGCATCAGAGTCTTTTCCAATGAGTCAACTGTTCGCATGAGGTGGCCAGAGTACTGGAGTTTCAGCTTTAGCATCATGTCTTCCAAAGAACACCCAGGGCTGATCTCCTTCAGAATGGACTGGTTGGATCTCTTTGCAGTCCAAGGACTCTCAAGAGTCTTCTCCAACACCACAGTTCAAAAGCATTAATTCTTCGGTGCTCAGCTTTCTTCACAGTCCAACTCTCACATGCATACATGACTACTAGAAAAACNTATAGAATAAATCCATGACATCCCTACCTTCTTAAGCCTTCAAAACCCTTCTTCAAATCATGTCACTATAGTTCTAGCATCCATATGTAATTTATTTTAGGCCCCTGCCATATCCAATCTGAAAGAAGCAAGTCAAGTGATATTAAGTGTCACTGTTAGAATATTAAATCACAGGTCACAAATGAATGGCTTTTGTCAAGTGATTCTTATTTATTTGGTTTTAATCTTCTTTGATTTCCAGTCTAACACTCCAAGATCTGTTAAAATGCTCATTTCTTCCATTACTGCTAGCAGATACCCGCCAATTTTTATATTTCCTGTGTCATTAAGACTATTTCTTCCTAGATAAGACTGTATTTGTCACTCAAATTTTGTTGAGACTTGACTCTGCATATTGTCCTGGGGGCAATGAAAAATGTCATGGTTGGATCTTAAAGTGGACAAGATTCACCTGCTTCATCTGACGTTACTACATGATACCTAAGCATGGGGAGATTGCCCTGCTCCTGCTTGGAAAAAGGAACTTTACTTGCACACAGTTCAGTTTCAAAAAAACTGGGGAATATGGGAGTCTCAGGTGCCCACATCTGAGGTATACTGACAGTTTCCTTTTTCAGAGCTCTATCTTTGTCATGGTGGCCACTTAAAGCTGAGGATTCTTTTTCTTTTGCATCACTTCCAATGTTATAGTTGGGTCCTGGGTCTGAGTTTCAGCGGTGCTCTATGACTACAAAGGAAGAAATTCTCCTTTGAAACCTATAGAAGCTTTGTGGCATTCACAGCCTGCCTTAAATTGGCAATGGTTTGCTCTGGGAGGAAATTTTTCTTTCTTCATGGTCTTTAATGCCAGAATACTTAAATGTTTATGGATGACCCAGTAGAAGGNCCCCTTCACTGCAGGCACCGTGGTCAGAGGACGGTCCTGGTCTCACCTCTGGCTTCCAGCCATTGCCTCGGCCTTTCAATCACCTTCCCCTGAAGAGCCTTCCTTTTGGGTACTTTTCGAAAATATTCTCCGTTTGCACATAAACTACTGCTTATTTTCCTTTTCTAGTCTTTATGTTTCCCTCTGGTGTTTGGTTTATATCATTATCCATCTTTAACTGCCTTCATTTCCTTCCATCCGCTGTTTAAAATTGTTCTGTTTATCTTTGCCTCAACTTTTATCTTTTAAAAATTCCTTTTATCATGACTTGTAAATCATTTTAATTTCTTTATGCTGACATGCTTTTATTATCCACATTTTAGTTTTCACCTATCTGAATCATATTTTCCATAAAAACAACACATCCTTTTGAATTTACATCTTAACATTTTGTCCCTCTTAATCTCTTTGCTGGCGTTGTTGCTGTTCCTTTGAATGTCTTAGTATGGGGTCCGTTTCTGCTTTACTCTTTAACTCTGGTTTATACACAGTGGGCAAGAGGTGTCTGTCTCCTGACTTGTCTCACCTCCTCTGAAAGAGCGTTGCCTTGCCACCTGGCACCATACTGGTCATTTTGCAATTGAATCCCGCCCCAGAGGCATTTAGCTCAAGTGAATTCAATTGTAGGGACTTAAGGAAAACCATGCGTACAAAGCGTGGGCTCTGTTGGCACTCCCCGCCATACACATATGCCCTGGAGTGTGGATCTGGGCACATGTGCACCCATTCTGATTCTCGTGCTGGAAGCATCTCATGCTGAGAGCATCTCTCACACCCACGTTTCGAGCAACAACCGTATTTTCTGTACAGCCTGACCTCAGAATGCAAGCCATGCTGAGCGACCATCTGTGCGCTGCTGCAGGGCGCTGGCTGCGCTGTTGCTACTTAGGGCACGTGGTTTCAAATGCCAAGGTACCACTCCCCGAGGGACCGTTTCCCCCACAGGTAGTGTTGATCATGCTTGATTTTCTCCTTGACATTGACTTGAGAGGCTATCTACCTGCTGCCTGAGACGTGACTCTTAGCTGACTCTCCTGCTCAGCAGGAGCTCCTGGAAGAGCAGACCACATCTAATTGTGCTTGTAGCCCAAGGGTACTCCTGGAGTACTGTAAGCCACGAGCAAGTGGGATGTGAGAGTTGGACCAGAAAGACGGTTGAGCACCGAAGAATTGATGCTTTCGAACAGTGGTGCTGGAGAAGACTCCTGAGAGCCCCTTGCACTGTGAGGAGATCCAACCAGTCCATCCTAAAGGAAATCAGTCCTGAATATTCATTGGAAGGACTGATGNATTGTTGATTTCTCACTCAATTTTATTTTGATCAGAAAACATTATTTGTGTGATTACAGTTTTCTTTAATTAACTGACTTATTTCATTTCCTAACACAGAGTCTAACTTGGGACATGGTGACTATTCCATGGGCATTTGAAAAGAGTTTGTAACTTATCTTTGTTGAGTGTCCAACTTTTTGAGATCCCATGGGCTGTAGCCTACCAGACTCCTCAGTCCATGGGATTTTTCAGGCAAGAGTACTGGAATGGGTTGTCATTTCCTTCTCCAGAGGATCTTCCCAACCCAGGGATCGAACCCAGGTCTCTCGCACTGCAGGCCGATGCTTTACTGTCTGAGCCACCAGGGAAGCCCTCAGTTCAGTTCAGTCGCTCAGTCGTGTCCGACTCTTTGCGACCCCATGAATCGCAGCACACCAGGCCTCCCTGTTCATCACCATCTCCTGGAGTTCACTCAGACTCATGTCCATTGAGTCCGTGATGCCATCCAGCCATCTCATCCTTGGTCATCTCCTCCTGTCCCCAATCCCTCCCAGCATCAGAGGCTTTTCCAATGAGTCAACTCTTCTCATGAGGTGGCCAAAGTAGGAGTGGTCTATAAATGTAAATTAGGGCAGTATGTTGATAATGTCATTAAAGTTGTGTATATTCTCACTGATTTTTTTCTTTTGGCCTATCTTTTCCTTCGTTTACTGAGAGATGAGTGTTAAAATGCTCTAAGATAGTGGATTTATCTTTTTCTCCTTGTACTTTTGACAGTTTTTGCTTCATGTGTCTTAAAACTCTATTATTAGGTACATTCAGATGTGTTCGGAAAAATTGATACTTATATCATTATGACATGATCCTCTTTATCTCTATAAACGCTCTTTGATTTGAAATCTATTTTGTCTGGTGTACTGATATAGCCATGCTACTGCTAAGTCGCTTCAGTCGTGTCCAACTCTGTGTGACCCCATAGACGGCAGCCCACCAGGCTCCCCCATCCCTGGGATTCTCCAGGCAAGAACACTGGAGTGGGTTGCCATTTCCTTCTCCAATGAATGAAAGTGAAAAGTGAAAGTGAAGTCACTCAGTCATGTCTGACTCTTAGCGACCCCATGGACTGCAGCCTTCCAGGCTCCTCCATCCATGGGATTTTCCAGGCAAGAGTACTGGAGTGGGGTGCCATTGTACTAACTATTTTTTGTGATTGCCCTTCAAGCTGTCTGTATCTTTATATATAAAGAGTGAAAGTGAAAGTGAAATCGTGTCCAACTCTTTGCTACTCCCTGGACTATAGCCTACCAGGCTCCTCAGTCCATGGAGTTTTCCAGGCAACAATACTGAAATGGGTTGCCATTTCCTTCTCCAGGGGATATTCCCAACCAAGGGATCCAACCCGGCTCTCCCGCATTGCAGGCAGACGCTTTTTTACAGTCTGAGCCACCAGGGAAGCTGAAGATGTATAGAGTCTCTTCCAAATCACATAGAGTTGAATCTTAATTTTTTTATCCATCTTAACTGTCTTTTATTAATTGAAGTATTTAATCTATTTCCATTTCATATATTATTGCAATTATTGTATAGTTGTTTTCTGGGCCTACATATTGTTTTCTTTTATGTTTTCTGAGCTTTATGTTGTTTTTAATCAACTTTGGAAAATATTTTTGGCCAGTATGTTGTCAAGTTTTGTTTTTTTACTGTCCCATTTTCTCTGTTTCTTTTGTGACTTCAATTACACCTTTGTTATGAGGTTATGTTAGTTTTTTTCCTAATTTTTTCTGTGTTTTGTTTGCTAATTGCAATATCTGGGTCATCTGTGGGTATGTTTCTGTTAATTGATATGTTTCTATTACCTGGTTTTCTCCTTTAGCATGAGTTATATTTACTCTTAATTTGCATTAAGTAAATTTACTCAAGTAATTTTTTTTGTGTGTGTAATGGGCATTGTGACTGATACCTTGTAGTGACTGTAATGTCTGTTATCTTCCATTGAAGAGAAAGCAAATAGCTAAATTATTGGCAAATTACCTTGATGTATTACAGACGCTTGGTTTAAGCTTTATTAGGGAAGGTCTGTTTTGCTTTTGTCCTTAGTCCTAAGGAGAGTCTCACAGACCTGAAATATGGTCTTTACTTCTAAAACATGGCCCTTTTGGGGTTTCAATAGGATGCCTGAAGTATTTACCAAGCTCCTTGAATTTGATGGATTGCAGACTCCAGACTCTTCCTTTGGTAGCTGCTGAAATTTCTGCCCAGGTCCCATTTAGATATTGTTCATCAGTTCCTTGGAGTATCACCCTACATATACGTAGTAAGGGTTTGACTGGGGATTTAAGGAGAGTATATAGAGGTTTGGGGTTTCTTTTACTCTGTGGCTCCCTCTTTTCTGAGGTCCCTATTAATTTCTAACCACTCTGGCAGATTCAACCTCAGTCCTCTGACTCTTTGAGCCAATAATAATTTGACTTTCTGCTTGAACCGTGTCTGCTTTGTGCCATTTGGACTGGGTGATGCTGTTAGAGGAAAAGTCCCATGTGCTTCTCATGTGGTATGGTGCCCTTTTCTCAAGGGTTGAGGGACCTCATGCTTCTTCCTGCTTTTGGTTGCCCTTTAGTGCCTTGTTATCTTTAATATTTTGTCTATAATTTATCATTGTCATCAGTAGGAGGGTGAGCTTGATGCAAAGGAATCCATCATTACTAGAAGCTGTTGCCTCTCTATCTCAAATAACATAATACATTGTGATAAAATATGCCAAGAAAACTCCTTCGGTTTATTTTTCTTTGGCCTCTTCATCATTTATCCCATAAAACAAAGACAATATCCTGTTGATTAAAAAATTATATTCATACACCCCTTTGCATGAAATTATCCTTAGATAAGCAGAACTTTGTATACATTTGCCACTAAGTGCTACAGATTTGGACTTCCCTAAAGTCCCTGGAAATATTAATGTGCACATCTGTGAATAGCCTCATCTGTTTTTTGTTGTTGTTGTTGTTTATGCGTTGACATAGCACTTAACATGTGCCAGTTACTGGTCTAAGCATTTTACATGTGTTAGTTCCTTTAATCCTCATATCAACCTAATGAGGTAAGTATGATTATTACTCCCTTTTTCAGATGAGGAAACTATAACATCAATAGGAAGTATTGGAGCAAGGATTTGAATCCAAGCATCCCGAGTTTTTTAGAGTCATTACTGTTAATCACTGTACTCTGCTAGCTCTCCCACTCTGTGCTGCCTATATTAATTTGCTCTGAGCATGTACCTATAATTTTTGTGTGTTTTTCAAGTTTTTCAGTTAGTGGTATCTATCCTTTTGCTTTAAAAGGATCGATACCTTTAAGAATAGGAACCACATACTGTATTGCTTATTAGTCTTACATAATATATATACAGAAACTCCTTATTGTGCCAGATACCCAGAAAAAACTCAAACACAAATTATCTTATGAATCTGGCCTGTAAATCCTGGACAGTGTTAATGATTTTTTCCTGTGCTTTTACAATGTATCAATAGTATTTATATTTCTGTTGAGTGGTTATTTCTTCTGACTCTTACTGCCGCTAGCAGTTTATAGGCTTGATCTTCCTACTAGGCTGTAAGGTCATTGAAGGTGGAGGTCATGTCTTCATCATTTTTGTAGACCCTCTACCCTGGCATCTAGTCCACATGAAATATAATGGACTATGTTATTCTAAAACTCTTATGATAAAAACATACTTTTATTTGCTAGGTAAAGAATCTTTGCATATTCATATATGTATACATCATGTTTACAATCAGAATATCTTATATTTATGTCTTTCAACTTTTCAAAGCCTTTTCATATTTACTGTCTCTTTATGGAAAAATTGTCATGAGTTTTTCATTTGTTCATTCCTTCAGTAAATATTTTCTGAGAGCCTGCTATGTCCCAGGACTGTTCTAGTTGCCTAGGATATGGCAGTGAACAAAACAAAGTCCCTGCTTTCATGCAGATCTCATTCTTGTGAAAAGGTACAAATAAAAATATATAATGAGTCAAGTGGTAATAAAGAAAAATAATAAGATAAAGAGAATATGATGGATGGTGTGATCTGGAAAGATATCAGTAAGGACATGGCATTTGAATAGAGGCCTGAATGAAGTTAAGGAGTAAGCCTGTAAAATCTCTGGGGTTTAGAAGAGTTCCAGGAAGAGGGAGTAGCAAAGACCAAGCCATTTAAGTTGGAAAAAACAGTAAGAATAGTACCCTGGAAGTGTGGGAGACTTGAAAGGGAAAGGCAGTGTTATAGTGTGTGTGGGAGTCAGATTACAGGGGGCCTTGTAAGATGGGGTAAAGACTTTGTGATTTATTCTAAGTATGATGGAAAGCATTAGAACATTTTGACTGAAGGGACAGCATCTGAATTATGGTTAACAGGTTCAACCTGGATGCTGTATAGGGAACAAGAGTAGAATCAGAGAGACCAGTTATGAGGCAATTGAAGTAATCCAGGCCAGAGCCATCGGTTGCTTAAACTAGGATGGAGGCAGTGGAGGTGATAAGATATGTTTCAATTTGGATATATTTGAAGTTTGAGCTAAGAACCAAGAGAACCTACTGGGGAATTTTTATAGGGTGTTAGAAGAAAGAAATTGGAAATTATTCCCACATGTTTGTTCTGAGCAGCATGATGAATATTAGTGCCATTTACTGAAATGGGAAACATTGACAGAAAGAACAGGTTGAACTGGATATATGTCACTGTTGTATCTTTATATATGAGGAAACTGAGGTATAAATAAAGAATTTTGATAAGCTTTGGGCTATAATACTGATTGTCTTATTGCTAGCCTTGGCTATTTTAAAAATAATTGTTTCAATTATTTTTGTCATTAATTTTACTTGAATGATAATAACTCATGTTAATTTAAAAATTCCTTGTAAAGAAGGAGTAAGGATGTTTTAGGAGTCTTTGAAGTTTTATAAATTTTTCAGGATGCTGATGGTTACAGAGACTAATACTTTGTAGATTATGGAGTACAGATGACCTTGAATAACATGGGTTTGAACTGTGTGGGTTCACCTATATGCAGATCTTTTCAGTAGTAAATATTACAGTACTACCCAGTCCGTGGATGTGGAACTGAGGACACAGAAGGCCAACTACCAACTATCGATTATGCATGAATTTTTCAACTGCACACAGGGTTGGTGTCCCTAACCCCCATGTTGTTCAAGGGTCAAGTAATTATTTGCTAGATTAAATTGAAAGAAGATTCAGTCTTATCTTCAACCTTGACATATTCATAAGGGCATGTATTAATATCTGTCTTATAATTAAGATAAATTGCATGAAGTGGACATTGCAGTTTGTCTTTCAGAAAGTAGTGGTTAGGACTAAGAATCGTAAAGGTTTGGACTCTAGGTCTGCTCCTAACACACTGTGTATCTTTCAACATATCATTCTAGTTCTCAGTCTTACTTTTCCGAATTGTTAATTGGGAATAATACCTACTCATGTCGCATAATTATTTTGAAGATGAAATAAGATCATGTATGCTTAACAGTGCTAGCATGCACTAACACATCAAACATCCAATAAAATTGTGGAGTCTTGAATCTCAATACAACTACTGTGAAATGTTTCAAAATTGTAGCAGATAAAGTTTGTGGGAAAATTCTATACTTAAACACATATTGTTTTTTTTTCAAAATTATTATGTATATGAACATACATGAAGAATCTGTTACTGAAGATAAATGTTCATGTTTACTTTACAGGTATTGGTTTGCCTTGAAACAAGGTTATCAAGTGGCTTTCAAGTATAGCAGCAAAACTGAAAACTTCGTGGAAAAAGAGATTAATGATAGGGTGACAGATTTGAGCATGCTAAGGCTGTTTGAGACCTACCTGGAAGGTTGCCCACAACTTGCTCTTCAGCTCTACATCTTTCTGGAACATGGTCAAGCAAATTTTACTCAGTGTAGGTCTTTCTTAATTCTTTGTGTTAGATGGATGCCACTGATATAAATGTCAACTGTGGAACTCTTTGGCAGGTTTTGTATTTATTTTTATCATTTTTTAAAGAGTTATTTGTTATTTTTGAAAAGAAGTACATAGTTCAAATATCAAAGTGTTTAAAGGTGTACTGTCTCCCTCCCCTTCTTCCTATTCCTTTTCTTTGCCTAAAATGAAACTACTGTCAGCTTTTTAATTATTCTTTCAGAAATTTTTTTTTTCAGAGCCTATCTTTATTCTCTTTTTTTCTTTTATAGAATGGTAACATGAAAACTATCTTTGTTCTTTTTTTTTTTTTTTTACTTAATGTATGTCTTGGAGATCTAAACATATTGGTACAGAAAGAGTGCCCACATTTTATTTTTATTATCTGCATAGTTTTACAAATTATAGATGTATCCTGAATTATCTAACAAGCTTCTTTATGTTAATTTAGGTTGTTTCTAATATTTTACTGTTGGAAAAAAATTCTGCAGTGAATAATCTTTTGCATGCATCCTTTTGCATATGTGAAGTTTATCCATAGGGTAAATCCTAGAATTAGAATGATTGTGTACAAGTGCACCTGCTACAAAACAAATGTTGGTTTTGCAAATTGGTCAATATGTTGCTCTTTTATAGCAGATTTTCTCATGGTTAAATGTACATTTTAAAAGGACAGCTTGGTATTTCTATTAAAAAATATTTTAATAGGTGTTTATTTTGAGATGTTAAAAAACTAATTATTTGCTACAAATAGTTGCACTCTTCATTAGTGATGAAGCTTCCATGTGGTCTTGGATTCACCTCAGAGTAGTAGCAGATTGTCCTCTCCCTTGGAGTTCTGTCTATGCTAGATTTTCTTGTGAGATGAGTTCATTCCCCTAAACAGTCTTCCTGTTCCCAGTTTCCCTCTAGATGTAGTCCTTTCTAATATTTTCATATTTGTTAGTGTAACATTGAAATGAGTCTACAGTGTATGAGATCTCTTCTTCCTTGTGATGCCCAGAATAGTTGTATATTATATAGTCCCTTAAGCTAAAGATCAACATTTAGAGCTTACAACTTGTGCTTTGGTAGATCTGCTGATGTTAACTGTGGCTGCTTCTGTGTGGTGGGATTATGAATGATTTTACTTTTTTCATCCTTATATTTTTCTGAATTTCAAAATTTTTATAGTAACCATGTTTTGATAATCAGGAAGAATAATTCAAAATGTAAAAAAATCAATTTGTGTATAAAACGACTTCAGAAAACTGAACATATTCTTTTATCTTTGTTCCTTCCTGAAATCATGCTAAAGACGAAAGTAAAGGAGTGAAAACAATAAAACTCATAAGGACAAAGAGAATGTAGAGTAGAATAGCAGACTAGAAATATCAGTAAATATTTAGAAGATGGAAAGCAGATGGAAAACTTGGGTTTCAAATCAGTTCCACCACCACCAAAAGGCTAAATTATTTGAATCAATTCTCCTCCTGAAATTATCTGAAACAGTTGGGTATACAGTTTCAAAATTCTTCATAAAAGCTCAAAATAATCTAATATAATAGGACAAAATATGCATGAAAGTGGGAGTGTAGCAGGGTTGAGTAGGACTGTGAAGGTATATACATCCTGAGAAGTTTTACAGAAACTTATACACAGCAGATTCAGTTTTGATGGCTTCCCAGAGTCCGGAGGACTGGAGACAAAACTCAGGGTCCTCACAAGGGAGGGATATTTAGTAGAAAATCTTACTTGCAAAGCTGACATGCCAGAAGGCACCCTTCCTCTCCTCAGGGTAAAAGTGAAGCTACCTACTTCTCAATGAAAATTGACTGCATAAACAAAAATAATACTATGTGGCTAAGGAAAAGAATGAAAATATAAGACAGAAATAAATATAAGACAGGTAGAAGATGAATGGAGTTAAACTGTCTTAAATGCCTTATACAGTTCAGGAGAAAGGTAAAGCAGAAATGAATTTTACACCTTTTTAAGGTGTAAAATTAAACAATTAGACCCTATTTTTTTTTTAAAGAATATAATATTAGGAAGACAAAATTAGATATTATGTTAGTCTGCTTGGGCTGTCATAACAATACCACAGACTGGACAGCCTAACCAACAGAACTATATTTTCTCATAGTTCTGGAAACTAGAAATATGAGATCAAGGGGCCCAGCTGGGTTGATTTCTGATGAGGACTCTCTGGGTTGCAGATGGCCACCTTTTTGCCGTGTCCTCACATGTCTTTCCTCTGTGTATGGAGAAAAAGTGAGATCTATGGTATCTCTTTGTCTTCTTACAAGGATACCAGTCCTGTTAGATTCAGGCTCCACCTTTATGACCTTGCCATACCTTAATTATCTCCCTAATGGGCCTATCTCAAAGTGTAGTCACATTGGGGGTTAGGGCTTTAACATATGAATTTTGGAAGAATATAATTCAGGCCATAAAACGTATGAAAATAAGCATTTTTTAAAATATAAAAAATAAGTAATAGCAAATTACAAGGATAAGAAATCTGACCAATACCACAAATTTCACAAGAGAAATAAAAATAATATCTTTTTCTTATGTTAATGCTCTTTAATACAAATTTTTAGTATCTGATTGGCTTTTGATTTGATAATGATTTTATAATTTCTGTAGAAAAGAAAAATTCAATCTTTTTTGTAGTGCAGTTAACAGAAATTTTATTTTTTAATTTAGAAAAGTTTCTTTCAACTTCACAAATTATTGATAATGTTATATGTATATTTTTGTATTATTGTCACATTTGAAACAAACTTTACCAATTTATTCAATAATGTGGTTTAAGATCAGGGTATATCAAGATTTTTTTTTTTTTTTTGAAGTAACTGATTTTAAATACTGTTTGAATTGACAACATGAATTTACTGTTGATGTCTAATTTAGTAAATAGTGGGAGTCTTTTTTTCTACTGGTGTCAATAATGTCGAATCAGAAGTTAAAAAGAATCTGTATAGATGTAATTGGGCAAAGTCATTCCATACTGAGAGAAATGCATAAACAAAGGCATGGTTTGGCAAAGACAAGGAAATTCAGTTTGGATAAAGTGTAATGTACAGATTAGATTAGCAAAATGGGCAGAAAAAGTATATTGGAAACAGGTAGGTAAGCAGGAAATGGAAAATAATGTCAAACAAATAGTGTCAGGTGAACAAGGATAGATCATCATGCCTTAATGTTAAGGAATCAAAGACCTGTTGATGGCAGGATAGTGAAGTCTTAAAGCAAACTGCTTGAAAATCCTAGATCTGTTACTTACTCATCATAATTATCCAAGCAAATCTTATAAACAAATCCTCCTAAACCTAAACTCTTTTCAACTCAATTTCCCTTTAGCTAGAGCCCACAAATGATGACAGTTGCTTCAGTACACTTAGGGAAAAATGTGTAAGGGGAAAATAGGAGTAGAAACAGGGAATTCAAGCAATTACAATTAAAACATCTTATTTTTCTAAATTTTATAAAAGTATATGACAAAGTGAACGCATTGCCAGGGCTTTGCCAGGCTTGGAAGGAGTCTGGGCAAGCGTGGGTCCCTGAAATTTAAGCTTCACTACCTTCATGATAAATCTTCCTGTGAGGTAGAAATTTTGATTAATTTTAAACTTTAATATGTTTAGTATACATGTTGTGATTTCTAGGGAAGCCTTCAAAGAATAAAAGCAGCGTATCTCTGAAGGACATGTGTTACTAGATTGAAAAGTTGATAAAATGGTCCACACCAAGCCCATCATTATAACATTTCAGAGACTTAAAGATTTTAGAAGATTTGAAAGAAAGTAATGATTGTTTAAATATAGAGAAAGTGAATAGCTTTGAAATCCTTAACTGTAACACTTGAGATTAGAATTTAAAAGATAAATGACTTTAAGGTTTCACTGCCAAACATTTTTAAACTTTGAATTCTATTTCTGTTGAAACTGTATATCAAACATGGAGGGTAGACTAAAGACATTTAGAGACATTTATGCTCAAAAGTTCAGCTTAGGTGCAGCTTTTCTCAGAAATGTCTGGAGAATGTTTGATCCAACCATGAGAATGAAGCAAGAAAGAAATAATGGGAAACAAAATCAACAGTGAAGAAAGGTAAAGGCAAGTTTTGGGAAGATAGGAAAGCAAACTTTGACAACAGCTACCTTTGACCATAAAGATCATATTATTATTTTTAAAAACCTAATAGATGTATCTGGGGAGTTTAATTAATTTGAAGAGTTTGCTTAAAAAATATTTATCAGTCATGAAATAATAAGCAAAGTAAGGAACAATGAAATGTTTTAAAAATATTGCATTGTATACTTGAAACTTGTCATGTTGACCCACCAAAAATGTCATGGGGGGATGAGGTATTAACTGACCTCATTGTGGTCATCATTTGGTGTATATATGTATATCAAATCATCACATTGTAAGCTTGCATATATATCAATAATATCTCAGTAAAGCTGAGGAATTTTTTAAAATTAATAAAATACTTCAACAAAAAAGTTTTAAAAGGAAAAGAAATATAAGCAGAATGTAGTAACTTGGCCGAGCAGCTTTTAAATCAATAAGCAGTGTCTAAAGTAGATGACTTTAAAAAACATCATAGTATGTGTTTTATTTAGAAATAGGGCAATAATGTCAGAAGAAATGCTGAGCTGATAGTGGTTTTTTTCTGAGGGTGAAAAGGGGCAGAGCAACTTACTGCTTTTTTCTTATAAGTTCTATGGCATTTATTGATGTTTAAAAATGAAGTGTATGTACTAGATTTGGTAGAATTTAAAACAAGTTATAAAAAAGACACCACTGAAGGGCAGTTTGAGTGAACTCCGGGAGTTGGCGATGGACAGGAAGGCCTGTNTGGCATTTATTGATGTTTAAAAATGAAGTGTATGTACTAGATTTGGTAGAATTTAAAACAAGTTATAAAAAAGACACCACTGAAGGGCAGTTTGAGTGAACTCCGGGAGTTGGCGATGGACAGGAAGGCCTGTCGAGCTGCAATTCATGGGGTCGCAGAGAGTCGGACACGACTGAGCGACTGAACTGAACTGAAGGGCAGTTTAGGGGAAATGATGTTTTAATTCATATTTTTGAATTAAAGAAGCAGCAAAAGTCCAACTAATTAGGGTAGTCCAGAATGCCTATATGCTAAAATCAGGAGAGTGGACAAAGTCATTTACAATCCTCTTCAATAGATAGGTTTGTCTTAAATCTGCCTTTCTTTCCTAATATATTGACCTCCAATGAGTTTAAATGGGAATGATGAGCATTCTGTATTCTACTCTAAATTACTTCCTTCTAATTCCCTACTATCTTTGCTTTCAGTTTTAGGTCCTCAGCTTTGACTGTGGGATAATGACATCTTTCCAAAGTAGTAATTAGCTTGCTTTTCTGTTATTTGATGGGATAAAAAATGGGCTAAAGATGTAAAACCTATAGAAATTATAAGTTTTAGATCATATTTGTTCATTTGATCTATCTTAAAGACATGGGAAACTGAGCTGTTAATACCTCATACTTATGTTAAATTTTCTGTTTAACCTCCTTTCCTGTCTTCCTGCTGTTTTCTTTCTTGGATGCCGTTTCTCAGTGAATTAGGTTTATGCTCAAGGCCACAGTCAAAAAGACTGGAAAAGCTAGGACTATAACTAGTCTCTTAGAAAACTTCCGTAGTATGCAGTTTGCATTGTACCAGGTGCTCAAGAAGATTTGTCCGGTAAATTTATTCACAGTCTGGTATACACCAACTTTGAAATTGGGCAGATTTCAATTCAAATCTCACCTCTCTGCAACTTGGTGGCTGTGTGATTTGGGTCAAGTAATATATGTATTGAGGCTTATTCTCTAAGCCTTAATTCCCTCATATGTAGTACAGAAATATTAATATCTATTTCAAATTATTAAATGAGATGAATATATAAAGTACCTGACTTGTGTTTGTGGCTGTGTATATACAGATAAAACATGTATAGTATATAATAAATAATATTGCTATTATTATTCCTATAACTACATCTTAAAAAATTGTTTTGTTTTGTAGATGCAGCCATCGTGGTCTCTTGCTGTGCTGTTTCTTGGTCGACTGTTGATTATCAAGTAGCTTTAAGAAAATCCTTACCTGATAAAAACCTCCTTAATGGACCCTGTCCCAAGCTTGTATATCTCTTTTACAAGTTGTTTACATTATTATCTTGGATGTTGAGTGTTGTTCTTCTTTTATTCTTAAATGTTAAGATTGCTTTCCTTCTATTGTTATTTCTTTGGCTTTTAGGTATATTTTGGGCATTTAAAGAACAAACTGATTTTTGTGTTTCCACAAGTATGGAAATCCTATACAGGATTGTTGTTGGATTCATCCTTATCTTTACATTTTTTAATATTAAGGGACAGAATACCAAATGCCCAATGTCTTATTATTATATTGTAAGGGTATTGGTCACATTGGGGATATTGATTGTGTTCTGGTTTTACCCCCTCTCTATTTTTAATGCAGACTATTTTATACCTGTCAGCATTACTATAGTTCTTTCTCTTCTCCTTGGAATTATTTTTCTTCTTGTTTATTATGGGATTTTTCACCCAAACAGAAGTGAAGAGACAAAACTGGATGAAGTTGATGGAAAACCAGTTCAAAGAGATTGTAGAATGAAGTATTTCCTCATGGAATAAGCTATTCACTTAAGAGATATGTTTTCTTATTTTTTATTTCATTGGTTAGTAAAGAAAAATTTTGTGTATGTGTGTATTGTTTCTTATTATTGCCTTTCTTGAGACCAGTTCTAGTACATTAATTGTGAATGTTAGAGAGTATAGTGTTTTTATTATTTAATTTCTCTATTGCCTTGTAAAGTTGCCATCTTGAGCCTGAACTGAAAGAAAGGATCTGATTCTCATAATTAGAAGATAGAAGGTAGAATTAAATTGCCTGTAACTTTTCCCTCATTGTTTCTGAGCTAAACCTGGTGTTTGTCTTCTTTCTTCTATTTTCTTCATCCAGTTATAAAAGACCATTTAGGTATGACCTAAATCAAATCCCTTATGATTATACAGTGGAAGTGAGAAATAGATTTCACGGCCTAGATCTGATAGAGTGTCTGATGAACTATGGAATGAGGTTCGTGACATTGTACAGGAGACAGGGATCAAGACCATCCCCATGGAAAAGAAATGCAACAAAGCAAAATGGCTGTCTGGGGAGGCCTTACAATAGCTGTGAAAAGAAGAGAGGCGAAAAGCAAAGGAGAAAAGGAAAGATATAAGCATCTGAATGCAGAGTTCCAAAGAATAGCAAGAAGAGATAAGAAAGCCTTCTTCAGCAGTCAATGCAAAGAAATAGAGGAAAAGAACAGAATGGGAAAGACTAGAGATCTCTTCAAGAAAATTAGAGATACCAAGGGAATATTTCATGCAAAGATGGGCTCGATAAAGGACAGAAATGGTATGGACCTAACAGAAGCAGAAGATATTAAGAAGAGGTGGCAAGAATACA